>JAWRVZ010000078.1:800000-1227500 GCA_037043235.1 Rhodeus uyekii
ATTAAATAGTTTTATTCAGTAAGAATGCAATCAAGTTATATCAATTATATTGTTTATATAGTTGTTATAATATAGTTATATTAACAATTAAGACATATTGTGTTACAAAAGATTTCTACTTCAAATAAAAGTTAATCTACTCTACTTATATTATATATAAAAATATATATCTTGAGTACCAAATCATCATATTAGAATGATTTCTGAAGGAAAAGTAATTCAGTAATTCAGTTTTGCATCATAGGAAGAAATACTTTTTTTTTAAGTAGTAGTTATTTTAAATTGTAATATTTCACAATATTACAGTTATTTTTATATAAATATAGCCTTGGTGAGCATAAGAGACTTTCAAAAATTACAGACCCCAAACTTTCAAACACTATTGTATGTTACTACAAAAACATTTATATAGTAGACATTATTGCTTATATTATTCATATATGCAACAATGTATACCAGTTTCTTGCAAAATATAATCTCTTATTTTTTTCTTCTAATTTTGGGATAAAATATCACATGGGCATGTTCTTAATAGGTGTCAAGAGATTCACTCGTCTATTAACTTCAAAGAAACCAAACAGAACAAACCGATTAACTGATAATCACAGCACACAGAAGTTTGGGCAAACAATAAATTCACACACACCTCCCCAAATAACACTAATCAATGGCCATTGGCAAAACACTGTGCTCTGTTGGAACCAAGGCGCTAATGAATGTAGCACTTAGCAAGGCTGCGAAAAAACAGCAGCGTCGTGTCAGAAGAACTCAATGGAGGTGTTGTGGTCTGAAATAATCATTTTCACCCACATATGCATTGAACTTGCAGATAAGGCAAACATATGTTCTCACTCTGCTACTAAGCCTTTGTTTTGTTTTACTCCTTGAAGAATAAACAAAAGCTTTTTAACAAAGATTAACAAACGGAAAATGAAAACCAGTTTTGACGTGAGCTGACAAAATCCACCGAGCTCAAGTCAACAAACATTCTTCACAACTTTGGTCTAAGGGTATGACAAACAGATTTTTTATTGGCTAACTCAAACAGATTAGACGAAATGGGTTAATGGGTCAATAAAAAAATATTTTTTTAAAAATCGAAAGGAGCCTTCAGTATTTAGTGCGTGAGATTACTTGGAATCAAGGCTGCATAAATGTTTAAAATGAGCCCTATTTAAATGGTAATACTTGTAAAACATGATACAAATATGGTAATTCTGTCTTGGTGAATCAGAGCCAAACCGACTAAATTACACTCATTGCACAACTCAACACCAGAGGAAGCATACATGTGAAAGAAATCTCAGAGTGATTCAAATCTTGTGGCTTAAAATCGAGTGGGAAGCACAACTGTGGCACCGTCTTAAACGCCAATGAGTCTGGCACTTAAGAGTCCGTCAAGGTGCTAATGCCCTATTATCAAACCCTTTGTGTTTGGAGAGGCCTCTTTAGGTATCAACAAGTTGCCCTTAATGTGCAAGTTCATGTTTAGATTAGTGGCCCGACAATCGTATCCTCTGGCAGGCCGATTCAAAGCTTGTTGAGGGATGGGCATTAGAGGGGGGTGAATGAGGGAAAAAGAAAAGACATTTCCCTCCCCTTCGCCCTATCATCTCTTGACGCTTCGTTTGAGGTCCCCCGCATTCTAATACGCCCAACTTTGAAAGTCGTTTCCTAAGAAAAACAGATGACAGACATGCAAGAGTGAGTGATGGTGGAATGGAAGGGCTTTGTTTTCTCACCAAAGCTTGCGGCTGCTGGTGCGACGGGCCGTCAGGGGGGTCTCGATGGGACGGTTTGAGACAGCGACGTTCAAAGACAGACTAATG
Organism: Rhodeus uyekii; assembly: GCA_037043235.1. Classification (NCBI taxonomy): domain Eukaryota; kingdom Metazoa; phylum Chordata; class Actinopteri; order Cypriniformes; family Acheilognathidae; genus Rhodeus; species Rhodeus uyekii. The sequence continues at coordinate 801,830 of JAWRVZ010000078.1, forward strand.
GGGTCTCGCTGCAGCGTGGGACCGCTTGACAAATGGGTGCTGATCAATCCGCTACCTCCTGCTGAAAGCAGGGGCTCCAAAAAAAGGGGAAAAGTTGCCTCTAGAATTGCAGGCTTTGGGGGATGTAGAGAGAAAAGGGACTGGTATCACTAAAAAGCGACCTCGTTATTTGTTTTCATCCCGACACGTCGCAAGCAGTGATAAGAGCTCGACCCGAACGGCTTATGATGAATGTCCAAAAGCAGAAGAGATGAATGAGCAATGTTAAACATCTTAAACAAGCCAATGGAAGACTTTACTCCTTACTAATATGACTAGAATAAAATTTGAAAAACCTATTTAAGTCCTATTTGATTCAATACCGAATTAAACCAGATTAACCTATAAAAGTTGGGTAATTTTCTCAAAAATGCACACAACCCAATATAACAACCTCATGTGATTCCATACACGAGTCTTTCTGTGTGAAAAGGTCAGCTGCTTCTATTAGGCAAGAAACTGTAGGAAATGTTCTGGGGGAAATCACATGACAAAGGCTCCAACACAACACCAACTTTAAGAACTTTCAATGCGTCTATATGTGTTTGTTTGTTTTGTGCGCCCATTTTATCAATCTATATGCAGAATATTATAAGACGTATGCAAGTTCTTGATATTTTTATCCTTAGCATTTATGGCATAGCTCTTTTTAGTGTTCAGACAACCATTCAAAAGTTTAGGGTTCTTGAATTTCTTTTAACTTTTATTCAGCAAGGATGCATTAAAAGTTTATAATGCTATAAAATAAGTCAATAAAAAAAATGTTCTTTTGAACTTTTGATTTAATCAAAGAATCCTGAAAACATAAGTTTATCATGATTTCCACAATATATTAACCACCTGTTTTCATAGAGTAATGATGCAGAAAATTCAACTTGACTGTTTATTATATGAAAACAGAAAACATTTTACAATATGACTGTTTTTACAGGATTTCAGATTAAATTAATGCACCTTTGGTGAGCATAAGAGACTTCTTTCAAAAAATATCTTTCTGAGCCGAAACCTTTTTAGCCGAAATGGTAGTGTATAATTTTAGAAGCCCTAGCTTCAATTTATCTGTGCTAAAACCATCTTAAAGACAAAATTGTATTAATTTGTTGTAGTGTAGCGCAATAGCGGAGTCAAACTTCCATGATACTTCTATATTCGAATGTGTTAGATAACCCTTCCCAAACCATGTCTGTTATAATTTAGAACTGAATTTTGCTTATAACTATTGAACAGTTTGAGCCCATTTTTTTAATCATACCCAGATATATATTAAGTATTTTTCAAATCTAATATGAACTTTCATCATGCCATTCATTGAACAGGTTTTTGCTTGGTGGACATTTAAATTACAATTAGCCTTGAAAAAAATAATCCTCTTGGAAAAATAATACTCCTCCAAACAATGAAGATTAGGCAAGGGCCTTTTGGTTGTGTTTTTACGTAAACGGATTTCCTACAGGTGCCGTTGTAGGCGACACAGACATTATGCGAGGCTTAGTCCGTGTCAAAGGGAGAAGACGAGAACAGCTGCCGAGTTGAGTAACATGCCGAGACCCCTGACAGAGGCAGCCTGCTGTACTAACGTCTCCAACCCTGGGCCGGAGAAGACTTCAAACGGCACAGCACCCGGCAGGAGATCTTCTGAAGATGGACGCAGCAGCCACTCGCCAATGAATCAGGCCTGTCAATAGCTGCCCATCCTCTCAACAGGTGTCCGAATTGTCGCACATTCACTTTCTCCTCGCTTGACATAATGAAAGAGCCATTTTCCAACAAGAGGAAAGCATTCTCACCATGAACGAGTTTTCTGATGCAAACAAACAAGCACACAATGAAACATACAAGATCCAAGGGCTACAATTAATTGCTGAAGAACAATGTCTCAGTTCTGTTGGTCTCAAAGTCTTTCCAGTTATGTGTAAAAAACAACAACTGGCCTTTAAGAACATTTCATGGGTTTTATGCTTCCCACACACTAAACTGAAACAATCTGGCAGAAAAAAAATTGGAAAGTTCACTTGTTCATTTTCAAAAAATGAAAACTTGTCAATCTTTATTCCATGGAACATAAAAAAATATTTTTATTTGTCTATATAATAAAACCTAATGAGGTCCAATGTTGTTTTGGACACCACTGACTTCTATTTTATGGACAAAAACAGTTGAAACATTGCCTAAAGGGGACATTGAATCACAACCTTTGCAGTGTCTGGACACAACAACCCTGCAATTATCAAAATCCATTCACTCCTTTTTTTAATCCCCCAAAAACCTAAATGGTCTCAATAATCAAGCCATTTTGATTTTCCTAGTAGTATGATGTAATACTGCAAAGCCCCCTTCCACGACCTCTGACGGACTGACCCATACTAAGGACCCATCTTCAGTGGGTTGTACTGTATTTAATGCGTTTTGGAATTTCCAACTGACAAAACTGAAAAAATATTTCCAATAAATTTCAACAGATTAAAAGCTCCAGACAATATGAGCCGTGGAAAATTAGAAGTGATTATACAGCGTTTTACAGCTGAGGCCAAAACACGGCAACTCAATCCCTCAGCTTCGCTTTCTGCTCCGAATAAGGTCTATTAGCATGGTTTCTGGTCTCAGCCAGTTGCACACCGTCCACCATTTCGGCGCTCGAGCAGCTGTAGTGACAACAATGTCTTATAAGCAATGCAGGTGTTTTGTTGTTGGATGTAAAAGTGAATATACTAGTCTTTATTTTCTTCTGAGCCACTGAAGACAAAGTGGATTAGTTTTGATTTTTAAGTTAATGCATCACCAAACTGTTCACGATCCAGCTCTACGGAGCAATACTGGTCCTGGCAGTTCCACTCATTTCCCAATGAAAGGAAGAGCACAGACTTTATTACAGTTGATCGGGGTTGCTTTATGGATATGAAGCCTACTAGTTTATTACACACCACCTCAAAAGCCATAAAGTCTGTATATATGCGTTTACTGTTAGTTGTGACAAGTGTATTTGTGTAATTCACTGTGTATGTTGATAATAATGCAAGGGATAGAGAGAGTTTTTGTTTGTCTTTAATGTGCACTTCTTGTACTGCGTATTCAGCTCTTCTGGTGATTCTCTGAAGTGAAAACGGAGGGCTTCCTCTTTTGTGTGATGTACAATAAACTTTATAAAACTCATCAATAAAGTTTAGGTTGTTATTCGGATGGGGTCTAATACAACAGGCTTATACTAATAGTTGATTAAAGCAAGATGATAACCTAAGTTATAAGCGTAACTCAACTAAACTATAACTCTCCTATCTCTATTTCCATGCAACACATATTCTCTGGCTCTGTAGGAATCATTGTCTGACTCCGGATCAAATTAGCACCGCTACTGAAAGTTTCTGACATTTTCAGTGCGTGAGAGTGTTCTGTTTTGCTGCTGGTATTATCTCTTGATAGGGGGCCGGGATCACCAGCTCATTTGCATTTAAAGGGACACACATCCTAAAATGATTACACCCCAAAAAGTGACCATTTTAACATGCTATAAAAAAATTAAGGTGTTAAGAAGATTATCAGTCTTATAATTTCAAACCTTTTGTCTGAGTTTTTCTATATTTCTTTTAAATAAATGTCCCTTTGTTTGATATTATGTTAAATAAGTGCATACACCCAGTGTAAACATAGACAAGATGCAAAGATAGATGCCTATTTTTTACAAGGGCTTAAACAGTGAGCAGCAAAACTGTAGTTGAGATTCAAGATCTTCTAGCCACTGACAGCCAGCTCTTAGTCTTCATTTTAGAGCTTCAGAATCTGCCAACTTCAGATCTCCCCTGATATATGAGGTTGCACTATTCCCAGGACTCAGCTTGAAGGCTGGATGCAAAGGCTCTTGGGAAAAGAGCAGCCAGCTGAGCACAGCGTGCACACGCAGCAGCAGCCAAATTCGCCCTGTCACATTCGATTTCAGGGCCTCCATGTTGTATAAGCAACACCTCGTGCAGGGCTCTGTGAGCTCCCCGCTTTGACATGTTTGTTGCCGCTGTGGGCTGACACTTATGTTACTTCAGCTCTGTAGAACATGGACAATTTAAAGGCCTTAACAAGCCAAAAATGGACACACTGTTCCTGGAATCAAACACTCTGGGATCAACATGTTGGACCAGTTCAAGTAACTTTTCAAGTACTATTTTCATAAGCGCACTAATGACAACATTAAAATTGATTCACAGAATTAAAAGCTACATATACAGTAAGAGCCAAGAGAGATGTGTAGATAAGTATGTACTTTGGCCTCCAGTGAGTTCGGAGCTCAAAGCAGACGAGTGAATGCAAACATATGTTGGGCAGATGGCATTGCGTGGCTGGCACAGGGTCGGCGGGGGCACTCAGCTGTATATCTAAGACACCCAGGCCCTCCAGGAATGCACATGGAGGGCCAAGGATCAGGGCAGGAGGGGCGTCAGGCAATGGGGGCTTGAGGCCTTCTTTGGCAGTGAGAAAGAGCAGGGCCCTGGGCCCTATGAACTGCCAGGCTCTGCAGGAGCTAGGGAAGTGCAGGAGCAACCCTACACGCTTCTCCGCAGGACTCTGTCAATTCTACCAACGAGTAAGTGTCAAAAAGTGACTATGGGGAAACATCACGTAGATTACAGCCACTCGATGCTCAACATCCTAATGCTGTCTGTGATTTATATGACACAAATATAGTGTGGCTGGTTTAAGAAATTGTTACACACTGATAGACTCTTCTCTTGTGCACTGATTTTAACTGAGTTTTAATTTAGCTCTCATACAGACAGTATACTGTAATCTCATTCCAGCTGAATATATAGTTTAAGTGAGATAGGATTTTTGAACAACCCCCAGCACACAAACCCCATCCATTTGCATAACATATATATATGAGGTTGATTCCTCAACTTTGATCACGAGTTGTTAATCTCAGTCTTAATTGACAGTGCTGTATTTTCCCTGAAACATTTGAAGGTAAACTGAGGCGATAAGGATAAAAGTAAGAAGTCCACAAATATGTTACAATATCTAGTTTAAAACCCTCTAAAATGAGAACATCTGTTGTTGTGAATTGTCCTCCATAGAGGACAATAGAATAGAATTAATAAAAAGCATAATAATAATAAATACCACATTATATAGTATGCATACGTTACTATTTTTACTATTATTAAGCAGCAGTATAAATATGATTTTTCTACAATCTACAAATATATATATAAAAATACAAATATACATATAATAAATAATGCTTAAATCATATATCACATACATTTATTATATACTATATACTATTAGTGATGTCAAATTGATTAAATCACATCTAAAATAAAAGAGTATAACACATACACACACATATTTACTATGTAAATCTTTATGTTAGTTGCAATTAATCGATTTGACAGCACTAATTATAATATAACATAATTACAATTAATTTTAAATAAAATACATTATAAATGATGATGATGATGATTATTATTAAGTGGTAGTATAGATAAACATTTTCCAGTCACATACAAATTATATATTATAGAACTGTATACATTTATATTATTTATGACACCAACAATAAATTAAATGAAAAAGAAAATTTGATTGATTTGATAGATATTTTTTAAATCTCAGCATAGTTCACAGACCATTCACAGATAAATCACAGATCATTAAGTAAGTCCACTGTGATTTGGACAAAATATGTTACTATGTTTTGTCAGTTTAATATATTGCACAGCAAAAATTCCCCCATCAAGTGTGACAACAACTCCCGCTATTGGGGCATGTTGTCACAAAAAGTCACAATGTGTTTGTTTCCTATCTAGGAATCTTTCAAAAAGAAATCCACCCCGAGAAATATTCAATGCAGTAAAAAGTATTACAACTACCGTATTTTCCCGTATATATTCCGCAGATGCAGATAATCTGCAACCTCATATAGCCCACGGGTTGCGTGTAAAAAATCGTTGGCATAACCCGCACCTTTATATAACCCGCAACCATAGATTGATGAACTTTCTTGTGTATGTTCACATTGTCTACCATTGCACAGTGCTTGTGCACGTAGGCTGTCTCTAGGAGCTGTGCTTCAACTACAGGCTACACAACACGGACATTTCTAAATAATCTTGAATTCTTTCAAGTTTAAATAACTTCTTTCTCTTTAATTAAAAAAAATGCCAAAACGAAAGTCTTACACAGCCGACTTCAAGCTAACTGCCATTGCGTATGCTGAAGTGCATGGCAAAAGAACCACGAAAATACGAAAATTTAAACCCGAAATGTTGATTTGGTCACCGTAGTAGCCATAATATCCAACCCCAGCATAAGAAACCTAGAACAATATATTAGTTATGTTTTTCAAACAATATACAGTGATCCCTCGTTTATTGCGGTTAATGTGGACCGGAACCCCCCGCGATAGGTGAAAATCCGCAAAGTAGGATCAGCCAATCAGCTCACATTCCGCGATGCACTGAGGCCGCGAAACTTGAACCGCGAAGTGGCGAGGGATTACTGTATTGAAATATTATTACGTGTAAAACATTTGTGATTTAGCCCGCACATAGCCATGCAGGGTTTGTAAAATCTGGTATAACCCGCGGGATATATGTAGGAAAATACGGTAGTCCTGTTCTGCTACAAACTACACAGTGACATTGAAAGACCCTGCTCTCGTTCTCGCTGAAGTGGATTATCGTTAGAAGCAATGACTGCAAACTGTGGGGCAGTGGAGCAACTTGGGCCAAAAAGTGTCACAATCCAGAACCACCCTGGGTTCATTGTTCTGACTCCTTTTGTGGCTGGACGCCACTGTACTAAGGAATCTGGAAAAGAAAGGCTCCCTAACAGTCGTTCATGCACCAGTGCTTTTGGCAACAACAAGTCCATGGCCTATATTGCCTTCATTTTGCTCTGGCGGCTGTGTCCCCACAACAGAAATCCCTATTACTGGTTATAGAACGGGCTTTATTAGAGAGTGGAGCTTTGAAGGGCAGAACAAAAGAGTGTCCTATGTTTAGATTAGATAATGTAAGCAACCGCTTTTCTGCATGGATGACACCACACAATAAGCCACCTCATGAATACTAGCCAGTCCAGAACCTAGGGCTCTTTTTGTTTCATAATTACTGCAAGAAAAATGAAATAAGAAAACCTAATCAAATGCGGTCTGGTCCGTCACTAAATCACGCTTATCATTAACAATGGGAATAATGGCTGTGCGTGTTCTGATTGCCTGAATGATGGCGGTGATAAAATCTTGAAGAGTGAAATTGCGCTGGTAAGAAACTGGCTGCAAATAGTAGGATATATCCAGGGAAACTCCGCAAACAAACAGTGCAATAAAATATATCTGTACACAAGATGTTCTCCCTAATGAATCTTCATAATGAACACCTCTTATTGACAACACACTGCGCAATGCTTTCAGACCTGTCAGCACAAGGCAACGCAATCAACAGATTGACACTGAAAAACTATGGGAAAAAAATGATTAAATACCAGCCCGTTTTGGTAAATCATTTCTTTAAAATCATCAGTATCTGAAACTCATTAATGTAGGTCACATAGACAATGTCTGAATGTCACAAGTAAAATATCCCTGGCATCTGAAACGAAACGAAAGAACGAAAGATAGAAAGAATAGAAAAACAGAATGATAGATAGAACAAAAGAACAAACAAGAGATAGACAAAAAGACAGATAGACAGAATGAGAATAAACAACAGAATGATAGAATGATAGATAGTCAGAACAAGAGAACGATTGATAGAACAAGTGATAGAAAGAAAGATAAAGACAGACAGAGATAGATAGATTCAACGATAGACAAAACAAAAGAACAAATAATAGATAGAATGATAGATTGACAGAAAAACAGAACAAATAACAGCACAAACAATAGATAGACAGAAAGACAGAACAAACGTCAGATAGAATGAGAAAATAAATGATAGAACGGCAGATAAATCAATATTCATAGCAGTTTAATGACCTGGTCATGGCTAGCTGGAATGGAGCTCCCAATGCCGTGGAAAGTCATCTGCACAGGTGAGAGGGTCAGGAAGGTCATGAACTCTTTGTCAGTTTGCCGATCCGAGTATTGCACCTGTATGAGACAAGAGAAGTGAAGGGAGTATTAAATATTACATGATGGAATTCACAGCATGTACTGCACTGCGGTTCTGACCTTGGAAAACCTTTTGTGGGAAAAGTATGAACTAGATCCTCAGTCTTGGCTGGTAGTTTGCGCTCAGTTTTACTTGATAACCGCAGCGGTTTTAGACTTTAATCTTCATACTCGTGAAAGGTTCACAATCTGTGCTTTTTCTCAAGTGCGCAGATGGCAAGCGATATAGTGATTTAGAGCCGAGCTTTGGCCCCGTTTGGGGTTTCTGAGAACACCTCTGCATGTCAAACTCCACTCAGCAACACCCAAAAGATTGTGTGTGTGTGTGTGTGTGTGCGCGCAAGGATTTTAGACACTATACTCGGCCACTTTGATCATGTTATGCCTGACCCATATACATATCCAGGCCATTCTAAATACTGTTTAACTTGCAGGACACAGTGGACTATAAAAAGCAAACAGCTTTTTCATTTTATTACTTTTAGAATGGATTTGGTAGAAAACGTACTACCTTAAATTAACCATTTCTTAAAATCAAAAAGCAGATCAATGTCTGATTGTAGAGATTTGTGAAAAGTGTCAGTCCCTCTATGGGAAAACTGCAGTAATAAAAATAATGCTCTCTCCTATCCTGTCCTTTAGAGCAATCAAATGTGAACGATACACATGCAAATCTTCTCTGGTGCATAGATACAGACGAAAACAAAGACAGTTGACAGCAGCAAAGCACAGAAGATGATCAGGCTAGTTGATTTTTAACAGAGAACAGAGATACAAGTAGGGGAGAGTTGCTGTCATGTAGCCATATATTTAAAAAGCGCCCATTATATACTACTGAATAACAGGTCAATGCATTAAACTGAGAATCCTGAAGAGAAGAAAAACAGATCAATGACTCCAATTGCAGACTGAAGGAATTTCTCACTCCATGAACGTGTGTTTATATTTAGTCTTCAAGTGGTTTGATGGGCCAGATCCACGGGGCATTCCGCTGTGAAGTGTGTTTTAAAGACAATGTTAACAACACGGTTTGCAAGAAGCACAATGTGCAATTGGCGTTCACAGCTCCAGGAAACAGGAACTCCTGAGATATACAAACATCTCGTGTCTGGTGAAGAGAAGAAACGATGGGCTCTACTGAGTTGGTTAATATTTCGACATTGTATTACGCCAACAGACCTACATCTTATTAGGGCTGCAATTTAAAATATTTTCAATATAACACAATATGTTAGCCCTATATATACTTTAATATAATTTATATATATATATAAAATGTTTGTATATACAGTGGAATCCAGTTATCTCGACCTCCTCGGGGGTTGCAAAAAAGTGCAGAGATAACTGAGGGTCAAGATATAACCAACAGCCAATGGCGATTTGTTTTATGAAGCGATCGGCATGCTATAAAAATATGCCTAGAGGTTGTTAACAACAAAAGGCATATATGCACCAACTAACAGCAGAGATTTACCAGTATACAATAAAAAACACCTTCGATTCTCGATACAAACCTTTAATTATATTCTCCAACATTGCAAACACACTTTCGCTCACAGCACAAACACAGTCACAACACACATAAACACATTTGCTCATAACACAGTCATTTCGCTCTGACTCAGTTCTGATAGTATTGCACACGCGGTTAATATGGTTTCTTTACAAAATCTAAAATGCTTTGTTGCGTTTTGCCTTTAACGGTCTGCTTGAAAACAAATGCTTCTATCAGTAACAACGTCTTTGTCGATGTCAATGTAATCTGGGAATTCCTGGACAATGATACTTCACTGAACACACACTCACTGCAGACGCGCTTGACTCACTGAACACACTCATGCACTCACAGACGCGGCTCAACTCCTGCGCCTCCTCTTCCAAGATAGCATCTAGAAGGCTTTAGACTTCCGCGAGTCTTAGACACCCGCCACTTCCGCAAGTTCTTCTGCGGCTGCGCGGCACTGTACGTGCAACGCAAACTCAGTCAGCGCATTCGCAGTGAACTCAGTACCATCATTAGTCAAGATAACCATGTGAAGTGGCGAATTTGTGCTTGAGATATTAGGGTTTGGCGACATAAAAGAATCGACATAACTGATCAGAAAATGCCAAGACAAATAAGTTTGGCGGTTCCACTTTAAAAACGTCGACATAATAGGGTTGGCGAGTTAACCGAGGTAGAGATAAGTGGACTCCACTGTATAACTAAATCTTTGGAGAGCAAAATATAGAGTACTTAAATATTATTAGTTGTACGTTTATCCATGCTTGAGATTCATTAAAAAGTAAATAAATTAATTGATATATATATATATATAGATGTTTGTATATGTATTTATTTATACATTTTATAAATCACCATTATGAAGCACAACACAACAACTTGTCTTCATTTATCTTCAACTTAATCTTATATGTTTGAGCTATGGTGCAAACATACACTGACTGTGTATCCGTTGGTGGTGCTGGGCTTGATTTAAAACTTTTCCAAATGTACTTAATTTTGGTGGAGTATCGTCACTTTGAGCAAATAACTGGGGGCCACCATCAAGCTCAAGATACCAAGATCAGTGCCAGCTTTCTGTCAACCCCCAAGATTCATCTCCCTGACAAACTTTGTTTTCAAAGATCGCTGCTCGCACACATACGCCACAGCGATACAGCTGGGCCCCATCAGAACGAGGCAAAAATAAGACCATAAGGGATTAGCACGTCTAGCATGTGTTTGCTAATGAAAATCCCAGCATAAACACCAGCTCCAGGAACAGGGAAAGGGCAAGAGGGACAGAAACAAACCGTCCCGCACTTTGATGCTTGGACAGGAGATGCGTTTGATGTTGACTGTGTATAAGACGGAGATGAGCAGAAGAAAAGGAGCCGAGCCAAGCCAAGCGTATGACGCTGCCAGTGCTATTTGAAGTGATTTTCACACAGACAACAGAGCAGAGTATGGGGGGTAAGAAAAACAAAAAAGAATAAACTGCGTCACGAGGCGGATATCTTGGCGCAGATGTTCAAAACATACATCATCTGACAGTTTTTATTTTCATTAAAGTGGGATTTGCTACATAGGGAGGAAGAAGAAAATTCAAACAAAATGGAGAAACATCTTGGCTTTGACTTAAGCACATGGACTAGTGATCTTATCAGGATGATATTGCTGGTGGATTTAACACATGAGTATGTCTGATAACATCATATTGCAGTTACACATAGGCTAAACCAGCAGTTCAAGTCATAACATGTTCTCTGTTTATGATACGTCTAGCTTCAGCATTTGTATTTAATGCTCTCTTGGACAACATGAACATTTTTACACAGAAAAGGAGGGAAAATAAAAAAACAATTTATTTAGGTATAAAATAAATTAAATAATATAAAATAATTTAGGTAAAAATAATTAGCACATGAACAGTGTATGAACAATGAACAATCTTTTTACAGCATTTAAGATAATATTAATTTATAATAAAATTGTTAATTTATATATATTAATATTATTATATATGTATTATGTATAAATATAAATATTATGTATAAATTCAAATGCATAATAAAATATTTCGAAGTGGAAAGACTGATGGTATTTTCTTTAAACTACTTTTTACAAGAAAATACCATCAGTCTTTTTATTTCAAAATGTATTATGCAACTGAATTTATATTATATATATATATATATATATATATATATATATATATACATATACATATATATATATATATATATGTATATGTATATATATATATATATATATAATATAAATTCAGTTGCATAATACATTTTGAAATAAAAAGACTGATGGTATTTTCTTGTAAAAAGTAGTTAATATATATATATATATTATTAATAATAAATAAAAATATTAATAATATATATATATATATATATATATATATATATATATATATATATTAATATATATATATATATATATATATATATATTAATATATATATATACATATATATATATGAATGTATAATGTAGTTAATGTAAATGTAAATTCAGTTGCATAATACATTTTGAAATAGAAAGACTGATGGTATTTTCTTGTAAAAAGTAGTTTCCAACAAACTTTGTTTTAATAACTTTTAATATTTTTTTTTAGTGTATGACATCTGAAGTGGGTTATATAAAGCTTCTCCTTTCCTAACCAAATATGGCTCCTTTCACCACTAAAGCAAACACTGCACATCAACAAATTTGATCCATGTCGGATTTTACAGTTATAACATAAATATATCTTTATTCTCCTCATAAGTCATCCAAAAAACAATTATTCACTGATTACTGGGAAAAATTGAAGGCATACCAGTGCCAAAAACATCTTGTGAATCATATCATTCGCCATAAACGGAGCGAGTCACCTTCAAAAGCCCACATCAATCCACTTCTATAATTGAAATTATGAACCTGAAGCTACTGCTGAGTTATACAACTCCAGATGTTCTCGCATCAAATTAAATCACTTTCATATCATCAATCAGTGCTTTGCCATTAAGGGCAGGATGGTGGGTTACAGGTTATAAAGATGCTGCAGGTGGTCAGCACGGAAATTAAAGCATGATTAAAACGTTTGAATGGTCGGTCATAATATTGGCTTGAAGGACAGTTTTCATGTTTGAGCTTAGCTTTGTACCGTAATTAATTCAAAAGTATTAGATATACTGCATCAATATTTAAAAAAAAGTGCCATAACATGGTGATGCCTGTTAACGTCTTAAGATAATATATCCATATAATAATATATATATCCAGAAATAAACTAAATGGGGAAATTAGCATGTACAACTAAATATTCCACATCTGAGAATACATAGAATACTGGCAGATCTATATATATTTTTATTTTTTTCACATGCACCACAGACATTTCCATCAACTGTACATGAATCGATTTATGAATTGATTTATGGCATGACTTTACGGCAGTTGGCATATAGATGCTGAATGCTGATGCCCATGATCAAAGCCGCCAGCACCTCACAGAGATGCATGTGTGCCCAGCGTTAGTAGGATGAGAAATCTAAGCATGGGTTCCTCTATTAGCTTGTCTTCATTCATCTAAAAACGAAGCCGCGATTCACTAGAAGGTCAGAAAACATCAATGGGATATTTGAAGAAATAACTGAGAGCCTGTGATCTGAATCTAGGTATGCTGGTATTTCTAGTCAAGGTTAGAAACCATGTGAGAAACAGACAAACAGAAAGAGAAACAGACTGGCAGTGAGCAGAGGGACTCAGAGGGTGGGAGGGAACAGAAAGAGCAAGATTAAATAAAAGGAAAGGTGAAATGGGCAAGAGGAAAAAAGAGAGCGAGAGAAGAGATTCTATAAGTGTACGGTCTGAAACTCTTTCATTTTTGTTTTAAAGTAAAAAAGAAAAAGAAAATACAACTGCTTGGTTCGAACAAATAATCTGTGAAAAAATATGCTTAACTTCTTGAAAATGTAACTAAATGTTATACGATAAGGTCTTATTTATTTCATATAGCTCATTAAAAACAAACTTACTGTAGTAACATTTAATGCCTCTATGTTCTTAAAAAAGTGTGATCCTACTGATAAAAAAAAGAAAAGAAAAAAAAAACTAAAGGCAAAAAACAAAATAAAATACATATACATTCTTTAATGAGGCCTCAATTAAGTTCTCTCTCATTTAGTTTGGGAACAAATGTTGATTTTAGTAATGAAGTCAGCACAGCAATATTCGTAAAAACTGAAAAAACACTTTTGATGCTGGGTTAATGTTGTTAGTTTTCCACACATCTCTTATAATTCTCACAAAAAAAGAGAGCAAAATACGTCTTATTCAGTGTGAAGTTCTACTGTAGGGTGTAGGAACAGTATGCCTCAAATGTGTGAGTGATAAGATGAATGGGGTTCATAAAATGAAAAAGCATTGGGACTCATCCCTAACATGAGCTCTACCTATTGCTCTCCGCTCTCCCAGACTGCTTTGCAGCTCACAGGCTCAGCACAAAAGGCCCTTTATGATGTGCACCTGACATGCGGCGAAGAGCAGCGTTCCCACAGAGATTGGCTTCACTGCTCCACCTCTCCTCTCGCTTTCGTCCTCTCCGAATCTCTGTGTCCCCAGCCTGGGGAATGAGCGTTAGCTGGCAGGGCTCCGGTTGCTCGACCGAAGGGAGATTTGGGGAAAGATCCATCTCTGGGTCCGTCTAAAGCTGATGCTACTTGCAACAAATAAGTCACCCAGTTGACCAAAAGAGGATCAAGAGTTTAAACAGACCACTGACAGTGACTAAATAATCTGAAGCATGTCAGCTCAGTCAAGGGGACTGGAAAAAGCGTTTGGGGGTTTTAATGCATCATGTTTGTCCATTTAGCACTTTATACAAGTGTCTCATTTCATCAGACGAACAACTTCATTTTCTACTATAAAGCCATTCTCCAGTGTTCATGTTTTTACCCGCAGACATCTGACCTTGACAGACTCAACAGAAGAATTAAACATTTAATGAAAGTTCACTTTGGCAAGCGGTTTCAAACTTCTGAAACAACACCAAACAAACTGTTTTTGATGATTTGTTCTTGAACTATATGGGGGGAATGATCATTCAGAATGCACTTGGCTGAAAAAAAAAGAAGAAAAAAAATCTATAAATAATAAATAAATTATTTCATATTTCAACAACAAACAGCTAAAACGAAGTTGTACAAACATTTAAATAGCAAATAAGGCAGTATTTATATTAAATTATTAATAACAGAATGGTCTCTACTCCAGCTTGTAGGTGAAATATAAATATTTAAATGACAATAAACTCTAATAACTTACAATAATGAAGACATCACTAACAGCTTAAGTAAAAATCTAATGAATATGTAATACAGTGCGTATATTTAGCAAAACTCTCTGGAGAATTTTTTTTCTATCTAAATAATGAGTTTATGGACATTGAATAATTTTCTTGAAGTAAATGTAACGTTAAGTGACTGTCTACAAGCTGAATAAATGTCTGTTTCGGTCACTGATTTCGGCCCTCTGAAACCGATAATAACCGTTTTGGTCAAACAATTTCAGTAGCTGAAATTTCTGTTAATTCCTAGTTAGTATATATCCCTTTGAATGAACTAATAAAAATCATCAAATGAATGAGTTCTTCATTTGAGTTAGATACAGTTATCAAAAGTGGTAGTTCTGTTCCTCACACAATCTATGACTGGTAAGTTTTATGCGACATCTGGAAGTGTAGGTATAAACATTTTTCTGGGTTGTATGCATGTAAAGTATTTTACATGTTGGCTAAATGGCCTCTTCTAAATGAGGGATTCTTGTCCAGAATAAGCTGGACCAGACTTCAGGCCAATAAATAAACGGTAGAGAATAAACTTGACTTGACTAAACTTGTAAAAATCTGGCTATGTAAGTTATATGTAGCAACAAAGAGGATTCAGCTATAATTCTTGCTCTAACATGATGGTATTTAGGACCATTTTCAAATGAGCGTGAGCAGCCTGAACATCTCCGTAAGGCTGAAGACAACAACCTAAGATCCCTCTGAGAAGATATGTGAAGCTCATCAACTGAACAACAAGAGAGTGCATATGTTGTGCATTACTCAAACAACTCCATTATTTCTGCCCCACTTCCATTACATGTGGCCTGACACAACAGGAAAATTAACAACAAAAGCTTTGTCTCCAACTCTCTGCACCAGCATTGCTTTCAAAAAGCCAATATGCTGATACCCCTATCTAACTATCTAACTGGCGAAGTTTCATCAATCAAATCTCTATTCTATCGGAGGCCCATTGTATCTAGTTTGGGCCTAACAAGAGCGAAAGACCTGAATGAGCCAATCTGAAGTGAAAGATGACTCCAAGAATGGCAAATAGAGCCTGTGCTAGGTCCTTATTTTTACAAGGCATGGCCGTATTTCTCAATTAACTTCTCCGCTAAGAGTTTGGAGATCAGAATCTGGCTTTAGGGGAAACAGACGCACGAATAACCGCACGTCAATGAGTACCACATCTGTGTAGCACAACTGCTTTAGGAAACTGATTGAACATCAGTTCCCGTTGTGGCTTTTCCAAACTGTTGCAGGTGTTTCTGTTGCTCCAATGCCAACAAAAAGGGCCTCATAGGGGCTTTCAGAACAGCTCTGTCAAGACCAAATTGAATCACTGAGCGGACAGACCTGGTCTGACTTAAACATGTCCTTTGGCACTGTGGATAGCATGTCTGCCGCTCTGATTAGAAACAGTTAGGTGTTTGCCAATAAGCGCACAATATTTTGCACAAGAACATCTGCCAACAAACATATAAAAGTCTGGAATCTGCCTTTCAGCACTAAGGATGCAGCTCGGCGGTTGTGTTTTGCTTTTGGTACGTTCGGGTTTTCATTGCCAACCCACATCGCTCAGTGTAGCGTCTCAATGAAACACATATTTTCTGCTTTCCTCCATTACACACTAAAATCACTACTGATAATACACCAAGGAATGGGTGTTTGGGGGGGGGGGGATAAAGCAGTCAGGATTCTTATCTGGGTATGAGGGGAGAAAGGGGTTTAAACATGGAGTGATTCACACAGGCAGGTCGGCTCATCCCTTGCAGCTGGCCCTTTAAGTGAAACCTGCTGTTTTCCCCCCTGTGTTTACGTTTGGCTGCCTCAATCTTCTTCATCGGGTTTCAGACTACAGGAAAGCTCTGAGCAAAAACAAAGGCTTTTTCAAAGGCAACCTCAGCAGGTTAAGATAAAATGTTTTTACTGTCCAATATGAAAAGCACCTGCTGCTAAATTAAGTGGGGCGGCTCAGGGTGAGGTACTGGAGGCCGCTTTAAAGTCACTGGTATGGTTTTCAGTGGAAGACTGTGGAAGAGATTGAGAACATACACATGGGAGACCAAGAAGGGTACAATTAACAGGATAATAGAGATATTAAAAAGTGCTGTTTACTATTATATTATATAATATTCTGCTATTACCACATTCTAAATTCCAGGTTTTTTTGAGAACCAATGAAAATTATATTTAACTCATTAAATCACAAATTTCTATAATTAATCATGATTAATCACATAATAATTTGTATGTAGTAATAATGTCATATTGAATCTCCAAATTAATTCTGTAATTCATGAGAGAATATTTACGAATTTTCTGGCTTTCCATGTTTTTACTCTTAAACGGTAGGGGGGGGGGGGGGCATTCTGAAAGAGTACAGAATCTCCGTATCAAAACGCAAATGAAGCAGCAGAAGAAACAAGTGATAAAAGCATTGCTCATGCACTTTGTAGTCTTTGAAAACAGGCAAATCTTTTTTTCATTAAACTTACCTACATTCAAGTGTGGGTTAGGGTTGCATGAAGCTTCTTTTGATATACTGCATGTTCAGATATTTATATAAATACAAAATAAATGATAGTTTTGTGAAATTAATCAAAAATATACTGTACCTACTGTGTATTATGTCTGGGTTATGGTCTGTGCTGTGCTGTCTTATGTATATAGGTTTTTGTTCTATAGCACATTGGTCCTGAGAAACGTTGTATCGTCTCACTATGTACCTGTATATGGCTGAAATGACAATAAACTCCACTTTGACTTTTGAAATGCTGACTGTGGTTGGTAACTTTAAAAAAAAAAAACACTGGAGGGAAAATAATTAATGTGGAAACGACAATGACAGTATCTTTAATGGCATCCTTTTGCTAAGCACTATGAATGACAGGCAAAACTGCCACTGACGTCTCTATTAAACTGATTTCATACTCAAATAATGTACATATAAAACATAATGTGGGCCATGCATATCACTGAACCCTGTGTAGCCTACACATAGAATATAAGTCTAGTTACTCCACACAAAATAAGCATTTTAATGTAAACACGACTCATCTGCCATGTATTATAATTATGCAGCCCTAGGACGAACAGAGCCATGGAAGACAAATCAGCTAAAAGACAGGTTATTATCATTTGCCTTCACCGATATACAGAGGAAAAGGGAAATGTAACTGTGAGAAATTACTTCCCTGGTCTGTAGAAACATCACTGACAGAAGCAAGGCACTTCTACATTTCCACACTTTCATCCAGATGGATGAACAGTGCAAGCCAAGCAGATCAAGCTTAGGCTCCACAAGAGAAGTTATTCTCTAAAAGTCTAATTCTCTGGGTAGAGCAAGCAGTGGTTAGCGAGAAAGAAATAAACAAATATTTCATACCTGGAAGCCTTGAATATGGGCTAAATACTCCAGCTGCTGGGAAGGCTGGATGGAGCCACAGGCCAAAGCAGGTGCTTTTCCTTTCAGGATCAGGGCCTCGGCGGTGGGCGACGTCCCGCTCAGCAGCAGCTCTCTTGCAATAGCTGCTGTGCTTCCCACCGATGGCGTGAAGAATGGCCCTGCGGCACCTTGGCCAATATCTTTGGGTGTCAGATAGTTTCCAGGGGCACCAGGGACTCCCTTATTCCTGCTTGCTTCCATTTCTTGATACACATCCGGGGAGAGGTGAAGAATTCCTTTTTGTGCTATATAAAGATGGAAAAAGACACATGGTTAGTTGTGTGCATGACTGTATTATAAAAGTTAAAAAGGTCATTCATATTCATATACATATTACATTTCTAAAGAAATTAATATTTTTATTCAGCAAGGAAATATTAAATTGACAGTAGAGACTTATTTAAGAATGAAGATTTTTTTTTAAATCTTGACTAACAAAAATATTAAACAGCAAAACATGCAGACATATTTCTTGAGCAGCAAATCAGCTTATTAAACTTATTTCTGAAGTACAATGTGACATTGAAGACGTGTGTGTGTGTGTGTATATACAGTTAGAAAAAATGTAATGAACACTACACACTGGATCTCAATAAATGAAATATTCAATTTTAAAATCTTTATATATATCCATTTAATGGATATAAAAGATATTTCGTTAGTTAAGAACAAAATTATGAGACAACAGTCAAAGGAAACTTGATAATCATAACACAATTAAGGCTGGATTCAAAATCATACGACAAATCTATGTAAAAGACTCCTGTTAGGTGCTGGGATTAAATCAGACATCCATAAGGCCATTGTCAGACCTTATACTTGCGCAGTGGCCCTGGATTCCTCCTGGTGTCTGATAATGTCTGGCTTCGTGTGACTAGAGTGTGTTAGGTGGTTTTTAGATGATGAAGGCATTGATGCCATTGACTAGCCCTCATGTTTCCAATTGGCTGTGACCTGAATCCAATTGAGAAACTCTGGGACATTTACATATCAGTATCCAAAGCCACCAAATACCACCACAAACTGTCCAGGAGCTACTGACGCCCTGATTCAGGTCTGGGAGGAGATTCTCCAGGACGCCATCCACTGTCTCACCAGGATTTGTGATGAACTTTATGCAAGTAAGGGAATATTCCTCCGCAGACCATTAATGAGTCCAAACCGATCATACATGATAATGTTGCACGCAGCATAACGTTCCTCACTCCTTCATGTCTGTTACATGTACCCATTGTGAACCTGTTCTCATCCATGAAGAGAACTGGGCGCCATTGGCAAACTTAAATTCAGGTGATCTCTGGCAAATGCCAATCTACCTACACGGTGCTGAGCTGTGAACACAGGCTCCATTAGAGGACGCCGCGCCCTCATACCAACCTCATGAAACCGGTTTCTGACAGTTTGGTCAGAAACATGCACACCAGTTCTTGCAAAAGTTCATTTTGTAAAGCTCCTGGCAGTGTTCCTCCAGTTCCTCCTTGCATGAAGGAGCAGATACCATTCCTACTGCTGGGTTGTTGCCCTTTTACATTCCTGTCCAGCTGTCCTTGTGTAACAGCCTGTCTTCTGCTATCTCCTCCATGCTCTTGAAACTTCGCTGGAAAACACAGCAGACCAGCTTGTGATGGCATGAATGGGTGTGCCATCCTGGAGGAGGACGGCTGCTTGTGCAAACTGATTGGGTAGCAGGAACTATCTCATGCGACAAACAGTGACAAGGATCCGAACAAAGCACAAAACTAAAGACAAAGCAGTCAGGAAGGATAATAATTCCCTTTTTTAGGAGTTGTCTTGCTGTTGCCTCTCCAGTGCACTCATTGTTACTTTCATTTGCACAATAAAAATAATAATAATAAAAGAGTAAAAGTACGTTTTTGGGTGAAAGATGGAAAAAAAGAGAGAGGAAAGAAACAGAGCAGATATAGCATGTTCTTTTCTGTGCATTGATTATGCTTCCTGTTTGCATTTTTTGTCCCGAATGAAGTTTCCAAAATCAGCCGGCTGGTCTCCACAATTTCTGACAACCCAGAACAAGCAGCCACTGATTTAACGTAGTGTTCTGACCATAAAACTGGTAAATATTATCTCAGAAAATTGTGAAAAATGTAAATAGCTAGTTCCTTTAAGCACTGCAGTGTGCAGTTGACGCAGTCCTTTAATGCGTGAAGTGAGAATGTAAATGAAAACCAGCAGTTTGGATTTCCCATCGGCCATTTCAACAAGGCTAACTGGCAAATAGGCAACTGACATTGAATACTTAAAATGTCACACAACAACATGCATTTCATATTACACAATTCAGCATCCCAGGCCAGCATGAGAAAAATGCATACTTAAAATGGCATAAAACGAGAGGTGTGAGCCAGAATGACATCAATTGGGAATTGCGACAAAAAGCACATAAACGCAAAGAAAAAAAAAACAATACCACCACCCCATCGGCACCATCATTTCTCTTTCTTTTTTCATTCTCTCTCTCTCTCTCTTCCCCCTTTCCAACAGGTTCCACCCAGTATAATGGGCTGAATTTGAGAATGGTGGGCTGGAGATTGGCCAGCTCACGGCCCAAGCTGTGATTTAAAACAGATAACACACAAGGCCCAACTGTAAATCAACACAATGAAGCAATGCTCCAAGACACTAAACACTAACACACTGACATATTCACACACACACAAAAGCATAGTGCTGTCTTACTCATACATTCGTGGAATCCTGCTCTACTTTTTCCCTTTATACACACAAACAGACTCTTTCTCACACGCACACTCCAGCAACCAGAAACATACACAAGGAGATAAATGATGGCCACTTTGCAGACAAAAAGCTGCCGAAATGCTTATCTAGAATGATTCTCATATTTTTGGGACTTCTCATAGCTGTGGATAATTGCATAAAATTAAAAAAACAATAAAAATCAATTAGGATGATGTGTTGCCTTTCTGGGATACAACGCAACACTGAGACCTCCCATACATCCCTTAATCCGTCCCTACCGCCTCATTTCCTTCATCCGCTGATCAAGCCACGCACAAATTATAACACATTTGCGATGTATCTCCGTAGGTTTGCACATTCAAAAGAATGCATTATGGGAATAAAGCTCAAACCTTCAAGAGCAGGATACCAGTGCAGGAAATTGATTATTAATGCCTGACACACTGTCTTGTTGTTTTAAATACACCATGTTACACAAGCCCTAATACCATATGGCTGTGGCGGCAATGACTCAATGTGCAATTTTCATAGTCTCCCTCATCTTGTACCATTACACACATAAAAGAGAGTGATCCAATTGTGGTCATATAGCTCCTTTGTCACATTAGCCATCCATCCACCAATTTTTATGCATATTTCGGTATATAATTACTTCCAGAACAGTCTTACACCACTGTGTTCCCAGACAGCAGGTATCGTCCTCCTAAAGCAAGATTTTTACATTTTACAATTATGCATTTGGCAGATGCTTTTGTCCAAAGCGACTTGCATTGCATTCAAAGAACACATTGAATCAGTTCTTGCTTTCCCTGGGATCGAACCCATGAGCTTGGTGTTGTAAACACCAATGCTCTACTGATTGAGCTACAGGAAAATTAACGTGATTATTGCATTTCATATGCAATGCAAGATGCAAGTAATTTATTATATACAAAATGTATTATATACAGTGTCATCTTCTACTTTTCTTAGTGATATTTAGTGCCAGTTTATCAGGACATGACATTTTTTTTTTCTCTTCGGCTCACTGACGAAAATGCTACTTTAAACACGAATGTTTTATGCGATATTCCAACTGTTTTCAGATTGTCCACAGAGCCAAAAATGTGCATATTTGAAGAAACACCCAAGAATGCAGAGCTGAGGATCAAAATCATTGCTCTTGCATAACCAAAATGCAGATAAATCTGCACATTTAACAGCGATGGACAAGGTATCATAAATCTGCTTTAGATAACCTGGTTCTGTGTTCACATGGGTGGAAAGGAAAAACTTAGTTTGCAGGTCACTGACACGTACATCTGCTCTGAATTGAGTTTACACCCCTTAGAGACGTTGATTCTCTCACTGGCAGATCTCAGGAACCGTAAATTAACAAGCATTATTCTGACATTAAAGACTCTACGGTTGAAAAAGTCTGTGAAGTCAATTAGTAGATAGATGGAGTCTAACAACATCAGTGTGACAAAGTCAAGCTGGAGAATGGATCTTCTCCAAAACAGAGCAAAGGCCAAGAGATAAAAAGAGAGATATGGATAATACACTCCTTTTTTGTATGCATACAGCTTTGTGTAATCTGTAAATACAAAAAAAAAAAAAACCTACAGGAATATTCTGGCTTCAAAAAAAAGAGAAGCACAATCAACATTTGTGGCATAACTACAATCAGCACAAAAAGTATTTCAATCGTTCCCTTATTTTCTTTACAAAAAGCAAAAATCAAAGGTTATGGTGAGTCGCTTACAATGGAAGTGAATGGGGCCAAAATTTGTGAGGGGGATTGCAAATGGCAAACATTACTGCTGTTCTCCACTAATGCAGCATCTAATCAAGAAATAAATTACCATATTATGATCTGAAAACACGTACGATAGTGTACTGTATACATAACACTTCATTGTCTGTTTTATATCCACATCTGATATAAGTCGGCCGCGCAGCCTCACGTGTCAAAACAAACACCACGAGGTGTCAGTGATAGCTTTTATTTTGGCCGCTCTCATCCTGTGTAATGACATCAGACGCTTTTCAACCGCTCCAGCAATGGACGCAACCTGGAAACACTATCCGTATGAATTTTGCCAATAAACGATCAACCTGTAATTTTGAAAGTTACAAATGAGCCCCATTCACTTTCATTGTAAGCGCCTTGCTGAAACCCAGAAATTCATTGTAAAAAGAAAAGAAAAAAATTAAGTTGCTGATTAAGCTTAACTTTAACTACACTTGGAAGATTCATTTAAATTACAGTTTAGTACGGAAATGATGAAAGTCAATTGGAGATTCTCAACAATATATTAAGTCAAGAGGAGATTTTCGTACATTTCTAAAAACAAAACAAAAAATAGCCACCTAAGGCTGAAATCATCTATAAAACAAGTTTGAATGCAGTGGAACAGTTTGTTAAGCGGTTCAAGCTGAATTAACTGTAGAAAATTGCAGGGAAGAAAATGAAATGCTTGCCGCAAGCACTATAATAAAGGTTTTTCCATCAGCCAAGAACTTTCGTCAGCATGTGTGCAAGTTCCAGGAATGTCACTACATAGTTGGGTCAAATACACTCCAACATTAGACCACGAGTGACCTGATTTAGGATGATTTAGAGAAGCTGTTGTTCTCATCGATTCATCCAAAACAATTGTCAAACACTGTTCAAATCGAGTAAGCAACAAAACTGGAGGCTTAATTACACAATGGGCTCATAGCATATTCACTGAGGGACTTTGTGTACAAAGAGGTTGTTTATATCGCTCTGCATTAACCCGCATTTCTCCAAGGCCTGCTGTTAGGGCTGTTTTAGCATTTGACAATGATTTTAAGAAAATTGTTTGTTATCATGCAATTTCATATAATTTTCAACTCAAGTGTCATCTAATGCCAGATCCGCACATTTTCGCAGCAGAAAAAAACAGTTCTGGCCTGGAAAAACTGAACCATGAACGAAAGAATGGTAAGGGCCGGGGGTGCAAAAATGACTGCAAGTTCAAAACAACAAAACAAAACTAGCTCACTGCCATTATAATCACGAAACTGTTTACAAAGATGTTCAATTGACAGACACTCTGTGTGTACTCCAAATCTGTTTGTTTCTCCATCTGTCTAAAATGATTTTATTTATAAATATCATACGTGTGAAATGACTGCTATGATTTTTACTCATTACACTTCTAACCGCATCAAAAGCAGCTTGTGATTACACAAGACAGTGATTCGAATTACTTTGGATGACAAAATATAATTTTAATGCTCATAAACAAAGACGGTCATGTGCTATGTTTGTTTGTTGGCAGGTTATAGTAACATAGTCAGTTGCGTCATTACTCGTCTCTCAAAGTCAGTGGAAACACAGCTCAAAAACCTTCACCATTTTGGCGGAAAGTGGATGTTTGTGTGTGTGTGTGTGTAAACCCGTCTGCAAGACCATGGTTGTTCCCTGGAAAACTGTTTGGGTGGTTAATGTGTGTGAGTGTTTAATACAGTGGTCTCACAGACCCCCTGGGAAAGCACATAAGTCTACGTGAAAAGGAAGAATTCACAAGCTCTCCATAGAAGCGAGTCTGTGATTGAGCCGACTGGGTTCCTTATTAATCAGTCAGATAGATTAAACGGCCTGGCATCACCTACACTGAGGAACACAGAAGGAAAGAAAAACACTTACTGTTGGTGGTTGTTTCTGGAAAAGCAGCTCTTTGTCCATTCCAGCCTTTGTTGTCCATCTGTAGCCAATGTTAAGATAATAGAGGAGTGGAAAGATATTGGAAAGAGAAAGAGAGAGGGCCGGTTTAGAAAACCCTTTTTCATGCATGTCAGACAAGTCGCTTTCCCTTGTTTCCATTAGAAAGGGAGAATCCCTACCAAATTGAGACATCATGGCATAAGCGTCACTAACTTGCAAAGACTAAGTAGATGGGAGATTTAAAGATTAAGGTTGTGCACACTGAAACAAGAAGCAACGTGATGATACAAACATATACACCCTCTCTCACTGATACCTCCACCATGCTGGTCATACTGAATGTGGTAATGTAATGGGATCATTAACTAAATGAGGAAGAAATCTAATAGAGTTGTTAATTAAATGTAAAAACGCTTAATTAAAAGATGATATGCTACAAAATAAGCTCATAAAATTTACACTGACAAGTCTGCAACAGCCAGTTCAAAAACATTGTCATCCCAATAAATACTCTTCAGAAGGTAAAAATCAACAATTAAATTTAAATTTATTTATACTTTTTTTTCTTCAAAAAAACAAATGTACAGTAATACCTTGGTTTACGAGATTAAGTCGTTTCAAGAGCTCGCTCGTAACTCAAAATTCTCATACACCAAAACAATTTTCAACATAAGAATGCAATAAAAATCACTCGATTCGTTCCACATTACCATACACAGGATATTTCCAGTAAAAATGTGCGCGAAGATGCTGAGCACTAGGACTTTTCCACAAAAAATGCGCATGGGCGAGGGAAAAATTTTATCGCACTCCGATACAATGATCGTACTCCGATTTGACTTTCCATGCTCGTACACCCATTTGCTCGTATACAAAGTCAGTCGTAAACCGAGGTATCACTGTATTTATTTCATAGGTAAAATAAAAAAAAAACATACAGAAATATTATTAAAATGTAAAAAAATATATATATACAGTAATACCTCGGTTTACGAGTTTAATTCGTTCCAAGAGCGAGCTCGTATCCCAAAATGCTCGTACACCAAAACAATTTCCCCCATAAGAATGAATTAAAAATCAATTAATTCGTTCCACACGATAATAAATGCCCATTTTAAATATTTTGTTTTTATTTTTCCCTATTAATTACAGTTAAAATTATAACCATTAAGATATCATATAAATACTCTTTAAACAGACAATTAAACTTTAGACAATTAAACTCTAAAGATACTTGACAATTTACTGTAACTCACTTTGAGCAGCGTCTGCTGGCATGAATGAGATGAGAGACAGAGGAGGGAGGGGGAAAACACAAAACCTGTTTTCAAGTGCAAATGAGTGAATTTATTATAATAGTGCAGAAAACAAACGAAGTGATAATCCAGAGTGAAAGTAGTGGAACGGGAGACGCGCGCACGACCACCGCGAGCGCCGGTAGACTCGCGCGACACCACCGCGAGCGCCGGGAGACTCGCGCGACACCAACCCGAGCTCCGGAGTGGAGACAATGAATTCATGAACCACATATATATATTTCACTACGTGAACAATAGCGATCACAATTAATTAATGTTATCACTTCTAAAAGTATCATTGTGGGGATTGATGCAGCCATCAGAGCGAGGCTGAGAGAATGAATGCTTTAAGGGGTGAAAAAGGGGTTGGAACAGCGGGACTTATGAGAGGCTGTAATTAGGATATTTCCAGTAAAATTGCCCCGTGAAGATGCTGAGCGTTAGGACAAAAATGCGCGTGGGTGAGGGAAAAATTTGCTCGCACTCCGATACAATGCTCGTACACCGATTCAACCCTCCATGCTCGTACACCGATTTTCTCGTATACCAAGTCGCTCGTAAACCGAGGTACCACTGTATATATATATATATATATATATATATATATATATAATAATAAAAATAAATAAAAAGTTTAGGTGCTACAAAATTACTGTAACTATTGTATGAAACTATATGTAACTATTCATGACAACAAAAATAGGAAGGTCTGAAACGTTTTGGGATGGTTTGTTTCAAACATTCAGTTCAAAAACAACAACAAATTAATGTCTGCTGTCTTCAGCTTCATCACAATAATATACATTTTTAGTAGTAAAATACTAAAAAAACAATAATAAAAAAATAATTGTTTTATTAGTTGAATTTAGTGCAAAATCTGACCTTTTCCGGAGTGTTCTGTAATAGTGTAGAAGCCTTGTAGCCCAACTGAAGAAGCATGGCCTCAGCTGCATTACGCTTGGCCACTTTCTTATTGGGTCCGGTTCCTGTGGTCACCTCGGTGCCTACTTTCACCTGCCAACAAACACGCAGACAGTGGTAGATGTTTAGTGCTGTCTGGATATTCGCCACTACTGTAAAATGGTAACAAACTCATACAAAACTTGTAGTACTGATGGCTAAATTGCAGCTGGATTACATTAAAATGAGTTTTTTTGCCCTACCTACGGATATAAAACCAGGACGTTTAATAAAAAAGCAACAACTCATCAAATGAAAGGTTTAGAAAAAGCCTATATTACCTATATTAGTAATGAAAAAAGAAAGAAACAAATTTTAAGCAGATCAGAATCTGACAGAAAGCACAACCAACAACCAATCTCTAATAGATATAAAAGACATACATTTTGTTGTCAATCCGTCTCTAAACCCAGACAACCATCTTTTCATATTTATAAAGAGCAAAGCAGCAGGTGGGGAGAGATGGTGTGGGCCAGAAAACCTGAAAACAGGCACGTATTGATGCCGCAGACCAGAGAGTGAACAATGTGGAAATTTTAGAAGCGACTAGGCAACACAAAAGAAACACACACAAGCAGAGTCTAATGCGACAGTGAAAAGAGCATGGAGAATCAGTTAGAGGCTGCGTTACCGCATGCTCAGAGATGCACGGAGTGCTTTAAAGCGAGGGATTATCGGACAGGAGACAGAGAAGAGAAACTTCTCCAACTTGGATGCTGTTTGATACTTGTTTACGTGTGTGGGAGTGCTGGACGAGCCTTTGATAGATCATTCACAATGACACTCAACGTGACGCTGTTTCATTAACTATAGAGTGTTCGTTATACCACTTCTACATCTGAAATATTGTAGCTCCCCTACATTAAGAAAAGTATATATTTTTCTGTATTCAACTCTAGTTTACTCTATTCTACTCCACTCTGATCCATCTAATTTATTCTGTACTCCTTTAGTCCACTATAGGCTAATTGACTCAACATCCTGTGGTGCGAGCGCAAGCGAGACTGTTCAAACACCTCCATAGTCACAGCGCCACAGCCGCTTGCAGCAGCTCACGGACCGGTCCGCGAATGCGCTCCGCGGCCCGGTACCATTTCATCGACGGACCGGTCCGCAAAATCGCTCCACGGGCCGGTGGCACTTCGTCCGGGGGTTGGGGACCACTGCTCTATGCTATAGTATTCTATTTAACTCTGATTCTATTTTACCCTACCCTATCCACTCCACCATAACTGCTATAACCTTCAACTCTACACTACTATATGCAATTCCACTCTATATTACCTACTCTACCCCAATCCATCCTATCCTATCTAGTGTTAGTGAGGCCATACAACCCTGCCCCACTCCATACAACTCTACACAACCCCATACAACCCTGCCCCACTCAATACAAAACCTGCCCTACTCCATACAACTTTACACTAATTCAAATATATACCTGCCCCACGCCATATAAAACCTACCCTACTCCATAAAACTTTACCCTACTCCATACAACTCAACACTACTCCAAACAACCCTGCCCCACTCCATACAAAACCTGCCCTACTCCATACAACTCAACACTACTCCATACAACCCTGCTCCACTCCATACAAAACCTGCCCTACTCCATACAACCCTGCTCCACTCCATACAAAACCTGCCCTACTCCATACAACCCTGCTCCACTCCATACAAAACCTGCCCTACTCCATACAACCCTGCTCCACTCCATACAAAACCTGCCCTACTCCATACAACCCTGCTCCACTCCATACAAAACCTGCCCTACTCCATACAACCCTGCTCCACTCCATACAAAACCTGCCCTACTCCATACAACCCTGCCCCACGCCATATAAAACCTGCCCTACTCCATACAACTCAACACTACTCCATACAACCCTGCCGCACTCCATACAACTCAACACTACTCGATACAACCCTGCCCCACGCCATATAAAACCTGCCCTACTCCATACAACTCTACACCTACTCCATACAACTCTACACCTACTCCATACAACTCTACACCTACTCCATACAACTCTACACCTACTCCATACAACTCTACACCTACTCCATACAACTCTACACTACTCTATAAAACGGCACATAGCGGGGGGTTTTCTTGATCAATGCTGCAGAGGAAGAGTTTCTGTGAACTTTATTTAATGTAGATGAGTAAATATTCCTATGGCTCTCACATTAACCTATTAAATGGCTTTGGAATACTTGGAATATAGTGCACATTTTTGTCTTTTGAGGTAATCGGATCGGATTTGGATCTGTCCTGTTTGTCCAATACCCAAACTGGCAAAAGTCAAAGTATCGAAGCCAATAACGATACTGATCAGTGCATCCCCTACTTTAAACAAAAGTACTCAATCTTACCTACTCTACCGTTTGACCTCCATACTATTATATGCTATTCTGTCCCATCTACTCAACACTACTAAATCCTACGTACCATTTAAACTCTATTATACTCTACACTACTATATACTACCTTATCTATTTTACTCCATACAAATATATACAAATCTTCTCTTTTAACATTAATGTATATAACTCTACTTGACACAAATACTGTTCTATTTAACTCTATATTATATTAACTCTACTGCACTCTACCACTCCACTCTACACTCTATTCTGCTCTACTTGTATCTGCTGTGCTCCATATACTATACTACAAAATGTTCAATGTACAAGTGCAGATATCTTAGTGCAAATTAGGTAATCTGTACAAGTTCTGATTTGTCATCTTAAGTCCAGGGTTAAGATTTTCATGAATTAAGATCCAAAACTAGAGTCCAAAAGCAGATCCAAGTTGGAGGCATTTCAAAACATATGTGGAAATCTGAGGTGAATTTGAGCCAATTCTGCTAATATTTGTGCGTCCGTGGACTAAGCACTGCTGTTATGGCTACAGGGGTCTTCATTTTTACTGTATGAGGTAAAGTCAATTTTTTAACTGGGAAGCCAGCAGTACAGTTATTATTGTTTTAATGACCTGCAATAAACCAGCGGCTAAGTGCATATGTGATGCAGCGAACAATCAGGAAAAGATTAAATACAAGCCAACAGTCAATTACCATGGCTGGCTGGGATTTGCATATACCTTCATGCAAGAGGTCAAAGGCATAAATGAACATTTTTGTTGAGCTGGGCAGAAGCTTTTGCACAAAAGTTGTGCGTTTAAGTTTTGAAATGTGCTTGGACTTACACTACAGTACATATGGGCAAGTTATTGTTGTCACCTAAATGATCTAAATCAAGACTAATTATCCATTAAAGACTGTAATGATATGAAATTACCAAGAATAAATGAGCAGCTGTGTGTGTGTGTGTGTGTGTGTGTGTGTGTGTGTGTGTGTGTGTGCTTGCGCGCGTGCAAGTTTGTACAAAATGTCCCCACAAGGATAGTAAAACCTGAAATCACCTACATTGTGGGGACTAAGCAACAGTACCCAAAAATGGAAATTGATTAATAAAAACATAAGTAATTTTTGAATGAAAATGCAGAAAGTATTCTGTTCTGGGTTGTAGGTTTAGGGGATTGAATACACAGTTTGTACTGTATAAAAATCATTACACTTAGTCCGCACAAAGATACAGAAACCAAGTATGCAACCACTGCGTATGTGAGTGTAAAAAGAGTCTCTGGCTGACTTTGACAGAGCTGAAGGTCAGTGGTAATAAGAGCCAGAGGAGGTGACAGTCTTTCTGATTAAGACAGATTGCACAGTGGGAGGTTATCAGTGTTTGTGCAGGACTCCTCTGTCCTTCACTCCCCCCCCAGCCTCATGGTTTTTCTTTTAC
Source organism: Rhodeus uyekii (assembly GCA_037043235.1). Lineage (NCBI taxonomy): Eukaryota > Metazoa > Chordata > Actinopteri > Cypriniformes > Acheilognathidae > Rhodeus > Rhodeus uyekii. The sequence goes on from JAWRVZ010000078.1 coordinate 832,694, forward strand.
TTTATGCCTCCTGTTTCTCTCTCTTATTAAGTTTTACCTGCATGATGAATTCTCTACGGCGTGGCATTCCTCTCTCTGAAAGCAGCATATATTCAGGCTCCTTTTCCTTTTTGGCCTGTTGAATCTGAGCCAGTCTGCTAATAGGGTTCATGCCCTGTCCGTATTCTGGTCCTGTCTGAGAGAGAAATTGAGAACGAAAAAGAAAATGAGAATGAGGATGAGAGACACAGATAAAGCAGCAAAGGGACAGATGGACGACTGGTTAATGTTCACGTCAGTAACCCTGTCAGAAGAATGACAAAAGAGTGAATGAAAGTGTGTGAATGAGAGACAGACTGAGTGAGAAAATGAGTGAGGCAATTAACATCTGTATGATATAAAAGGCTTCAAATATGTCTAGAATTTCAAGAGAATTGTTCAAACAAAAAAGATTATTATGTCATGATTTACTCTACCTCATGTTGATCCAAACCTGGTTTTGAGTGCAATACAAAAGTGAATTTCTGAACAACTTCCATTTACATTTAAATGAAATAAATTTGGATTAGAGCCGTCAAACTCCAAAATGACAAATATTTTCAATGAATATGACATGACAAAGATTTGGAATATAGTATTGTCATGTGGAGCACTTTTATGATATTTTTTATGATTCTTTTTGAGTTGACAGACTCATTATTACTTCGGTTTCTAAGTGTTGGTTGATCATAAGGCCTGATTTGAACCAAGGATCATATTCTACAGTGTTTTTAAACACATATGGCCGTTCCAAAGTTTGGGGTCAGTAAGATTTAAAAAAAAGAAGTTAATACAGTGGGTTCACTTATCTCAAGTCATGGTTAACTCGCCAATTCTATTATGTCAACGTTTTTGAAGTGGGACCGCCAAATTCCCTATTTGTCTTAGTATTTTCGATTCTTTAATGTCGATTCCTTAATGTCGCCGAACACTAATATCTCGAGCAAATATCTCAGACAAAGTCGTCACTTCACATGGTGATATCGTGAGTCATGAGGGTACCTAGTTCACTTCGCATGCGCTTCTGGTCGCAGGACTCTATGAAGTAAAAGCACTGTGACTGTGACTACTCGATCCGTACCGGAAACACGTCACGTAAAATTTGCATTTTCGCACATACACTGTACCAATAGTGTTTCCGGTACGGATCGAGTAGTCACAAGCACATTCACGTTCTCACGAGAGCTGCTGTGGGTCCACCCACATCCCAAAGCCTCATCCGCTTCTGTGTGCACATAAAGCCTGCATTCTCTGATTTGACTGGTTTTCTCAAATATTTTGACATTGGTCAGTAACGAGCATTAATGACCAATGAGTATGAGGCTTAGATTGAACGAACACACACACACACACACACACACACACACACACAAACAAACACATCCTGCTCAGCGCTGCAGATTGAAGAACACATTAAAGGTTATTAAAAGACGGGACAAAGCCGAATCTGTTGAGAAAGCACATTAGACAGGCAGAAAGCAAGAAAATATGCAATCTAGCACAGTGTGATGACCTCACAAATATGTTATGACTGTTTACGCTGTGAGCGAAATTGTGTTTGCAATGTTGGAGAATATAATTAAAGGTTTGTATCAAAAATCAAAAGTGTTTTTATTGTACACTGGTAAATCTCTGCAATTAGTTGGTGCACATATGCCTTTTGTTGTTAGCAAACATATACAGTGTATGTACATTTTTATAGCATGCCGATCGCTTCATCTAATAAATAGATATATTGGGTGTTGGTTATCTTGCTAAACAGTTATATCAATGCTTTTTTGCAACCCCCGAGGCCGTCGACATAACCGAACTCCACTGTACTTAAATTAGATAGTAAAGACATTTATAATGTTACAAAAGATTTCTATTTCAAATAAATGCTGTTGTTAAGGACTTTCTATCCATCTAAAAATGAAAACATTGATAATAATAAGAAATGTTTTTTGAGCAATAAAATCAGCAAATTAGAATAATTTCAATTAGAATTAGAATTAGAATAATAATAAAGGATTATGTGACACTGAAGACTTTGTCATCACAGGAATTATAATTTAAAATATATTCAAATATTATTTAATAGTTATTTTAAATTGTAATAATAATAATAATAATAATTCACAATATTATGTGTTTATTGTATTTATTTATATGTGTTATTTTTTTATAGAAATCTTGATAAAAAATTATTAAAAAATGATTAATTCTGCTTCTAAATGTACACACCTTTAATATGGTCTTGGGTCGCTTCTTGTAATGCACTTTGGGTTTCTCCACCACAGGAAGGACTGGCAGCTTCTTCAGTTCTTGTAAGATGGAGAGGGCCGCTCTCTTTTTGGAGAGTTTTTTACTATTCCCCTCACCCTCAGCTGAAAACTCCCCCACCGTCACACGTGTGAGGAAACTCTTCATGTGTGGGGGTCCGCTTTCCTTCAGCACCTGAGGAGCATGTAATGAACACGTTACACAAGAGAATACACACAGCATTCAGAAGTGGCAAAAGCTAATATTCTAGTCATGCTCCTTTTCTCTCTGCCCCTTAGGCCATGTCTGCTGCATGCTCTCTTCCTTCTGCCCTTTCTCTTCCTCTTTCTCAGCAAATAGAAATACTGCTAATTAGACTCACTACATTCGAGCTGTCTGCTTTAACACTCGGATCAATAACTCATAGGAGACATGACCTGGTTCTTAAACACGCATACAAAGTATGAATATGCATAAGGATGAATATAAATCAGAAGCACACACAAATTAATGCAGACTTAAGGTCATTATAAGAAAAATCTATCTGCTTTCTTTTTCGCAAGACAAAAACATTATATATGATATTACTTACATACATACACACACACACATACACACACACACACACACACACACACACATTCATACATACAAACAGTACTGTGCAAAAGTCTTAGACATAGTAATATTTCCACTCCAAATAAGTGTTTTAAGGCACTTATTTTTCCTTTTGATGAAGAGCCTCAGTAGGAAATATCAGTTTCCAAACATTTTCATTTCTCCATTAATTGTACAAATCCAGTAGAATTTCTGTAGAATTTCTGTATGCACAAGGAGGCTAACAACAGCCAAATAAGTAGGACTAAAATTAAAATAAATTAAAGCTAAATAAAAATATTTAAAAAAAACAAAATAAAATTACTCAAATTTAAACTAAAATTAAAAACTGACCATTTTAATATGAATTCCAATTCAAAATAATTACAAAAAATTAAAATGATTTATTATTTCATGGCTGATCAGAGGTGATTTAATTCACAACCAATAAAAATGAATTTGTGTCGCAATCTTGTTCATCCTCTATTATATTACTATTCATTTCTCACGAATGCATGTCGTGAGAAACCAAAACTTAATGTAATGCACATGTAATCATATTTACTTCCTGTGACATCATCAAGATGGTCAACAGAACAGGTGAGCTGCTCTGAGCTCTTTAAGAGCAACACTGGGGGGATTGAGTTTCACACAGACGCACATACACAGCTGAGGGTGGGCCTCTATGTGCTCAGTCAGAACTGAAAGTTATCCGTCTCCAGAGACTCCCTCCTCACATCCTCTCTTCACACACATGACCATTCTGGCATTCATACAAACATGTGACACTCCAGTGAAACAGACTCAGTTAAGAGGAGCCAGATCACCAAACAAAACTAAAGAAGATTATCACATTCAATTCAAATACAGTGGCAAACTACAACATACCATTTCAAACCATGTGCAATGCATAGCTCATTCAAAAAGGTGTTCATTCATTAAAATTGTATTGATTAAATCATCACCAATCACAACATTTTTCCCCATGCAAAAAAACAAAACGTTTTATAAATGTTCATAAATTTACTGTCCCATTTACAGTCACCTTTAGTGTTCCACAGAGGAAAGAAAATCATCTGGGTTTCAAACGACATGAGGGTGAGTAAATGATGAAAGAAACGTCATTTCTGGAGAACTCTTTTTTTTAAAAGCTCAAGACAGTTATTATGAATGACTGGAAGCGTAGACAAACATCATTAATCTTCATCTATGAGCTTCGGATCCTCAACAATCTGGACTGCAACTGAGGAACACAAGAGAGCACTGTGCATTTCCCGCACACTTGACAAGAGTGGCATAACCCAATATTTACTAGGTCTTGATGTGGAATGCATTTGATCATCACACTTAGATGTTACATAAGTATTGAGAATTCCTCTGGGTGAGCATCACTCTATAATGAAATGACGAAATTCTGCTATGCTTCCCTCTTGGAAATAGCATCATATCGATTTAAGCTCTCTTGCGAGGATGATGTGTGGGGAGGAAGGAAAAGGGCTTAAAGCTGCAAGTTCGTCACTGAGGGAACTCCCTTGAGAGTGGAGATTTATCTAGGACGCCACTAAGTAAGATCAAAACTGTACTCTCAGTCTCTGATTATACAACTAACTCAAAAAAAAAAAATCACAGAGACCAAGAATCCATTGAGAACTTCTCTGAGATTCTCCTTTATGAGAAATGTTTCATATTACTCAAGTATTCATTTTGAAATGTAGATTACTGCTTGAGTCACAAAATAAGGCATAAATCTGATGTCAATGTAATGTAACTACCTATATTGTCAAACAATGAAAGATAACATTGCAAATTAGTTACTTTAAATGAATGTTAAATTAACTTGGGCACATTCTCTGGGAGAAAACAATATGCCACCCAACAATGTCACCTTAAAGAGGCAGTTCACGCAAAATTTTTAATTGTGTCATCATTTACTGACCGTCATATATTTCTAAACCTGTATTACTTCCTTTGTTCTGTGGGACACAAAAGAAGACATTTTGAAATATGACTCAGTGTTTTGTTGTTTGTACAGTGAAAGCCAATGGAGTTTTGGACCACATTGACTTTTTTATGCACAAAAACGTTCTTCAAAATATCGAATGAAAGTCATAAAGGTTTGGCATGACATGAGGGTGAGTAAATGATCACAGCTTACGTTTTTGGATGAATTGTACATTTATATCTTATTTTGCACTCATTTAATAGATGGGTTTAACGAAAATGTGTTGTTAGTGTGGATAAGCTGAGGTAACCAACTTCAAGAACGGGCCTGGTAACTCTCAAGTTGGTCTCCTAACACAGTTTCCATGTCAGCTATAAAACACTAAGGTAAGTGGGTGGCAGTTCCAGCCGGTGAATAAGTCTGATCGGGTGAACGAGGACTGTGAGGAGGTCTTGGCACTGGAGTCCAACTCCCTCCATGGCGGCAGACGAGGTTGTGTTGTCTACAACAGATGATATGGCATCCTCAGGCAGCGATGGGGTTTCAGCAAGTGTTTGATTATTGTGTCTGATGGTGGCCAGTTCCTCTGTCTGCGCTCCAGTCTCGCATGGCTGGCAACGGAGATCAAGTTGTAGGAAGGAATCGCTGTAACATGAGGTTGATCATTCTTCATCCCCTCCATGGATGCCAGGGGAGATATGGTATTAGTGAGACCGCCATGTCCTCAGCCTGGTGAAAAGGCAGGATACCAGGCCAGGGTGGGACAATGACAAGGACTGATATAATGAAGAAAAGCTCCTTTGTATGGATCGTTGATGTGTATGCCCTGAGGGAAGGTACTTATGTACTCGATGGGTGGTTCTTGGCACGGGTTTCCACCCTTGTACCTCTGTAAAGGCGTCATCCATGACAGAAACTGTGATTAATGCATTTGCCTTTTGAAGTTGGCATCTGTTTGATATCGTTTGACACTGCCAAGAAGGTTAAGGTGTGTATATTACAGTGGTCCTTGACTTCATAAAGGGACAGATGAGACACTGTTCTGGTTGAAGGTCATTCCAAACCTATTTGACTTTCTTTCTTATATTTCTGTTAGGCCTACATAATTTATCCTTCACTTGCAAGTTTGATTGACAGGCAATCATAACGGCAAATCCGCCATTTTGTCTGGAGAGTTAGACTAATGTTGGTGGACTTGAACTTGAAAAATGGTGTGTACTGAGATATTTGCGCACTTGAAACCTTCTGATGTTCATTCATGATGATTAGGGACCAACCAAATTCACGATTTCACGGCCGTGACATTTTCCGTGAAATCGGCCACTTTCCGTGAAAACACCCAACAAGCGTGAAATAGTGAAATTTTTATTGAAGATAAATATTTTTACTGATAAAGAGTATACCAGGAGCAGATGATCGTAGCGTCTTAACCGAGTTTGCAGCCTACTAAACAGCAGCAAAAGAAGTTTCGCCGGATACGAGTATAACAGCATTCTGGCGTTCGCACAGCAGTCGGTTTCCTCTGCTGAGCCGGCTAGCATAACGCTACCTTTCTGTACCAACGAACAGCGTTGACGCGGAGAAAAGTGTCAGCCAGTACACAAACGTCAATGCACCGCAGCGACAGAATATGTCAGCAAACACGTTGGTCGGCCAAGTTTTGGCCACGAAAAACTAAACTATTTCATTAATGTCACGTGGCATTGCGGAGTGTGTGGCTACGTGTGTTGTAGTCATATTTTGTTTCCTTTTTGTTTTTTAATACAGGTGAACAGTCGAAAAGTGGTATTTTACAATACAAAACAGCGGGTGTGACAGCAGATGGACTGATTGCAATGATTGGTGCCTAAAAATTGTACCCGTGAATTCTCCGTGAAATCGAATGTTTTTTTAAAAACCTTCCGTGAAATTGCGAATTTTTACCCGTGAATTTGGTTGGTCCTTAATGATGATCGATCACACGATAAAGAGTCACAAAACGTTATTTATTTTTTGAACTTGAAAACTGAGACTTTGTTTGAAACTAATAGGGGTGGGTCTTGGCGAAGGGTCTGTTACTCAAATTAAAACCAAAATCACAATATGACTTGATCAAAATTGCAAGGGTTGTGATTTAAACCAATAAATATATGTGCTGCATGTTTCAGAGTGAACCGTGGCACTGTGTTTATTTACAAGTGAGCAGCTCATGATCCAGTGATTTCAGTGGCTAAGTTTGCAGCAAATGCTCTATCAAAATGTAAATTAAATGAAGACAGACAAAAATATTAGTAATTTTACAGTTGTATAGTAAAATAAAATGATTATTACTATTATTAATAAAAAAACTTGAGTTATTTTACAGTAAAATATAAAAACAGTAATAAATATTACAACAGTAACTTTTTATTTTGTTTAAATTTATTTAGGCACTATAATCATCTTAATAATAATAATAATAATATTAAAGAATATTTTTTGTCAATATTATTATAGTCATACTGACATAAAATTACACATTCCTACAAACAAAGGAAAGAAAGAAGAGGAAGGAAAGCAACATTGGTCCACTCTGAAATTCACTGTATAGACAAAAATATCTAATATGGTGTTCAAGAAATTAAGACACATCAAGGTCAAAATGATGACAGAATTAAAATGTTGGGTTATGTAGATGTGTTTTCTTTATGGTTTCTTTCTTGCATAGTAACACTGTAATAGTTCCATGTTTGTGTGCTAAGTGAATGAGGAACAAAAACGTTTCCATTCTTACAAATAGCTGGGGAGAAAATTCCTGAAAAGATCTAACAAGGTTGAAACCAGCCAAGGATCTCACAGATGATTTAGTAAAAACTTTAAAGAAAGAAAAAAAGAAAAAGCCCCAGTGTGTCCCAAGTGCAGTTAGATTGGGGTCCACAGACGAAACAAATTGTATGCAAGTATAAGGGATTCTTGGAAAATGTATATGGGAGAATTCTAGCTGACCAAAGCCAAGCAGATGATTGCAGATTATAAAGTTGGAGACAACCGTGGAAAATCATTTAAAATAATCAAGGGTGCAGTGGTAGTGAGGCTGTAGAGCTCCTCAGACTTTCTCTAGTGTTGAACTTGAAAGTGTTCATTTGAAAGCGTCTTTGATGCAGCTCTCTAATGAAATGCTGATTTTGAATGTTGTCCAAATCGACCTCCTTCCAACAATAAATGCTTTGAAGTGTTAAAGCAATTACAATTACCGGATTTAACTGACGCTGACAGAGCTTGACTAAGAATAGGCGTTTAATATAATCACTTTCCCACTTTATCCTCTTTACTTGTATCTAGTAATTTTCAATTTATCGATTGAAAGGACATCCAAGTATATTCTGATGGATGAATTTGATTAAATTGGAACGAACACTTGAAGGCCAGGGAAAAAGCATTCAAAAATTGAAGCCAAGATGGTGGACGAACCCAGAGAAATATTTTATTCAGCATTAAAAATGTATAGGTAATTTCTATTTACAAAAGTACTATTAGCCAATATTTGTGTGCGCAGTGGAATTTTATGCTTATACAAGTAGTTTGAGTACAAGCAGTTAGCAACATGATAAATGTCAAAATATACTAGAATTGACTGTGAATTGAGATTCCAGTGTGCTTAATACCAGAAATGCTACACGTTTAAAGTTGTTGCATATGAAGAGTGTTTCAAATCAGGTTTAATTGCATAAGAAGGTCAGCTATCCATGTAGGAACCCAACTAGGTTTTGGAGTTACTTTCATCTTAATTGGTTTTGATCTCAATGAACTAGCAATAACATAAGACAAGAGATATATTGTGCTGTCTGACTGGGGAAAAGGGCACATTTAAAAAAAAAACATGCAACTGTTTTAGAGTACAAAGAATAAGAAAATGGTTAATAGGCTGGATAGGGTAACTAGAGCTGGGAATACAGTAATACCTCGGTTTACGAGTTTAATTCATTCCAAGAGCGAGCTCGTAACCCAAAATTCTCGTACACCAAAACAATTTTCCCCATAAGAATGCACTAAAAATCACTTGATTCGTTCCACACAACCATAAATGCCCATTTAAAATTTTTTGGGGGGGTTTTAACCTATTAATTACATTTAAAATTATAACCATTAAGATCTCATATAAATACTAATTAATAATTGACAATTAAACTCTAAAAATACTTGACAATTTACTGTAGCGCACTTTACCTGTCACTGCTGGCGTGATGAAGACGAATGGAGAAGGGGGGGTTCGTACCTTCTTTCTATATGCTGTACTGTACGTATATATTTCACTACATTGTAGCGTTGCTTCTTTTAATAACCAGACAGGTTCCTTCTCGTTCAGAGATTTTATTGAGAACTAACGGATTGCTGTTCTTGCCGCAACCCACGCCGTACATAACAGAAGAATCAAAACTGTCTCTCTGCATCCGAGCCCTCTCTCATCCCTCACAACTCAACTCTCTCTCTAGCCCCCCTGAAACCCCGCCCTCTTAAAGTGACAAGACTGTTAACTTAACACTTATTGAACACATCAGATTAACTAGTTCCTTCAACATTTGTAACGATATTACAACGTGAAGAATAGCGATCACAATTAATGCAACAACATGAGGTAAAACTGCTGTAAATCACTTATGTAGATCATTGTGACAAATGCTGTTCTCTAAAAGTGTATGGCCCTTTAAGAACGTCATTACCCCCTGATTGAGAACACACCTGAGCCTCAGTAGTATGCATTGGGTCGTGTTGGTAACACCTGCTGCTCCGTTAATAAAGTTTCATCACATTCACATGTAACAGTCGTTGTGATGACTAACGGAATGAACAACAACTTATAAAAGAATGCAATGTGGTGAATGATGCAGCTAAACCGAGCGACGCTGAGAGAATGAACGAGTGAAGGGGTGATAAAGGGGTTGGAACCGCATGACTGTTTTATGAGAGGCTGTCATTAGGATATTTCCAGTAAAAATGTGTGTGATGATGCCGAGCGTTAGATCTTTTCCACACAAAAATGGGTGAGGGAAAAAATTTCTCGCACACCGATACAATGCTCGTACAACGATTTGACTTTCCATGCTCGTACACCGATTTGCTCGGATACTGAATCACTCGTAAACCGAGGTATTACTGTAAATGTGACGAGTGTTACATTTCTTATTTATATTCTCAATTCAATTTGCTCAGTTTACCTCAAAGTTAACAGGCAGGTTCCTTTTAAGTGCGATCTCATAGACCAGGCTGATCTCGGATTTGCTTGCATCGCTGTTCTCCTCGGTTTCTTTCTTCTCCTCTGAGCACTGAAAGGGTTAAAGACAAAACAGACAATAAAAATGCAATTTTTTACAATATATCCACTTTAATTTTAACGTAAGAGCAGGTGTGGCCATTTGTAAATTGAATTTACAATTCTCCCTATTGTTGTAGTAACAGAGGTATCTAAAGTATTATTTTTTTATGTTACGGATTTTCTAGGTCCCAGCATGCATTGCAGCACAAATAAAATGTGCATTATCATTATCTTATCGTTTTTCTGTTTGCTGGCTTTATTTAATCGTAAGCTTATTTGAAAATCGTATTACCTATTGTTGGATTAATGTAAAAATTCTATTGAATGTAAAAAATGTAAAAATTAAGATGCATATTTATGAAATTATTTGTAACAAGAAGTAACAGGAAATCTGTATTTGCTTTATATACAGCCTAAAGGTTAACAACACACTTTCTGATTTATTCACTTGCATTTAAACGCTGGAGACAGGAAACTCAGTTTTGCTGCATTACAAAGTTAAAGTTTGGTGAACTCTGACCTGTGAACTCATATCACATGAAGATGTGACCAACAAAAGATTGATATGTCGTGGCGTCACATCTTGGCTGAATTAAAAGAACAAACTTTAAAGCTGTAAGTTTGCAATGTTGGAGGAATGTATAGAAGATAGTTTATTTTTACATTCTGGGTTTACAATTGTTTGTGATGTGTAATACAAAAAAACACAACAGAGAATGATGTCATATCACAACAGAAATTGTCTAGTGTGACCATCCCTTAAGTGGGACATTTTACATTAGTGAATAAAAAATGGCTTAAAGCAGCATTGCAATGTTTAACAATTATTATTATTAATTTTTGAAATCTCGATGCATAACATCACCTTGATTTGATTACCTTTTTCAACAATCCTTTTATTACGGTACACAGATTTCTGTCGGTGACCTCAACTCAGCCTCAAACCTACATTGCACCCTCTAACAGAATGAAGACCTGCCAGGAAGATCTTAAGAACAGGCTGTATGATCTCAGACCTGATGGTGAGTCTGCTTCAACGCATGACTGCAGGTTCTCATGTAACTCAGCTGAAAATAGATGCTTCTGGTTTTGTTGAACAATTCAGATTCTGGAGAAAGTGACTTGGTTTTGTAAGAAGAAAAAGCTTTCAAACTGATCCAAAAGCAGTTCCCTTAGTTCTGATGTATATCTTATCTATAAACTAACTATAAAAGGAGCTGCAATAGAACGCTCACACAAGTTCCAAAGAGTGGCTTTTAATATGATCCCTGCAACATATTATCTTGGTCACCTCCATTACAGTACTGACATTTCTTTTCAGAATGAAGAGTGTGTTCTCATGCAATACATGAACAGAAGTGTGTGATCTAAGAGCGCTCGATCAAGTTGTGCTTTTTCGTAGACATTTAATACTCGGTTCTCAGTGTCGCCCTTATAGCGATCGCACGGCATGATGTCATTGTTCGTTTCCTTCAAACGCCTGTTAATGATGTCTGAGATGGAAAGCCATCAGGTGGTCTGGAGAGTGTGAGACTTTGTATGACAGACTGTGAAGGTTTGTTTGTGTGGCCTTCAACTGATCTGACAGATCACAAGCTAAATTTGATGTGTTATCGCAATGTGTTGATGGTCAGACAGCATAGAGATTTGCTAAAATAACGGTTTAAAAACTCATGGTACTTTTCATTGGTTTTGGAGTTATATATTTAACGTTCTAGATGTATCGAACACAAAAAGTAGTAAAAGAGTTGCACAACTAAGCAGTCTACTTTAACCAGAAACTAAAAATGCATCCACAAATATATATATATATATATATATATATATATATATATATATATATATATATATATATATATATACACACACACACACACACATATACATACACACACACTCTTTCAAATGAAAAAGCTGCTAATTAGACCTACATTCTGAGCTATCGGATCAATAACTCATTGGAGACATGATCTGGTTCTTACACACACAAAGTATGAATATACATGAATATGCATTTGGATGATAAGCTCCATTCAGAGCTTATATTTCAAAATATAAACCAGAAGCACACACAAATGAATGCAGAATTAAGTACATATTAAGCTTGTAAACAAGAATCTAGCTCCATTTCTTTTCTCCAAGACAAAAACATAATATTTCATTTGAAATATTTATTTCATTATCGTATCTATACATGGTTCCTTTATGTTTTACACACACACACACACACACACACACACATGTATATATATACACATACATACATTTTATATATATATATATATATATATATATATATATAGTCCCAAGACGAATTCTGTCGGTGTGCGAATTATTTTGATTTAACACACATTTATGATTATTTTGGATGGACATGTGTATGTTTCAAGAACATTTGAATCAATAAAACTGGTTCAAAGTTTGCTTTATAATTTAAAAACTAAAATAACAAACCATTAGTATTTGATATAAAACAAATGTCTTCTGCTAAATAGGGTTAATTGAAAATCAACATCTCTGATGGATTAATCATCCGCTTCTCTTTGAAAACCCCTCAAATGCACATTTCTGTCAGCATGTCTTCATCTGAGAGATTTCCTGCTTACAGTGTGCGGTCACTGAGCACCATTCCCATGATAATCATCGGACCTTTTACTCAGACTCAAACAGTACAGAAGAGCTTCCCGATGTCTGTTTACTAACCATTCAGAGCTGTGCTTGCTGTGGTGGTGTTTATTCCCTTGACAACTCTGGCATGCGCTCATTTGCCTGTTAGCACATGGTAAACAATTGGCTTTGCGAGTTTATGAGAGTGTTGACAGGAAGGAAAACATGGTTTCCTTACAATAAAAATCAGCTGAGCCACAAACAGTGACTCTCATTCACTAATAACAGCATGTGTCCTTTATTTTCGGGATACGTTTACACGACAACAACGTACTAAGAACAGAAAAGTTTTCCTTCGCATTTTTCGCAGACGACAACATTGTCAAAAAGAATTCACAAGAATCTGCAAGAATGAATATGGCATGACTTGACCGTTTTCACAAACTTGGATATTTGTAGTTTACACAGAGACAATAATGACATAATTTTCAAAAACATTCACAAAAAAAGTTTGCGAATTCAGGCCCCCAAATACCGTCGTCAAGTAAATGAATGGCCAAAACGCTTTTAGTGGAAAACGGTGTCGTTTTAATGGCCCCTTAATGTGCAGAAAAGGTTTGCAACAGTAGCTCTTATTCTTGTTTAATAAATCTGCATTTTTCTACATGAGAGAGTATGTCCTAATAAAAGTTGTGTGACGAATATATGTCACTGCATAGAGTTGCAGTGTGTTAGTAGTTAATAGTTTACAGTGTATAATAAGTCAGGACTACAGATGTAGAAACATAAAAAATATCACTTATTGACAAACTCCCATAACTATATGGTCCATCTAACACTACACTGATTTTCATTGACTAATAACGAGAAAATACGAGAAAAAAAATGTTGTTTAGGCACATAAATTTGCTCTTATTCTCGTTCTAATGTTAATAAATCTGGATTATTCTGAACAGGAAGCATGTAAACACATTTAGTGATTTAAAAAAGGAAAATCTAGTAAATGTGTGCGCACAAATAGGTGTGAAAGAGATCCATTGTCTGTGTGAGCATGATACTCATCCTCGAGGTTTGAGATCTGGTACAAGAGCGAGGAGACATGCAGACGAACACAGTTTTGCCCTGAGGTGTGCACAGGTATGGTGTGTATCAATTTGTAAAGCAATACATGGAAAAGGTGTCTGACAATGCCCTCATTATGGAGACAGAAGGAGGACAAGACCAAACAGGAGAGGCGCCATTGCGGTTTAAATAACCTTGGTCGATGCCAAGACATTTGGGGCACAATGTAATATGATTTCCGGTGGGAGAAATTAGTATTTTGAAGGATAGCCCGAAGCTAAACTAAAGCTGAGAGATGTTGTGAACATTGACAGGTGATGAGGAAACAGGACAGTCGTGTCGTCTTAAATATCATCAGCCTGAATATCACTTTTACCTGACAAGAGGTTATGAATATGCAGAGTATGACAGGCTTTCAAGAGCTCAAACTGAAAAACAGGAAACTGGAAACCACATAAAATGTACGAGACCATTAGTTAAAAAGCATTAAATTGTACATTCTTTCAAATATAATTATTTTACCTGTAAAACAATACTGTGAGATGTCAATACAATAAAAAGTGATGTATGAAATGTATACAGTGTTATTTATTTTCTTCAGTGTCACATGATGTGGTTGCTTAATATTTATGTGGAAAACATTATATATTTTATTTCAGGATTCAGATTAATCTTTATCAAATCTAATCTTTTCTGTCACTTTTGATCAGTTGAATGCATTCTTTCTATATAAAAGCCTTCATTTTGTATTGGTAGTGCATGTAAGATTTGAGATGCTATGAGAAATTAAAAAGAGTTTGATTGTATGGCTGTGTCGTGTGCGATTGGTGGGACAGTTGTGAAGGTTACCTGAGGTGGTCTTTCTGGAATGGGTTCGTTCTTCAGAGCCTGAAGGGCTTTCATGGCCGCATTGTGTCGGGCAGCTTGGCGAGTCCGCCCCTCTCCGATAAACTCGTTGTTCCCCACTGTCAGCTGCACATAAAATACCTTAGGCACTGGGTAATGGTACCTAGGTTTGGGAGAGGGCCAAGAGAGAGAAAAGGAAAGGTTGAGTGAAAAAGAAAAAGGCAGGTAAAAGGGAAAAAAGCCCTTTGATTTATAAGAGGATTATCTTATCGAAACTTGGCAGTTTATTACTGTGCAAGCTTTAGAGTGGAAACGATAGAAAGCGACCAGGAATTATCAGGAATTGAATTAAACATGCGGTTGCTAATTGGGAGGAATGACAGAAAAAACATGACTCGTGATGGTAAGGAAGTAAGCTAAATAAATATAAGAATTTCTTTCCTGGATATGCTATCAAGTTAAATAATGGCCGATGATAAATGGCATATATAGAATTCTAATAAAACTCATATTCAATAAGTAAATGACCTTAAAATTGTATACAAACACTAGAAATTAAAATAAATAATATAAGGCACGGCAACATTATACCACTAGTAAAAATGATCTTATTTTGAACGTTTTATTAAATAAATATATTTTTTATAAATAAAAAAATATACCATAGTGATTCAGGATGAAAAAAAAAACACTGTTTGGAAGAAGAATTCAAGATCATAAAAATGTCTCTTGTTTCAACAAAATGTGATTCAATGAATCATTGTTTTTGAATGACCCTCTTAAATTAATGATCAATGAAAATGACACTTTTTAAACTTGTTGCTACCTACAGCTGTAGCAATGTAATCATGTATTTTTTATTTGAAGCATCAAGTTACTTTCAAAAGGTGATTTAGTGGGCTTTCACACTCTCCGAATCAGTGTGATTGGTCCCAGTGGCCCCACAGCATCAGTCTGGTTTCAACTCCCAGATCTATCGAAACCTGGTACATTTGCATTCATCTTACTTACTCACAAACATATACAGCACATGACAGAAAACAGAACCCAGGGTCAATATATGGTGTTTTTTTTTATATTAATTTGATACAATAATGAGAAGCACAGTGATTCAAAAACGATAGCGCCTATTGTATGTGCGTCGCATGAAAGCGGCTTTCTACTGCTTGCAAACAGGTTTCCCATTTGCTATTTTTAATGCAAACCGTGTCCCATTTAGAACTAAACTGGCAGTCTGAAAGAACCCTAACTCTATTTTAATTGTCACCATAGACATCAGTGCTTATATACAAAATATAGACTTTTGTTCTAGTACTTCTGTGATAATCTTAATTGTTGTAAGACAGAAATGATACTGTGTAGTTGAAAAGACTATTTTTGAAGCGGACATATACATATACACAACTACTGCTCTCTTTGGATCAGCGACAATGTCAATGCAGATTTGAATTTTCCACTCAATTGTGTATGTCAAAGGTTTAATAGACAGAAGAATCACTGTCATTTAGGAATTAGATCACATGGATGTTTGGATTGATATCTTGATCTTATAATTATTAATCATGTAAAAGTGAATATTCAGTATCAATGTGAGATTTGCAATAAGTCATGTTATTAAAGCAAACTATATATATATTCATTTATTTAAAAAAATATATATATTAGGTAAAAGAGTGAAACTCAATAACTAACTAGTCAGTTGTTGGCAGTATAGTTGAGCATCACAACCCATTCTTGTTATGCATGCAGCCATATCGTACATTACTATGTACCCCCTTCATTCCGCTGTCACAGAGCTCCAATGAAGTGAGTGTCTAAAGGCACAAAGGCTGATGGGAGTGGTGTACAAAGCTTTAAAACAACTAGAGAAAAGACAGATTTATTTCTGAGGTGGAACCCGAACAATATTGGTAGAGTAATAAATGGTGAAATTAAAGGGCCCTTCTTCCGTGGGGTCAATGACATAACAATGAGTTGGTGAAATAATGACTCCCATTGGCTCCAAGCGAAGGAGCGCGGAACAAAAGCGGCTTCACATATATCCAGCTTTCTTTATCTTAACTTTGGCTCACCCATGCAGGGCTGTCAGGCCGCTGTTCAGTGGGCAGATTTAAGGATCTGTTTGCACTTTAAGGCCTTTATGAGGAACTGTAACGACTGACCTAGCGTCAGCTCTCCCCCTTCCCTTGCTGGGGAGAACCCATTCACACTCCTCTCCAGCGTCTGGGGAGCGAATTGTGCTAAAAAGTAGCTGCTGCTTTCCAAAATCATCACGCTCTCACGGTTTTAGCTCTTATCAGCATTTGGGGAATTAAAAATGCATCAGCAACAGTCATGAACAAGGTCAAAATGTGTTATACACTTAGAAATACATCAGATCGTGAAAACAAATAGTACTGTTCTCAACCCCTTTTACTTGAGTGTAAAGAATTATTCAATTAGAAAAATGTAGGGGGTGACATTTTATCCATCAGGAATCAATGGGATCTGGGATCAGAACATTTTTATTTGTGTTTTTGAAACTTTCTTATTTTCACCAAGGTTGCATCCATTTGATCAAAACTACAAAACTGTGAAATACAGTTTAAATCAGAACTGAATCAGAACTTTTTAGATTAGATTAGATTCAACTTTATTGTCATTACACAAGTACAGGTACAAGGCAACGAAATGCAGTTTAGGTCTAACCAGAAGTGCAATAGCAGCAAGTGCAGGATATATACAATGGTTGCATAAGTGCAGGATACGGAGATGTACAGGATTTACAGGTAATATGTACAATGAATATAAATATATAGATGGTTATTACTATAACAGGTGAGTGTGTGCTATAAATATAATTACAGGTGTCTATAAACAGCATTTACAGGTGAATATGTGCTATAAATGTAAATGTATATACAGATGTCTAACTATAAACAGAATTTTACAGGTAGATGTATACAATTGTTAGCTTAAGGTGAGCATTAAATTTAAGGTAGTGCAATGAGCATGGACAGTGCAAATAAGTGAGATGCGAAATGTAAACAGTTGGTACTGAATGAACAGTTGGTAGTGCAAATGAGCATGTTCCAGCTAAAGTACAGTAGTGCATGGTGCAAGTGTAAACAGTTGTTACTGTAAACAGTAAACAGTTGTTGTAAACAGTTGTTACTGTAATGAACAGTCGGCAGTGCAAATGGCACAAATAAGTAACAGAGTGAGCAAAGAGTCTATAAGGGTAGTAGTGGGGGGGGGCAGTGAAGGAGTCTGGTGTGGTGGGGGAGTCTGTGAGTCTGTGAGGGGAGTGGGGTGGTGGGGGGGGAGAGAGGAGTCTATGAGGGGAGTGGGATGGTGGGGGGGTAAGAGGAGAGTCTGTGAGGGGAGTGGGATGGTGGTGGGGGGGTAAGAGAAGAGTCTGTGAGGGGAGTGGGATGGTGGTGGGGGTAAGAGGAGAGTATATGAGTGGAGTGGGATGGTGGTGCGGGAGAGATGAGTCTATGAGGGGAGTGGGATGGTGGGGAGGAGTCTATGAGGAGAGTGGGATGGTGGTAAGAGGAGAGTCTGTGAGGGGAGTGGGATGGTGGGGGGGTAAGGGGATAGTCTATGAGGGTAGTGGGATGGTGGTGAGGGAGAGGGGAGTGGGATGGTGGTAAGAGGAGAGTCTGTGAGGGGAGTGGGATGGTGGTGGGGGGGTAAGAGAAGAGTCTGTGAGGGGAGTGGGATGGTGGTGGGGGTAAGAGGAGAGTATATGAGTGGAGTGGGATGGTGGTGCGGGAGAGATGAGTCTATGAGGGGAGTGGGATGGTGGGGAGGAGTCTATGAGGAGAGTGGGATGGTGGTAAGAGGAGAGTCTGTGAGGGGAGTGGGATGGTGGGGGGGTAAGGGGATAGTCTATGAGGGTAGTGGGATGGTGGTGAGGGAGAGGGGAGTGGGATGGTGGTAAGAGGAGAGTCTGTGAGGGGAGTGGGATGGTGGTGGGGGAGAGAGGAGTCTATGAGGGGAGTGGGATGGTGGTAAGAGGAGTCTGTGAGGGGAGTGGGATGGTGGTGGGGGGGTAAGAGGAGAGTCTGTGAGGGGAGTGGGATGGTGGTGGGGGTGGGGGTGGGAGGAGAGTGTATGAGGGGAGTGGGATGGTGGTGGGGGAGAGAGGAGAGTCTGTGAGGGGAGTGGGATGGTGGTGGGGGGGGAGAGGAGTCAGTGAGGGGAGTGGGATGGTGGGGGGGTGGGAGGAGAGTGTATGAGGGGAGTGGGATGGTGGTGGGGGAGAGAGGAGAGTCTGTGAGGGGAGTGGGATGGTGGTGGGGGGGCAGGGGGGTGAGAGGAGTCTATGAGGGGAGTTGGATGGTGGTTTAGGGGGAGAGGGGAGAGTCTGTGAGGGGAGTGGGATGGTGGGGGAGAGAGAAGAGTCTATGAGGGGAGTGGGATGGTGGGGGGGGTTAGAGGGGAGTCTGTGAGGGGAGTGGGCTGGTGGGGGGGTAAGTGGAGTCTATGAGGGTGGTAGGATGATGGTTTAGGGGGAGAGGGGAGAGTCTGTAAGGGGAGTGGGATGGTGGTGGGGGGCAGGGGGTGAGAGGAGTCTATGAGGGGAGTGGGATGGTGGGGGGTGAGAGGAGAGTCTGGATGGGAGTGGGATGGTGGTGGGGGTAAGAGGAGAGTCTGTGAGGGGAGTGGGATGGAGGTGGGGGGGAGAGGAGTCAGTGAGGGGAGTGGGATGGTGGGGGGGAGAGTAGTCTATGAGGGGAGTGGGATGTTGGGGGGGGAAGAGGAGAGTCTGTGAGGGGAGTGGGATGGTGGGGGTGGGGGTGAGAGAGGAGTGGGGTCAGCAAGGGTTAGAGTTCAGTAAAGAGACAGCTCTGGGGAAGAAACTGTTTTTTAGTCTGTTGGTTCTGGTCCGGAGGCACCTGAAACGCCTGCCGGAGGGAAGGAGGGAGAACAGTCTGTGGGCTGGGTGAGAGGAGTCCTTGAGGATGCTGCGAGCTCGACGCAGACAGCGTTTCCTCTGGACGTGCTCGATGGCAGGAAGTGGAGTCCCTGTGATGCGTTGGGCAGTTTTCACCACCCGCTGCAGTGCCTTGCGCTCCGCGACAGAACAGCACCCATACCATACTGTGACACAGTTCGTCAGGATGCTTTCTATTGCGCAGCGGTAGAAGTTCACCAGGATAGCCGAGGAGAGCTGATTCTTCCTCAGTGTCCTCAGGAAGAAGAGGCGCTGGTGAGCCTTCTTGACCAGGCTGGAGGTGTTGGTTGTCCAGGTCATGTCAGCCGAGATGTGGATCCCCAGGAACTTGAAGCTGGAGACACGCTCAACGGCCATTCCATTGATGTGGATGGTGTCGTGTGTGCCTCTTGACTCTTTCCTGAAGTCCACGATGAGCTCCTTCGTTTTGGTGGTGTTGAGGAGCAGGTTATTGTCGTTGCACCATGTGGACAGGTGCTGGATCTCTTCCCTGTAGGCAGTCTCATCGTTGTTGCTGATGAGACCGATCACCGTAGTGTCGTCTGCGAACTTGACGATGGCATTAGATCCAAACACAGGTTTGCAGTCGGAGGTGAAGAGGGAGTAGAGAAACGGGCTTAGCACACAGCCCTGTGGTACACCAGTGTTAAGTGTGATGGATGTGGAGCAGGTGGATCCAGATCGGACATTCTGGGGTCTGTTGGTCAAGAAGTCCAGGATCCAGTTGCAGAGTGAGGTATTGATGCCCAAGTCTTCAAGTTTGGCTATTAACTTGGTCGGGATGATAGTGTTGAATGCTGAGCTGAAGTCAACAAACAGCATCCGTGCATAAGAGTTCTTATTGTCCAGGTGTGTGAGCACAGAGTGCAGTGCCATGGCAACAGCATCCTCTGTGCTCCTATTGCTGCGGTAAGGGAGGTGCATTTGAAGCATGTTGGTACAGCTGCTTGGGCAAGAGACAGGTTGAAAATGTCTGTAAAGATCCCAGCAAGCTGCTCCGCACATGCCCTGAGGACACGTCCAGGGATGTTGTCTGGTCCAGCAGCCTTGTGCGTGCTGATCCGGCTCAGTGCCTTGCAGACATCAGTGGATGAGAGGGTGATTGGAGGGTGATCAACTGAGGGTTTGAGCTTGGTTGCAGTTTCTCTGTTGTCTCTTTCAAAGCGAGCATAAAAGTCATTTAGCTCATTCAGGAAGTTGACATCAGTGGCTGCAGGGGTGGAGTGGGTGGGTTTGTAGTCACTGATGGCCTGGATGCCCTGCCACATGCGTCGAGGGTCAGAGTTGGAAAAGTGTCCCTCTATCTTCAGCTTGTAGCAGTGCTTGGCCTTTTTGATGCCCCTCTTCAGATTTGCTCTGGATGTGCTGTAGGCTTGTGTATCTCCTGATCTGAAGGCAGTATTGCGTGTCTTCAACAGGAGTCGCACTTCCTTGTTCATCCATGGCTTCTGATTTGGGTATGTGGTAATCTGTTTCTGGGTTGTAACACTCTCAATGGTGGTATTAATATAATCCAATACAGAGGAGGTGTAGCAATCAATGTCTGTGTGAGCACCACTGGTGGCTTGGGAAGCAAACATACTCCAGTCTGTGTGTAGAAACCTTTCCTGGAGTGTGAAATCTACCCCCGCAGGCCACACCTTGATGGTCTTCACTGATGGCTTCACACGGTTGATGAGGGGTGAATATTTGGGAGTGAGGAACAAAGAGATGTGGTCTGATTGTCCCAGGTGGGGGAGAGGTGTCGCCCTGTAGGCCCCAGCCATGTTTGTGTAGACATGGTCTAAGGTTTTGTTTCCTCTGGTATGAAAGGAAACATTCTGATGAAATTTGGGCAGCACAGTCTTTAAGTTAGAGTGATTAAAATCACCCGCAACAATAAACGCCGCTTCCGGGTGAAGAGTCTGTTGTTTACTGATGGCTGCATAAAGTTCTTTCATAGCAAGCTTGGCATCAGCATCCGGGGGAATATAAGCTGCAGTTATAATGGTGGAAGTGAACTCGCGCGGCAGATAGAACGGTCTACATTTAACCATGAGAAACTCTAGGTTAGCTGAACAATGGCTCCCAACAACAGCAGAGTTTGTGCACCAAGCTTTGTTAATATAAATGCACAAACCGCCTCCCCTTGTCTTACCGGATCCATCTATTGTTCTGTCCGCGCGGAGCGTGTGATGTCCCGTGAGCTCAATAGTGGAGTCTGGTATTCCGCTATTTAACCACGTCTCCGTGAAGATAAGGACGTTACAGTTCAGAAGTCTTTTGCTGTGTGTCATGTTGAGTCGAATCTCATCCATTTTGTTCACTAGCGATCGGACATTGGCAAGGAAGATACTGGGTAGAGAGAGCCGGTGTGGTGTTAGCTTTAACCGAGCACTAAGTCCTCCACGCTTGCCTCGCCTTTGTTTACGATCTCGACGCCGCCTGCGAGCACTTCCGCCCGGCCGGGAAGAATGCGCTGCCTCGGGCGTCCTGGCGATCTCAGGAAGGAGTCGAAGGTTGTCCATAAAACCGTCGGAAATTTGCAAACCAATATCCAAAAGCTCACTTCGGGTGTACGATGTAAAGGCACAACTGTTCTGCACAAACAGACCCGAGATAAGCAACGCATGAATCACGCACGAATTACGCACAGATTTTCGTTTCTGCGCGGAGCATGCGTCGTATGCATAATTCATCGGTGGAACGAACATGGACCGTCAGTGATTGTAAGTGGATGTGCGTCGAAGGCGGTTTTTTGCGTGATTTTGAGTTTTGAACAGTTCAAAATTTTTCAAAAAGTGTGTTATTCGTGAGTCGGCATGCGTAGTTTATGCGTCGAGTATGCGTGACTATGCGCGGGACACGCGTCGGCCATCAGTGCTTATGCACCGGAACTGGTTCGAAACCGCGCACGTCCACGTCCGTTTACTGACGCCCCACCTTCACATCACGCATGAACTGCGCACGTATCACGTTCATTCCACTGACATCCACTGACAATGTGGATTCTGAAAGTGCTTGTACGTGGAACGTTCGCGAAGCGTGCGTGTTTGGACGCACTCTGTCAATGATTCATGTGTCGGACGTGCGTCAAATGTTTGTGGAATACTTTGGTCAATTTCTCGACGCACAAGCACGCACAAATCTGTGCGTGATTTGTGCGTGATCGGCTGTGTGACTGGCCCTTTAGATGTAAACATTGGCAAAACAATCTGCTTTGGTTCAAATGAAGCAGAATGAGGAAGAAAGGAGTCTTCAAGGAGGCTTTCACAAAACTCTTGCTCGTATCCCAGGTAAATCATCAACATTGTCATCCCCTACGTGTACTTTGTTGAAGTTGTCATCGGCTAAAACACAGCACATTTTATTTCACTTCTGAACAAGTGCGCCTCAGAGTTGCATTCACATTGACCTCTTACAGGTAGTCTCGGGTGCGGTAGCAATTTTCATGCGAACCATGCCCGGTTTTGAACTAAACTGCTAGTGTGAAAGCTCCCTGAATGTGGCATGCATGTTTGTGCCAGACGTGCTGGTCTTTTCATATACAACTATCTCTAGGTTTTACACAGAATGGTCAATGTCCATTGAGCGGCAGTTTTGTGGGCGAAAATGCCTTGTTGACGTCAGAGATCAGAGAAGAACAGCAAAACTGGTTTGCGCTGAAGACAACAGTAACTCAAATAACCACTCGTTACATCCGAGCATCTGGGTTAAAGCAGCAGAAAAACACACAGGTGCCACTCCTCTCAGCTAAAAACAGGAAACAGAGGCTACAATTCAAATGGGGTCACCAAAATTGGTAGCGTGGGTTCATCCTGCCATGTAACAACGGTTTAGACTGGTGGTGGTGTAATGGACCATTACTATTGCTGTTGACCATGTCCATCCCTTTAAGACCCCAGATGACCCATCATCTGATGGCTGCTTAAAGCAGGATAACGAAGCATGTCACAAAGCTTGAATCACCTCAATCTGGTTTCTTGAACATGACAGGGAGTTCACTAATCTCAAACAGGATGTGATGGAAAGGGAGATTTGCATCATGGATGTGCAGTCGACTACGTGATGTGATCATGCCAATATGGACCAAAATCATAGAGTAATGTTTCCAGCCTCTAGTGTAATCTATGCCACAAAGAATCAAGGCAGTTCTAAAGCAAAAGGATGTCCAATCCAGTAATAGCAGTACTACAATACCGTATTTTCCGCACCACAAGGTGCACCGGATTATAAGGCGCGGTCTCAATTATGTGGCTATTTTTGCACTTAGTCCATATATAGGGCGCACCGCATTATAGGGCGCACGCTAAAACATATGGTCTACAAAAAAAGGTAACGGAAGCAAAACAGTGAGTTGTACTGAACTTTATTCTACTATATAACATACACTCACATTATGTTTTAATCAATCCATCAAAGTATTCATTAATATTCATTAATACAAGCTTCCTTGAGCATAATAGCTTATCAATCAATATTTTTTTTTTCACACAGCAAACATCCAGAACGTGCAAACACTCACCCATCATGTGAAAAAAATGAACAGTTTTCCTCGTGTCGTGTTAAAACAGACGCACATGGCAGTGTGCAGCACCTGGAAGATACATAAAGAAACCTGGAAAATACATGAAGGACCTGAATTGTATTTTCCAGGTTCCTTTATGAATCTTCCAGGTCTTTTAAGCTCCTCTGTGTGTGAAAGTGTGTGTCTATGTGTGTGCTCATCTGTGTCTAATCTCCTCAGCTGTTTTTGCTGCTTTGTCTTTGTCAGTTATGAACGTTTCTAGGTTCATGTTGCGTGATGAGTGTGGATGTTCCTTCTTTCCACTAAGAAGTGCTAGTTTCTGTTGTATTTCAGGTATTTTGGTTTTCGTGTTTCCTTCTGCATCACACTCGTTGGATGACACCTTTATACACATTTCATTATTTTATTTAAGTGTATTCAAAACTTCTCACGGTCACTTACTCACAGCCCGGTAAAGAGACGAGCTTTCCAGGTGAAACTCACATTCAGACGGGTTTTACGACTCCTTGCTCATTATATCGATCGAAAATAACGAAAAAGAAGCTTGTGAAGCATTAAGACATATGTATCCATAAGTATACGTTGTTAAGATTTTTGTTTTGTGAGTCGTTTTATAGTTATTGCCATTTTATGCTGAATATGTGATGAATATCAAAAACAAAACTAACTTTACCTCACTTGCGCGTTTTGGGTGTTTGCTGTGTGAAAACAATATCGACTGATAAGAGAATATGCTCCAGGAAGCGCAGAGCGACAGAGAGTTTCAGCTCAATCTCTCAGGTTTTTCCTCACAACAGCACCATGGTGGAGGTAAGCATATGGTATTATGTAATGTTCTGTGATTGTTCTGTGATTCTGTGCCTGTGTCAGTGTGAAATTGTCCGACAGTCAATCAAGCTGAGCACTTATCAAAATCACACAAAAACAATGTTATAGATTTTAGAACTCAGTCCACAGACAAGGCGCACCGGACTATAAGGCACATGGCCGATTTTGGGGGGGAAAATTGTATTTTGGGTGCGCCTTATAGTGCGGAAAATACAGTACTTTTCACTAGCCATTATTACAGTCTTCAGTGTCACATGATCCTTCAGAAATCATTCTAATATGATGATTTGGTGCTTAAGAAACATTTTGTATAATCAATTTTGAAAACAGTTACATTTTTTATCATACATTTTTTCAGGATTAATTGATGCATAGAAAGTTCAAAAGAACAGTTTATTTGAAATACACACCCAAATCCAAAAAAGTTGGGACACTGTAAAAAAAAAATGTGAATAAAAACAAATGCAATGATGTGGAAGACTCAAATTTCAATATTTTATTCAGAATACAAAATAGATGACATCAAATGTTTAAACTGAGAAAATGTATCATTTTAAGGGAAAAATAAGCATGGCATCAACACGTATCAAAAAAGTTGGGACAAGGCCATGTTTACCACTGTGTGGCATCCCCTCTTCTTTTTATAACAGTCTGCAAATGTCTGATGGACTGAGTTTAGGAATATAAATGTTGTCCCATTCTTGTCTAATACAGGCTTCTAATTGCTCAACTGTCTCAGGTCTTCTTCATTGCATCTTCCTCTTTATGATGCGCCAAATGTTCTGGACTGTGGGCTGGCCATTTCAGTACCTGGATCCTACTTCTACGCAACCATGATGTTGTAATTGATGCAGTGTGTGGTCTGACATTGTCATGTTGGAAAATGCAAGGTCTTCTCTAAAAGACACGAAGTCTGGACGGGAGCCTTTAAGCATTGATGGTGCCTTTCCAGATGTGTAAGCTACCCATGCCACACGCAATCATGCAACCCCATACCATCAGAGATGCAGGCTTCTGAACTGAGCACTGATAACAACTTGGATTGTCCTTGTCCTCTTTAGTCCGGATGACATGGTGTCCCAGTTTTCCAAAAAGAGCTTCAAATTTGTATTCGTTTGACCACAGTCAAAGAAAACTTTGAGAAAACAACTGCGCTTCTGGATCATGTTTAGATATGGTTTCGTTTTTGAACTAGAGTTTTAGCCGGCAACGGCGAATGGCACAGTGGATTGTGTTCATCCACAATGTTTTCTGGAAGTATTCCTGAGCCCATGTTGGGATTTCCATTACAGTAACATTCCTGTATGTGACGCAGTGTCGTCTAAGGGCTCGAAGATGGTTTTCCGGCCTTTACCCTTAGGCACAGAAATTTATTCCAGATTCTCTGAATGATATTATGTACTGTAAATGATAACTTCTCTTTGCAATTTTTCTCTGAGAAACTCCTTTCTAATATTGCTCCACTATTTTTCGCCACAACATTGGGGAATTGGTGATCCTCTGTCCATTTTGACTTCTGAGAGACACTGACACTCTAAGAGGCTCTTTTTATACCCAATCATGTTGCCAATTGACCTAATAAGTTGCAAATTGTTCCTCCAACTGTTCCTTATATGTACATTTAACTTTTACAGCCTCTTATTGCTACCTGTCCCAACTTTTTTGGAATGTGAATCCAAAAGGAGTCAATATTTGGCATGACATTTCAAAATGTCTCACTTTCAACATTTGATATGTTATCTATATTCTATTGTGAATAAAATATAAGTTTATGAGATTTGTAAATTATAGCATTCCTTTTTTATTCACAATTTGTACAGTGTCTCAACTTTTTTGGAATCGGGTTTGTAATAAAAGGGCCAGTCATACAGCGAAAACGCATGAATCACGCACGAATTACGCACAGATTTCCGTTTCTGCGCGGATCGTGCGTCGTATGCGTAATTCGTTGGTGGAACGAACGTGGACCATAAATGATTGTAAGTGGATGTGTGTCAAAGGCGGTTTGTGCGTGATTTTTAGTTCTGAACGGTTCAAAATTTGTATGCGTTGAGTATGCGTGACTATGCAGGGAACACACGTCAGCCGTCAGTGTTTATGTGTCGGAACTGGTTCGAAACTGCGCACGTCCACTGACGCCCCACCTTCATATCACGCATGAACCGCGCACGTATCACGTTCATTCCACTGACATCCACTGACAATGTGGATTCTGAAAGTGCTTGTACGTGGAACGTTCGTGAAGCGTGCGTGTTTGGACGCGCTCCGTCAGGGATTCATGCGTCGGGCGTGCGTCGAATGTTCGTGGAATACTTTGGTCAATTTCTCGATGCACAAGCACGCACAAACCCAATCTGTGCGTGATTTGTGAGTGATTCGTGCATCGGCTTTGTGATTGGCCGTAAAAGCATTTAAAATTTTACAAAAATTTCACTTTTGATCAATTGAAAGCATCTTTTCTAAATAAGAAAAACAATCTTACTGACCACAAACTTTAGAACAGTACTGTATTTCTGATTAAAAATTTACAATTAGTTTTGAACAGCTGACTTTAACATAAATGTTTATTATGTGAAATACAGTCGATTCATGGTGAAAACTTGCAGGAAGAAAACGGCATGATTGGCCACTGTTACAGTCCCATGCTTAAAAGGTTTCTTGGTTGTTTAAGCTTCAACAGAGGAAAAAGTCTAAAACTGAAACAGACATGTGCAGTGTACTGCATCATACTAAAGTAAGGGTCATTTGATCTACATATACTTTTCCGTAAATGTTCCAGTTATTTAGTTTCAGCTAATGGAGAACTTCCATTTCATTGTAGGGCATGTGATATTAGATTTGATACCAATTGAAGCCATCTGGGAGATGTTGAAATCAAAGGGCATGCCAAAGCCACCAGGAAAGAAGAAAAGATAGTGTTACACGCATGATAATGAAATGCAGAACTATATCCCTGCCCAATAAAATTATATAATAATAATTCCACAATGACTGAGTAACTAGTAGAACCACATAAATCATAAATGTGGGTCTCTAAGACATTAAATATATCTGTATTTAATTCTGGCAATAAGCAGCTCAGCAGAAATCTTATAATTTAAATATGTTCAGTAAAAATCTAGCAAATAAAATTATAAGTTAATAATTCAATTAATAATTGTGTAATTTATCATTATAATAAATCATGAAATAAAAAGTTTACTTAATAATACAAAAATTAGAGAATTTTAACTTAAATAATATTTAAACTTAACCCTTGTTATCCCTTTATTGAGCATAAACCTCAGCTTAAGTGGTTACAATTCAGAAATGCTTTGGAAAACATAGCTAAAGTCAGCAGATTATTGCAGAAGTGAAAGCACACCAAAAATTAAAGCATTAGAATACATGTAGAAGTTTAAGTTTACAGTAATGCAAAAGTACGGAACTAATTGTTTTATCTTATACAAAATGTGTATTTTACAAAATAATTCAAAATCAAAGCCATTTGTACAACCATGGTAGGATCCAAAATTTGTTAATCCAAATTAAAGTATGAAGTATGTTTAAATAGATTAATTTTGTGCATTTAAGCTTTCCTAATTCATGATGATCAAAAACATTTTTAGGGGAAAAAAAGACAAAAGTAGTTCTAACTATCAGAACACTGACATTTAAAAGGCTAAGTTAGATTAAATAATAATTTAGCATGTGCTTATGTTGCTCAAAAATCAAACTTTATTCCAGCTTTTGCTAATTATTCTACTCTATATCCTAGGCTTGACTGAGACGTGGATTCGTCCAGAGGACTCAGCAAAACCCCGCTACTCTTTCTAACAACTTCTCCTTCTCTTAAACTCCTTGTCAGTCAGGGAGGGATGGGGGTACAGGTCTTGTAATTTCTAACAATTGGAAATACTCTACTCACTCATCTCTATGCAAGTACAATTTGTTTATACGCTAAAGACTTCCTCTCTCTCCTAGCCTTATTTGATCTAAAATGACTCATCACCACTTGTACTCACAAATCAGGTAACCAACTTGACTTAATCTACACATGCAACTGCTTCGCAGACAACACTCTGATAAAACCTTTGCATGTTTCTGACCATTTCTTAATTTAATATGCAACTTACTACATCTACACCACCAACATCTCTATCAGTCACTTTCAGGTAAAATCTGCACTCTCTTTCGTCTTCCCATCTTCCCTCTGTTCTTTAGTCCTCTCTTCCACCACTCAGTGCAACAGACACTTTATGTTCCACTCTAATTTCATGTCTAGGAATAGCAGTGATAGGAGAAATGGTGTGTCAGTATGATGGGACCCAGTGATGTGGTGTACATGGAGAAGAGAAGGGGTCCAGGAACTGAACCCTGTGGAACACCGTAGGAGACCATGTTAGTCCCATCATACAGGCACACGGTTTCTCCTATTACTGCTATGCCGCTGACAAACAGCTCTACCTTTCATTTCAACCAGATGATCCCACAGTAGCTGTGCAAATCACAAGCTGTCTAGTAGACATCTCGACATGGATGAAAGAGCATCACCTGCAGCTCAACCTGGCAAAGACGGAGCTTCTCATCTTTCCTGCCAATCCGACTCTACAGCACAACTTCACCCTCCTGATTGTCTCCTCAACAATTACGCCATCAAGGTCCACCAGAAATTTTGGAGTAATCTTTAAGGACCCGTTGACCTTCAAAGATCACATTGCAAAGACGGCTCGATCACGCAGTTTTGCACTTCACAACATCAGGAGGATCAGACCGTTCCTAACTGAACAAGCAACACAGCTTATTGTACAGGCCATGGTCATTTCCAGGCTTGATTATTGCAAAATGTTGTTTCAGTTCTGCATCATAAAATGTGTCTAAAAGGGTTTTTATAGTTTTTAAGGTAATAAAAAGCATGAGATCACAAAAGGTTGATTTTTACAAGCATAATTTTAACATTAGTATTACTTTATACTTATGTTATATTTAGTATTATTCATTTTAGTTTAAATTTTAGGGAATTTAAGTGTCTTTTTATTCGTTTTTAGTTTTTAATTATTTTAGTGTAGCTTAAATTTATCTTTATTTTAGATTACCTCATCATTTATTTCAGTTTCATTTAAGTTTTTTCATCTAATATTCTGTCAAAGATTTCTTTCAAAAATTATTTTGAGTAAGTAGTATTTAAACATATTAAACTATGATAACTTAGCATATTTGTGTTGTTATTGTCTTAGTTCTGCATCATAAATCTGTCTACTGGTATTTTATGGTAATTCCGTCCTTGATTCCTAAAGCTGAGTGGGAGGTTTTGTCTATGGTTTTTTAATGGGCGTACAATCATTCCAGCACATGTGTGTTCAGAGTCACATCTCTGCACCAGCATCCTGCATGTCTCCTGTCTGCTCCAACAGTGATTCAGCATTTCTCTCCCAGAATTCCAAGGGGTTCTGCGCTCGGCTGACCATATCCCCTCTGAGGGAGGCGGAGCCTGCTCTTGCATGTCAAGCGTGGTCCCAGACACTTGGAAGAAATGCCAAGTGCAACATGGGACCCAGCCAGGATGTTGGGGCGGTCGGTTTTCTGGTTACAGGTGCAGGGAAAGTGGCTGTGGCCCCGGCTCGTAGGAGGCCCCTTTGTGCAACGTGGGAAAGTCGTTGCTGACACACTCTGAACCACATTAGACCTAATAATCTATCAGCACACACACCAGCCAAGCCTGTCTGGTCTGCATTAGAAAGGAACACAAGCCAAAGTGGGAACACCTAGTGAGAGGACAGGGAGAGAAACCCACTGGAAGGCAATCATTAGTTCTGTCTTTTATTTATGCGTGTGAATGTGGCTGTCTGAAGACAGGATGAGAGAACAGAGCAAGAAGGAATGATGAAAAGAGGCAGGGAATGACTCAAAAAATAACTCACAACTCTGAATAAGACTTTGAAGATGTGGTTTCAAGAACAGCTAATCTGTGAAATGTATGACTGAAATTGATTTTTTACTCATGTTGTTCCAAACCTATATGACTTTCTTCCTTTTATGAAACACAAAAGACAGAGAACGTAGCATTGTAATTTGACAGCTGTAACTTACAATGTCAATACAATGAATATCAGTGGGGACCAAAACACAGAGACACATCATCTTCAGATTTGAAACGACATGAGGTTAAGTAAATTATGCCATTTTATTTTTAGGTCAACTATCCCTTTAAGACTTTATGAGTCATCAAACTTATTCCTTACCAAAGAACAAGGCATTTATTCCACCATTCAGCAACCCGATACAACCACAGCATTTAGATGGCATTTCAAAAGTAGACTGGATTTGTGAGAATACACTTCTCAGCAAGACATCTTAATTGATCCTAGATTTCAAAGTAAACATCCGATGGGAGAACCATCATTTCGATTTCCATTACAAAAGAACTGCATTGTTAGTTTGTCAATTCAAAAGGAAAGAACTACACATTTGTGTGAGGTCATAAAAACCAATCAACATCACATCTCCCACATTTTTAGGGAAGGCACATCATGAAATGATAGTTGTTAGTAAACTCTTTCTAATTTGAACAACAAATAATTTGTGACTAGCGATCCTGATCAACGTGCAATACTACTCAATCAAGTTTCATTCACACATGGATCATCACAAACACACTATTTTCAAACAAAAGCTCATGTATCCTTTCAAAAACAAAGCAAGACTCCCTTCCTGTAGTTATTCAAGCACAAATCCACCTTAACTCCCATGGGAGGAGGCTCACGCCCAAATCTTGAGCGGAGTTTCTTAACCCAGATTACGTTTCAGCATTGGCCAGAATGTACTGGTGATCTTCTTTAGTTTTAGAAGTTGTGAAAAATGTCGTTGGGTATTGTTCTGATGAATCAAGGAGGTTGGGCGATAAAACAATACAGATAATTATCGTGATATAATTTTCCTTGATAAAACAATAACAAGAGTTCTATGAATGTTCGATATAATGTTTATAAAACAAAAGCGGAACGAAATGGCGCTACTCATTTGAAAGAAAAACACCAAATCACCATAATTTAAAACACTAACTGCACCATAGTATTGTGGCAGAAACATGGGATATCCATAACAAATTGTACTATATTATTACAGGAGTATAGGAATATAATTACAGTATTTTTTGTGATTAAGCTATAGCATTATTGCATTTATACTACATGTATTTAGCCCACTGATTTTCATACAAATTCCATAGATATACCATAGTGAAGTTCTATATGTGTGGTTTTAACTGAGTTTTATTAAAATTAACCATTGTTCTTTCATAGTAGCGTACATTTAAATCATGATAACCACAGAATAAGTCAGAATATTTCAAATTTACCATAAAAAATAAGATTGTTATAGTTTGAACAGATGTTAGTTTTTGTTAATGAACATAAATGTACACCTGCATCCTAACTCAGCTACTACTATGGTCAACTCAAGCTACTGTCAAAGTTATGCATTTCTAAGAGACAAAATGAATTCATATGAATTAATATTACATTAATATTGCAGCTTGCACTGCAAACTTTGGCAAATATACATGCCAACAAAATCAGGCATAAAACGTTTCATGATTTGAAACAATATCACCTGTTAGCACATGCAAAAATAATTTAAATTAAGAAAAAATTACTGGAAAATTGTAAAGACTATTGTCATGTTCTGACAATAAAGAGAAGTTTAAAACCACAATGAACTGGCTGGTTTCCATTAGTTTCACTTTGAAGCAAAAACCTGCCTTCAAACTTATTAGAAAGAAATAAAGACGTGATAATTATTTTATCCATATCACCCAGGCCTAATTCCATGTCATTCTTTCATTCCTTAAGGTGCCTGCCACTTAAGCCAATTGAAATTTCATCTGGGGGAGAAAAGTAAAAAAAAAAAAAAATTAGTACTTGTGAAGAGATTATAAAATCTGTAAAGGAGTCAAAACAGCTTGCATCCATGGTGAATTAAAACCGGTATGCATGAGCATTCTGTCCTTTTTAGGGGTCTCGTTTTGTCATGTCCAGCTTTTGGTTCCTTTACATGTCTTTGGATCTTGTTGCGTTTTTTATTTGGAAGCAGACTTAGACTCATCTATTAGAGGATGTGCACCAGGGTTCAGATGGAAGCATTAATACTTATTCAAATGAACCAGACAAACCAATCGAACCAAACATGCCAAGTGTGAACATACCCTAAGACTCAAAGTGCCACTATTGTGCTTTTTTGGAAATTACCTTTCATGTAGTGTATAATATAGCTGTTTGTGATTGTAAAACGTCTACAAAGTTTCTAAAATCAAAATGTAATTTCCAAATTCTTACCAAAAGAAAGTGGACAGTAAAGAAAGCATAGTCAAAACATTGAAAGGTTTCACGTTTGTCTTTAAACACAAACTTAACATTCAAATCAAACTTATACTATGTATACTTTGGGTTTAAGTGCCTGGAGGTTGTTCCAAGATGGCTGCCAAGCAAACTGACTTCCAGTACAGGGACTTTGGGTAAACACAGAAGCAATGGATAGACTGGATCTTGACTACTGATCAGTCACCTGGACAGGCTTTTTAACATCCAGGCAATACGCCAGACTATTTCTCTTTCTCATAATTGATTGATCATCAGTGTATTGCTAACATAACGTAAGAGCTAGCAACACATGCTGGGCCTCTGATGACTTCCATCTATCTCTTGCCATTTTAACTACTAACAGGAGGCCCCAACAGCCGTTTTGTTCTCCTTTACATAGACATGGATAAACATCACTTGTGAATTTTCAGTGGAGAGGACTGAAAATCCTGTGAGTATAAACAAGTGTTATAGATTCTCCAGCTGCATGATAAAACAGGCTGATGGTTGGTCTCTCCAGTCAGTTGCCTAAATAAATCTACTGGAAAGTACATTGTAAGATTCTAAAGGTGCAGTCACATTTACCTTTGCTCTGAGAATTCATGAGCATGAAATGTGGGAATTTTAAGTGAGGGTGAAAGATTTCCCCATGCAGGCTTCACTTGTGTTGATAAAGCGATTCGTTGACCAACAGAAAGCTGCTTAGTTTGAAAGTGACTTTGTGAACTGTGCTTCGACAATGGACCTTTTTTCCCCGTGTGACATTACAATTTTCACTAATGTGATTACACCTTAAATGTGCTGCAAAAAATGTAAGTGCTGAAACATAAAATTTGATTTTGACATTTTCAGAAGAAAAAGCAAGTGATGCTTACCTGTATAAAATAGATATAAAATACCTTTATGCACAGATTCGTTAAATTCTATACCAGGGCTCGACATCGACTTGTCCGGGACAAGTGGATTTTCTGAAGGGACACGTGAAAGAATTTAAGTAGCCTGATTAAAACGTCAATAATAAAAGATATCTACGGTAATATTGACTATTGTTGTTCTATTTCAGCAAAAATAGTTCCAATCAAAGATCACAGCATAAACAAACCCCTCAAAACACGGTTTTCATTTCTGAATAATTCAGTGTTTTGAACAAATTGGTTGAATCAAAGATTCAAAATCATTTTAATGAATCGTTTAAATGAATGACTCAATGACTCACTCATTAAGAGGGTCAATTGCCGCCACCTATTGGCAGTTTAGTTACATGTTTATCATTATTTCCAACATGTCTTATTTGTATTTTCAAAACCGGTTTAAAAAAATATCATAACATGAACTTGATAATATCATAAACTTGATTTTGTTTTTATGTTCTTGTAAAAATGTTGTCTTTGTTTTTGTTCCTTGAACCAGTTCAGAGCCATTAAATGAATTTAAAAAATTGAGCACGCTAAAAAGAAAAATCAATGCTACAAGTGAATTTAGCCACCACCGTATCGATGTCATTTTAGCATTAATTATATACTATTATAGTATGCATTTATATTTTGAGTATATTCTTAATTTTAAAGTTAATTGTTCTCTTATTTATTTTTTCAATTAATGTTTTTTCTTATTTGTACACTTCAGTCTATCGCCTATGTAACCAATTATTACTTAAGGCTTTTCTTTGCTTTTCCGTATTTTTCCATAGAGTAAGGATGAATATTGTCAGATAGAACAGATAGAACATGTTATCAGAATGTTTTGAGAAGTCTCTCTGTTGATAGTTGGAGCCTGAGCCGAGTTCAGCCTTGGAAAAGCTGTGTATCTGTGTGTGTGTGTTAATATGGTCTGTATTGGTGAGGTGATTAACTGGCACTGTAAGGAGACGGAATTACTTGTTCTCGACAAACCACGTGGAAGGTCACTAACCCATCACCCATGTGATCAATGAAGATATGCTTCAGACTGTCTGCTCTTGGGTGGAAAATTACTAGTTTTGTTTAGCTTTCTTTCTTTCCTAACCAATCAGAATCATTTAACCGTCATCAATGATGTGGTAAGTAGCTGCTGTTAAAGTATTGCTGTAACAATGTTATTGAAAGTGGGGCGGCCTACGAACTCCTTGTGAGACTTGAAGCTGGCTTCTGCTGATGAAACTGCAAACTAAACTTCACTAAAATTTCTTCTATTGAATGCACTTCTGACTCCTGGTCTTCATTCAACATATCTGGTCCTCGGGTTTTAACTGTAAATCCTCTACATTAACATTTCCCATTTTTTCATCTAATATTTATTGTTAATCATGGAAAAACTACTTTTAACAGCTTTAGTATTAACAATACTGCACAGTATTACAAAGTACAACGTAAAAATGAAAACAAATAAATAAGAAAAAATACATAATACTAGCCAATAACTAATATGGTACTGACATACAAGCCAAACAAGATTCGTTCATGTAGCTCAGGCCTATAAGTGGGTGGGAAAGACATAATCAAATGGGTCAACGGCACTTTATTGACCAATCCCTGGAACATGGTCATGTCCCGGTGGCACAGATTTACTTCAAAACCTCTGCAGAAGACAAGACAACAAAACCCCTGAGAAAGAAAGGAAAACGTGGATAGATTACCCCTCCATGTGTCAATTGCTTTCACATTGCTGAAGCTTTCCACAAATGTGAGTAAAAGGAAAATGACAAAATGATACCACAAATTGTCCCACTTGAGCACAAAAGGTCGTCATCAGGGGGTGAAGACCTCCTACATGAGACTGGTCACAGGAGGGGGTATGGAAAGGCAACAGGCATGGAGCAAACCAAACCCCCCAAGAAGAAAGGAAGACATGTGACACCCTCAAAAACACCATACACTGACAAGCCAAGGCACCATGGGGCTTTTCAACAGAAATATTGTATGAACAAACAAAATACAGGAAACAAATACTTGGCTGGTATTAAAGTAGTACAAAAGATTTATTTTGGTAACATGCCACTTTCAAAAGCGTTGTAATAAATCGGCAGGTGGTGCTGACTTTAATCCACATTGGACCCGAAAACTGTATACAATCACGGAAAAGTATTCATGTTCCAGCATTAATTGGGCTATAGCAGAGGTTGATGGTCCTTAACAATACAGAGTACAGCCAGAAGCCCTGATCTGCCTTTCGGACGACATAGTACAGAACTTCTTGTGTTTACAATGTTAATTAAAGGTCAGGTAAACCCAAATTCCTCTACAGTGC
This sequence comes from Rhodeus uyekii, assembly GCA_037043235.1. Classification (NCBI taxonomy): domain Eukaryota; kingdom Metazoa; phylum Chordata; class Actinopteri; order Cypriniformes; family Acheilognathidae; genus Rhodeus; species Rhodeus uyekii. The sequence continues at coordinate 869,117 of JAWRVZ010000078.1, forward strand.
ATGTTATGAGATTACAAAACTTTCTGCTGATTAATCAGTGGGTTTCCCCTGTTTTATCACTTCAAAAATGCAGCAGTGAGTCAAATTCCATCCCTCCCCAATTCCTTATGGTAGAATTAAAATGACACATTGACGTAAGATTGTATTTGCACATCTTGAGTTTTAATTGGACTTCGGGTCATTCTCATTTGCAGGAAGAGGCTGTAGCTGATATAACTCGTACATCAAACTCTTCAGATTGGAACAGGAGCACTTAGTGTCAGTCCATTTACTGCTAATGAAGCAACTTTGGCATTACGGTTTTAAGTTGGACTGACGCCCGGCACAGCTTCTTCTGTCCTCATTAACGGCATTCGTTTAAACGTTAGTAGCTGATTGTTTTAATTAAGACAGTATAGAAACTGCTGTGATCACTACATTCAGAACTTTCAAAAGGAATTAATTGGAATTCGTTCATTATCTGTAACTCTAATGCCATGATCTGAGCTTTCTTTTTTACCAAATCAGATTGACGTGGCATTACGTCACAAAAGTGTGGAGTTGGATATCAAAATGGACTGAATAGGGTTTATTTCCTAAGATTTAGGTGTTTACTGTCAAACTATAATTCCTAAAATAACCTTCTTTTTTAAACTATCATAAAAATATAATTTTTTACATAATAAAATGACGGATCCCGCCTGTATCAGATACAGACAGTGTAGGTATTAGGTTACTATAAAATGTACTCTATTCTTCTCCCACTTCCATGTAGAGTAGTACCTCGGTTTACGAGCGACGTGGTATACGAGCAAATCGGTGTACGAGCATGTACACCGTTGAATTGGTTGAATCACCGTTGAATCGGTGTGCAAGCATTGTATCGTGTACGAGAAAATTGTGTCCTAAAAAAGTCCTAACGCTCAGCACGTCGCCCATTTCTACTGGAAATATCCTAAACACAGCCTCTCATAACACAGTCACGTGGTTCCAACCCCTTTATCACCCCTTAACTCAACTCAACTCAACCCTTCATTCTCTCAACTTTGCTTGGTTTGGCTGCATTACTCACCACAGTGCATACTTTTATCTCCTTTTACCTTCTTTTACTTTTACCTCCTGTTGTTAATATTAATTAATTGTGATCGCTTTTGTTCATGTAGTGAAATATACAGGTACATGTAACATGTAAGCAGTAACTGTCGCAGTTCATGAATTCATTGTTTCCTAGTTCTGCCTGTGTGTGTATGTGGTCACTGAGCACTGACACACCTGATTCTCATATAATCTCCCAGCTTTTATACGTGGCTCCCGCGCCTTCGTTCGTTCGCTCGCGGCTCCCGCGCCTTCGTTCGTTCGCTCGCGGCTCCCGCGCCTTCGTTCGTTCGCTCGCGGCTCCCACGCCTTCGTTCGTTCGTTCGTTCGCAGCTCCCGCGCCTTCGTTCGTTCGTTCGTTCGCGGCTCCCTTGAGTTTGTTCGTTCGCGGCTCCCGTGAGTTTGTTCGTTTGCGGCTCCCGTGAGTTTGTTCGTTCGCGGCTCCCGTGAGTTTGTTCGTTCGCGGCTCCCGTGAGTTTGTTCGTTCGCGGCTCCCGTGAGTTTGTTCGTTTGCGGCTCCCGTGAGTTTGTTCGTTTGCGGCTCCCGTGAGTTTGTTCGTTTGCGGCTCCCGTGAGTTTGTTCGTTTGCGGCTCCCGTGAGTTTGTTCGTTTGCGGCTCCCGTGAGTTTGTTCGTTTGCGGCTCCCGTGAGTTTGTTCGTTTGCGGCTCCCGTGAGTTTGTTCGTTTGCGGCTCCCGTGAGTTTGTTCGTTTGCGGCTCCCGTGAGTTTGTTCGTTTGCGGCTCCCGTGAGTTTGTTCGTTTGCGGCTCCCGTGAGTTTGTTCGTTTGCGGCTCCCGTGAGTTTGTTCGTTTGCGGCTCCCACGCGTTCGTTCGTGGCTCCCATGTTCCACGACTTTCACTCTGGATTATCACTTCCTTTGTTTTCTGCACTATTATAATAAATTCACTCATTTGCACTTGAATCCTTGCTTTCCCTGCTCCCCTTCTCCTTCCTCCTCTCCTCTCCACAGCTGAAGTGCATTACAGTAAATTGTCAATTTTTGTGTATTGTGTAATTGTGTATTTTTTTTATTTAAATGTCAATTATTAATTAGTATTTATATAAGATCTTAATGCTTATAATTTTAACTGCAATTAATAGGCTAAAACCAAAAAAATATTTAAAATGGGCATTTGTGGTCGTGTGGAAGGAATAAATTGATTTTTAGTGCATTCCTAAGGGGACATTTGTTTTGGTGTTAGAGCTCACTCTTGGAACGAATTAAACTCGTAAACCGAGGTATTACTGTATTTCGGGAGAAGTGGAATCAGAATCAGAAAGAGCTTTATTGCCAAGTGTGCTTGCACACACAAGGAATTTGTCTTGGTGTTGAAGCTTCCAGTGCACATATAACAATCACTGAAGAGCTTAAAACCGAGGCTGCCATCCGCGGCGCCATCTTGTTGCTATGCTTTGAAGAATTGACGCGTTGTAAATGATTCTCTGGATTGTGGTGCAAACTAACATGCTGGCGCCCATCGCCAGTTATAGATCAGATGATCAAATATTCACCTTATTATTAATAAAACTAACGCTTCAAGGTGTTTACTGCTTCCTACAGCACAACATGTGCATGAAAGCCGACGTAAAATAAAGGACCAGGTTTAGGATAGACGATACCAATCAGTTCTTAATCTAATATGGTTCTTAATTCAAATTCTAATTCAAAGTTCTTAATCAAATTTTAGATCAGCTCGGGACAGCCCTAGTTACCATATCGCTGTACTGTAAATATTGGGTGGCTGCCATGAGAGATCTAACCATAAAGGACAGATACCAAAACAGACCCCTTGTGAGACACACCTGTGTGGCTCTGTAAGCAGCGAGCACCTGGAGCCACACACAGAAGAGAAAGAAACTGTTTGACTTAAAGACAAACAGCTGTATTCTGACCGCAAGCCACAAAAACATTAATGACTCGCCCAAACAAAGCAATGTCACCACCAAAAAAAAGCATTTTCATAGCAACTCCTCTTTTGTGTGAAGGGAGGCACATGACTTGTGCAACAACAGGGAGGGCCGCCGCTAAGCACTCCAAAACACACATTTCCAACAAACACCCCTCTCACCTCGTCATTTGCAGGAAGTCATACGCTCTGACGCCCCTCGGAAAGGAACAAGATAAGAATGGAAAGGGAACCACTGAATCTACGATGGAGTTGCTGGTCCAGCCTTTTAATATAAATGTGAGTTTTGGAGTGATTCATGCTAACAAACCACAAGTATGAGGCTGGACCACAACAGCTGGACTGAGCATGAGACCTCCAGAACAATGAGCTAGCCTGACACGGCTCCAGCTCACACAAAAAGACCTCATTTGACCTGGAGATCCATTACGTGGAGCAGCACTGCAGCTGGGTCGTAGTTGACTGCAGTCGTGCTAAGAAAAAGAGATTCAAAAGCCACAGGGATGAGCAGTAAATAGTTATTGTACAAGGTGTGTGTGTGTGTGTGTGTGTGTGTGTGTGTGTCTTGGCTACTAACTGAAATAAGTTTAACCATTCAGTTAAAATAATTAAAACCTACACTAAAGTAAAAATAAATTAAACCTAAATGGTAATATTAACAACAACAACAAAATAAAATTTAAACATAAGTGTTTAAAACATTTAAAAGCTAAAACCTAATTCTAAATATTAGTAAAAAAAAAAAAAATAATAATAATAATTATATATATATATATATATATATATATATATATATATATATATATATATATATATATATATATATATTAGTACTACTAGACATTTAATTTATTGATATTGGTCAATATTTAATTGTTTATGTTCATTTTAAAACACTAATAATTTAATAAAATTGTTACAATGCAAAATTAACATCTTTTTTTGTACTGTACTTTTATCATGATTTGATGCTTCATTTCACTTGCATTATTTGCATTTTGATTGATTTGGACACCTGGCAGAGATTGAACAGATTTGCATTTAATTTAATAGATTTCCTGTAGCTTAAACAGTGGAGCATGGCGCTTGCAACACCAATGTTTGATTCCCAGGGAAAGCAAGATCGGAGTAAAATGTCAATGTGTTCCTTGAATGCAATGTACTATCAATTGGTTTTGATAAATGCGTCTGCCAAACGTAAAATTAAAATGTATGTAGACCAAAATATCATTAAGACCCTAGCAACCACCCACATGACCCATAATAAATCACATTATAATAAAAATAAATAAAAATAATATTTCAGTGGTGAAATTCTGATTTTCTTCATAAAAAGTATGAATCGTTAAAAAATGAAATAGTGATCCAGAAGGTCATTAAAAACACAATAAATGTAAATAAGTCATTTTTATCAGTTCCAGAATCATTTCACCGTAACCCAAAGAGCTGCACATAAACCTTTGCTTTACGAGTTACTGGCTATTTGCTCTTCTAACACAATTTTCTGCCTGAAGCTCTCAAACAGAAGCAGGGCTGGGGTCATTTATGCATTTTATACTGATTGGGTAAATAAGTGATTACTCTGGCACCTTCTTATGAGAGAAAGTACGGAAACCTAATAACAGCACTTTTATTTAATCGTTTATGAACTGTGGATTCTGGCAGCTTCCTAGATGTACGTCTGGAATACTTAATGGATTCTCTAAAGTGCAGTTTGGTGGGCCTTCATAGGATTGCAGTCCTGGCCACTGGTTAATGAATGCTTACGTGTGAAATTACTTGATTAGTAGCGAGATATCATTCAGAACTTAATTGGAAGGTTAGTGCTATTGCTGGCCTAGTTTTCAGCTTTGTGTCCCTTGTAAATTCAACTGCTGTGTTATGTCTGGGTTGTTGCACTAAAATTGTAGTTTTATCAAATAGATGTTTGATTCTATTTTTGTTTAACATGAAAAGTTCATTAAATACTTAAAAAGCACCATTCAAAGATTTTGGGTCAGTATGATTTTTTTTAATGTTTTTGAACGTTTCTTGTGCTCACCAAGACATCAGTAAAATTTTGAAATATTAAAATGTGTGTTTTAAAATGTTTTCAGTTTTAGTCTTCAGTTGTGCTGCTTAATATTTTGTGTAGAAAAATTAATAAATTCAGGGCTCTTTGATTAATAGAAAGTTCAAAAGCAAAAAAGGTCACTTTTTATCAATTTAATCCATCTCTGGATGAATAAACATTCTATTCTTTAAAGAAAAAAACTAACCACAAACTTTTAAGAGGTACCGTATATATATTTTTGAAGCTATCGATATTTACACTAACTAAAATAATGAACTGATACATAAATTTTGTCATTTAAACACTTTCAAATAAATAAAAAAATACTTGATGCCAATCTCTAAAATTCTCATATGACATTATAATAAGAAATTTTAAATTTGTCAATGCTAGATAAAGATGATCTGTGGCTTAACAAAAATAAAGTAAAACGTAATACAGAAAATATGTTCAGAAATGTTTAAATGGCATAATATGAAGCTGACCTCAGCGCGTGTCTTATTAATTAATTTTCTGAACAGCGAATAAGTGAAAAAAGTAATAAGTTTCCACTTGGCACTGAGGTTTAATGGCATGTGTCTGGCTTGGCAGCTAAAGTGTTAAAATAAAGAAAAGTGTCAAATGGAAATAAGCAGATCATATTCTCATTTTATTTTAAATGATACCTAAATGAATTCCTGTGAGATCTGAAGACTTATTCTGCAAATGGCATTATGTAAATAACATTTCATCCCTTGCCTGCAACCAGCCAATGTTATTTTAGATTTAGATTGATACTATTATAGATTTTGTTGATATTTTGAATCATTTTAAAGTTTAAGTAAACTACAGATGTGTGTTTTGTAGATTTATTATTTTTTTAAACTAAAAGAAAATGAGAAATGTTGCCTTGGCCAATAGTTCCAATGAAAGTTGTTTTTTTCAATATCTATTCTATTGTATTTCAGTATTATTATATGTTTATTCCATGTCAGAAGCTATTTGTTTTTGCTTTTAGTTTCATTTTTAGTTAACTTTTAGTAGCCCTGTAATCCTCTGTTTGGAAAAAGAATCCATTTATGCATGAGTATCTTAATACCAGTCAGAGTCACTGACTTTATCTTTGGAATTCTTGACAATGACAGACATGATTCCAAAAATATGACTCAGACGTAACAGGAAACAGATAAATCACATCTACTGAAAGACCTTCACCAAACTTCATTTTGATGAGAACCGCTGAAATAGTGAAATCATGAAAGATAGTGTACTGACTAATCCATGTATTTCTTTGTAGCCAGTGTGTTTTGCTCATGGTTGAGGGAGTAGGTGTTGAGTGAAGCACATCGTCCTTTTACCATCTTATCTTGCCAACAGCAATGCCACAAACATAAATCATCATTTGATTTCCCAGAATATTCAGAGGATCTAAAACAGTTCCCAAAGAAGAGGTAAAGAAACAACCAACCAAAAACGAAACAACTGTAAGTCATGATGGACAGATATCATTCTGAAAGAGCAAGATACAAGTTTCTAGATGAGATTTAATGATCTATTTCTGCACTTCAACGTAAGGTTGAGTGGTGCACAGTAAGAAAAAAGTACATTTAAGCCCTGTCAAAAATCTAATATACCACTGTGGTGAGCAGAGGACGTGAGAGAACGTCATGAGGCTGTTGACATGCTTGATAATAAGGATAAGGAGGAGCGATGCCAGTGAAAAACGAGTAAGGAATAGGCCTGGTCGTCACTCTTCCTTTTTTGCTTCTGCTCCTCCGTGAGATACGAGGCCAGTGCAGCATGCAGGTGACGTTCATTATCAATCACGCCACCGGCCTCATGACGTTCTCTCACATCCATCGGCTACGTCCTGTTCGCCACAACCACATTATAGCATATACTTCAAGACTTTCATATCAAAAGAAACAAGTAAAATGCTTATTGTGATTATCAGATGGAAGGTAGGGGTTAAACGGATCGTAGTTGATATGAGCAGGCTCCATGGTTCAGAGCGCACGTGATTCACAGATTAATTGCAGTTTAACCAACATTGTGAAAGTTTCTCATTCATGTTTTGTCTCACCAATTTCCACATTCAAGTGATTTTAAACCATTCTAGTGCAAGAAGGAGCAAAAGAGAATTTAATTCAAGCCGCACACAGATAGCGCAGAAAAATCGAACTGATTTCTCTTTTGCTTAAATGGCTTGAATGATCTTATTGCACTTGAATGGACGTATATGCTAAAGAAATGTGTAAATATACCTACCTTGGCAAGTATTCTCATGAACACAGTGGGTTATGTTTTAAGTTGAGATAGAAATCAGATGTACATTATTATATTGAATCTGTGCATTCAATCTTACATTGACAGCAGCCTATAAATACCTGCTGCTGATTGTCATTCATATTGATCAAACAACAAAACACAGCTTTAACAACTTTTTGTATCTGTGCTTGTAATTAGTGAATTTGTCTTATTTACTTGCCTTTAATAATGTTTGTACTTTATAAGCTAGGCTAGTAGTTTTTGCCATGGTATTGAAGTAAAACGTGCTTTAGGTAATAAATGAAAAGCAAAGTTATATTAATTGGTTATTTACAAGTACGGCACAACTGGTAAAATCCACTACTGGGTCGACCTCTATTTATAATGCACTTTTCTTACGCTCAGAGCGCTAGAGCAAAAGCAGACAAAAGGAAAACAATGAGCAACCAGTACTAAAGAGATATAACAGTAAACAACCTTAGATAAATGTGTCTTAACTTTTTTTTCATGTTTCAGAGTTGGAGCACTTTGATAGCGAAAGTAAAATTCTTTCCTTTTATGAAGGCTGATGAACAGAAAGTGTTTACAGAACAGAGAGAAAGTGGCGGGTATATGGATTAACGAGATCAGAAAGATACACTAGTGCCACCACATGTAATATGGTGTAGATTAAATAGATTAAGTAAAAATTAAGTAGATTTAATGTGTTCACGTGACGAAGTATGAGTAAGCACATGAGAAGCAATACTGAAGCCTATTCAAATATTTAGCTGGAAGGCCAGAGAACAGGGCATTTTTATATACAATGTTTTATGTGAGCATTCAATGTCAGCTGAGGATCAAAGATGACGCCAAGATACCTGTGAAGTGGGAAGTATGTTGGAATCGAGAACCTTCCAAGAAGCTGCTATCACACGAATCAGCAAAGGCTTAGTTTGGAAGCAATTCAGTTTCAGGAAATTATGTATACAAATTCTGATATCTTCTAGACACCCACTCAGAACACCTGACATCAGGGCTAGTGGTGATGTAAATTTGAGTATCACCAGCATAGCAGTGACACCCAAGGCCATACTTCCTATCAATCTGACCAAGTGGAAGCATAAATATGCTAAATAAATAACACTGAACCCTTAGAAACTCCCTGCTGAGCTGCCACGGTATCCTTGTCATTATTCAGCTCAGCAAATAAGCCAATGGAAATATTTTCTTGCTCAGTTATGATATTTTTATGTTTTGGAATATTTGTAGAATATGCTGATACACACCTATAATTGGACAGTTGTTCGTCCTTTGACCTTACCGGATTAAAATATGGTATATTTAAATTAACCTACAAGAAAACTTTCCATTTAAATGACATGCAAATCTATCACGCATATCTAGCGGCCTACCTGTATGAATTTAGTATGGATATTGAGATACAAGAATCAATCCTAAATCTAGTATTGAGCCAACCGTACCTCACAGCCATGTTATCTTTACTGCCATCCAAACAAACCAAGGTGCTGATTTGGCCTAGACGGTGACGCATTTCCACCTCAACACACCACTAAGCTTCCACAGCTCAATATCAAACCAGGAAATATCACTGGAGAGGCTCGACAGCAATTATTCTCATTATTGTAACAGTTAAGCACAGACACATTACTGTCTTGCCCAAGAGAGAGAAGGTGAGGTTGACCAGGAAAAGACCCATCCAAATTTTGACTCTGAAAGAATGCAGGTGCTCCCCAAGGCAGATGAATACAGAATGTTGTTAGCAACAGAGCCTGATGTTAGTCACAATGAGCAAAGGACTGTATAAATGAGGTAACTGTATGACGTTACCTGACTGCAGCTTAATTCCTACTCAGATCCACATATAAGCTGAGCCAGGATGAGTGTAGATTTGAGTTTAACTAAGCTGGGATAATAAGGAGTTTATGGCTCATATGTAAACTCTTGAGTACATGATCTGCTTCACAAAGAATATACTTCGGTTAATCTGCACCACTGATATGAAAAGCGAGTTAATACAGCTCAGACTCAATTAGTCAGGACTGTAACGAGTGAATAGATATCAGTAAATACATGCAAAGTTAGAACTGAGCTACAGTCTTCATTTTTCTCTCTAAGTAACCTATTCTGACCATTCATCAAAGAATACTAGAAAATGTATCATGGTTTCCACAAAAATGTTAAGAAACATTTCTCATATGCACCAAACCAGCATATCAGAATGAATTCTGAAGGATCATGTGACACTGAAGTAACAGCTGCATAAAATTCAGCTTTGCCGTAACAGAAATAAATTATATTTGAATATTTTATATATATATTAAAATAGAAAACAGTTATTTATTTATAACAATATTTATTATTTTATTCAATATAATTATTTTTATCAAATAAATACAGCCTTACCAACCACAAACTTGTCACCTGATTTACATATGCATGCTGGACAAAACAAAGGTTTTGTACGTCTGTTAGTCTACGCAAAAACCAAACCAGTAAAATTTCAGTGGTTTCTATAACACTTTAAAAAGACAAACTATTACTTACATCAAACTTTGAAAGTGCGAGTAAATGCACCTACTGAAGTGAAAGTGTTAAACCGTTAAAAATATTTTACGCACATTATTTTACCCATTATCCTTTGGCTAGTGGTAAATCATATGTCCACGCTCTTATTCATGCAAATGCTTTTAAACCATTAATGCGATAAGACACAAAAGAGAACTCAGTGCGGTACTGGTGCATCTGTGAATCTCCACACACACACGACTCAAGCACACAGAAAACCGCATCAGGCATGGTTTAAATGGACGAAGACACACAATTATGCATAAAGGCCTGTTTTGTCAAGAGTCCTCAAGTCTTAAAGGAGTTTTAAAAGAGTTAAATAAGCGTAAAGAGTTAGATGTCAGATTCACATCATGTGTGGCAAAAGCAGGTCTAAAAGTGACAGCAGAACAAAAGAATAAGAAAGACTGAATAACTTTTGTAGCTTTAATAAGGATTTGATATCTACCGGTAAATTGATAAATTATGCAGTGTTTGATAAATGTATTACATTTCTGTACATTTCCTACCTGTTTGGCCTACCTGAAAACCTTAAAGCACTGTTTACATGGTCACATGAGTCAAAAACAACAACTTTTTTGTGCATTTTTTGGTCAAGTAAAAATCTCAACCGATCTGACTGCTTCAATAGAAAAAATCCTTAGAGTTGAGTGCTGATATATTAAAGTGCACAGGTAAATGTGACATTTATTATAATGGGTTTATGTGAAGTCCGTTTTAAGTTTTATTACTTAAAGCCTAATAAATGCTAATATTTAAAGCTTTCAATTATACTGTAATGCTGAGTGTCTATAATTAATGGCGGGTCAATTATAGAGATATCAGTACTAGTATTGGTATTGGCGATATTCTAAACATTTCAAATATACTGTCAATATGTTGTTACTACATTAATCTCGAGGTTAAATGTATAAAACAAAATATTAAAAACTTTAAGTGTTTGGTGCAATTAATCACGATAAATTAAAGTCTTTCTCATAGTCCTTAAAATAAACTACAGCCATGTGATTATTCTTTTCCATAATGAACAGTACAGACACAACATCAATATTCTAATAATTAGACTAAGTGAATTAAGTGACTGTGATTAAGTGAATCAGTGTTTAAATTATGTGAGGTTTGTAACACCTCTGAGAGGATCTGTATTGATTGAGGAGAGGACAGAAGACTCAAGGGCAGAATCCATTTGCAACACCCTTAATATCTACAACACTCCCTCACGGTGGTCTCCGGCCAAAATGATGCAATCACATGGAGGATCTGATTTGCTTTGGCTCCTTGTTGTATTACCATTTCAAAGACTACATCACAGAAATTCTAGATGTGCAGCGAAGAAACATATATACATTTTTTACATAAAATCACTACACGCAGGCCTTTATGTTATCAGGTTGAGACCTTAGCATTACAAGACTCAGGTTTCTCACCTCTTCTTTGTTCTCACAGTGTCCATAGAGCTTCAGTCGAAAGCAAATATCTAAATAAAAGCTTCAAATGACAACAGGATTAAGGTGTAATGTGCTCCTTGTAATGTAGTGTACTTTTCCAATCATTGCTTCTCGCAGTTTATGCCTTTTAGCTGGTGAATACGTCAGTGTTGGCGTGTTCCCTTTCATTCTCGCCAGTTCAGCTGGAATAAACCTGGCCAACAAATAGCATCTCAAAGTTTGCAAAAACAGATTAGATGTTTTTTTCCAAAGTTGTGGAGCTAAATGTTTACTCAAGCTCTAGACATATACAAAAGTATAGGGAATCTTGAAAAATATCACTAGAAATAGAACTAAATTGCATTTAAGTATCTAATTAGATATTTCGCAGCACAATTCAAACAGGGCAGATGTCGACATGGGCCCTCGTCTTCAAAACCCAAAAGGAAGGAAAAGTACAAGAAAAATTTAACCCAGACTACAATAAATATGAGTTAACTTTTAAATTGTGCCGACCACAATGCGTGTGCTGTAAATCAAGAACATGAAACCATCTCAATTCAAAAAAGATTTAAAACATTCAAACAAGACATGAAGACTATAAAAGTCTGCTTTTCCAACACAGCGTCATCCCAACATATGACAGTATTAATACATTTCATTGTTTGATATGAAGTACAGTTGTGTTTGGTTTTATATTTTTGGGTTTCTCTTTGTTTAATGTGAAATATGTGTAGTGCAGTCAAGCTTTCTAACAGAAGAAAAAAAAGGCAATACTGCCACCTAATGGCATTGAGCAAAATTTATATTCATTTTCCCAAAAGTTGTTCTCATGGCCAACAGTGAAAACCAGTACAAAATTCACACCAGACATCTTTAAAATGTTAAATACAGTGGTCAGTCTCTAAAATCAGTCAATCTGAGTGTGTGTATTTGTGTGTATTTTATGTTTGATACAACATGAGTACGACACCAATACCAATAGTAACACATCTACTAGAAACAATAACAGTTGTCCTTCAGAAACATTGACATCCAAAGAAGAAAAAAAATCCTCAGGCTGAGGCATATACCTCTGGTTGAACATTCCTCTAAAGTTGTAATTGGCTCTGTAGTTGGGAATGGGTTTGGGGTCCAGGGGTCTGTAGATAGCTGGCTCCCCTCGCTTCATGGCCAAGCCGTTCAACTCCACTGTAGGAGTGATGCTGCCTGTAAAAAGAACCTTGTGTCAGATTGTACAAAATTGAAAAGAAATTGCTAAATATTGCTATATAGTGGTTAAACACCTTCGATTATCTTTGTTCAAACAATCAAAATATAACTGCTTAGCCTAGAACAGTGCAACAGTCGGTTTACAGAAGTATAGACTCAATTCATTATGTCTAGTAATAACTTATACATGTTGATTCTCCATCATATTTCTCCATGTATTATCTTATGGGATTGTAGTTCTTTCCCTCACTAAAGTCATTAAGTACAGTTTTTTACCATCGTCCGATTTTAAAATAGTTTTTTGCTTCAAATTAAAGTGTGTAGTGTTATAAAGCGGCAAATAGTTGGTGGTTTAGTTCATAACTCTTTAGTGAAGACTTTTTTTTTTAAATCCCCTCAGGAGAAATGAATGGGGGGGGGGGGGGGGGACTTCCAGAACAAATGAGGGCACTGTTGCACTCTACACAACTTTTTTTTATAGTTGTTGTATTTTTATTCTCACATTTGGCTAAATATTTATAGTGGTTAAACAATTTAATGAAACACTTTCACTTGGTTTACCCACAATACCTCCCTGACCCTTTGCAACATATTACACCTAATTAGAGTATATATATATAGTTCACTTATCTCGAGCTCGGTTAATTCGCCAACCCTATTATGTAAAGGGCCAGTCACAAAGCCAATCACGCACGAATCACTCACAAATCACGCACAGATTGGGTTTGTGCGTGCTTGTGTGTCGTGAAATTGACCAAAGTATTCCACGAACATGCGACGCACGCCCGACGCATGAATCACTGAATTACTTTTTTAACCGTTCAAAACTCAAAATCACGCACAAACCGCCTTCGACGCACATCCACTTACAATCACTGATGGTCCACATTCGTTCCACCGACGAATTACGCATACAACGCATGCTCCGCGCAGAAACGAAAATCTGTGCGTAATTAGTGCGTGATTCATGCGTTTTCGCTGTGTGACTGGCCCTTAAAGGTTTTTGATGTGGAACCGCCAAACTCCCTATTTGTCTTAGCATTTTTTTTTATCGGTTATGTCGATTATTTTATGTCGCCGAACCCTGATATCTCAGGTACAAAAGAGGGACAAATTCGCCACTTCACATGTTTATCTCGTGACTAATGAGCGTACCTAATTCACTGTGCATGCGCATGCTGAGTTCGCGTTGCACGTGCATCAGTCAGTATGGTCGCTCACTCACAGTGAAGCCGCAGAAGAACTCGCGGAAGTGGCGGAAAAATAAAGCCTTCTAGATGCTCTCTTGGAAGAGGAGGCGCAGGAGTTAGCATCATTGTCCAGGAATTGTTGTTACATTGACATCGACAAAGACGTTGTTTCTGATAGAAGCTAAGAAACATTTGTTTTCAAGCAGACCTTTAAAGGCAAAACGCAACAAAGCATTTTAGAGTTTGTAAAGAAACCATAGTAACTGCGTGTACAATACTTTTCAGAACTGTGACAGAGCGAAATTACTGTGTTATGTTAGTTAGTTGGTGCACATATGCCTTTTATTGTTAGCAAACATATACAGTATGGGTTTTTAAGGGTTAAGGGGGGTTTTTTTGCGGTATTTTCTTTCTTGTGAGCGTTGTTGTCTCTGGCGCTTGTACTATCACTCTGACAGGAGGCGCTGATAGGCTTGTCTGACCTGTCAATCATGCAAGACGACATGATTGGCTGTGCTGCCATGAGGGCGTGCTCTTCTCATCTCATCCGATGATCAACACCTGTAGAATACACTTCTTAAGGGACGTGCTGCTGCACAGCGGGAGACACTGCTTTTTCTTTTTGTTCTGATTCTGACTTTGTTTGTTTTCTTATTGTTTGAATTTCATACACAAACACTGCGTACAGAGTCTGAACAGTCCAATCCCACCCCGGGCCCCTGTGAAGAACGTGGCTCTCCTTTACAGCATATTATTCCCAGTTGTAATGTCCCTGAGAGATGTTGGTACCTGGATTGCTGTTGCTGTCGGCTTTCGGGGAGCGGGGAGGAGGTCGGGGGAGACTGCTCTCTGTCAGGGCCATGGTAGCTGTGGAGTGCTGGGCCTTTTTGATGCTACTGCCTTCAGACTCCCATACCTGGTTCCCCAAGCACAGCTGCACCGTGAAGATCTGCACTCAAAAAACGCATTGTTGTCTGTGTTATAGTGGACCATTTTCTTAGTGAACATTTTTATCTAATCTAAAAGTAAGAAAATAATGTCAACTCAAATCAATATTTAATCTCCATGTATTTATTTAAGTAGCCATGTAATAAATAGGATAATGTACCGTCAGCAAGTCGTTTGCACAAAATAAAAGCTTTCAAGACTATGCAAGACCCCGATTGCCATTTAAGGGTTTATTCTGCATTAACTGCATTAATGACTGAACATTATCCCATACTTCTTGAAAAACAACATTATAAATATTTTCAGGATAAATTATTGTATTAAGTTTAATAAATTACATTAGTGTAGTAATTAAATGAATATATATGTATTACATTTCATGATAACCCTTTACAATAATGTTTTGTAAACTTTGGATTTGAATATAATTAACTAATGTTAACAGATAAAACCTTATTGTAAAGTGTTACCAATTTATTTCATTCAGCCATATATGTGCTATTAATTTTTGTTCTTAGTGAACTTTTTTTTTTTTAAGTAAGAAAAGCTCCCACTGTCTTGCCTTATAAATTATTCACCATTCAAAATGTATTAAACGCAATGATGGCATAATTTCCATAGCAAATTGGGATTGGACATATCCATCTTGCATTTATTTAACCCTTTATAGCTTTTATATAAGACTTAATATTAACATTAACACTGACTATATGCTGATTATTGTCTGCCCAGCCAAAAACATATAATTTACACAGAACCAAATCATGAGGCCTAAGATTATATAAAATGTAACACTGTCCTATGCAGCCTTGCAGGTGTTTTTTTCCTTTAGAATGTGCAAATCTAGTAAGCATATCAAGTTATTAGTAGGACATGTTTTCATTAGTTCAAGTCAATATACTTTTAATCATTTAACAGCATAGCTATTATCACAGTTCCTTACGCACACAATAATCAACCTATAGTACAGGGTAAATACAAAGGCTATAAAGGGTTAAAGAGATGCAAGAAAGATATGTCCAATCACAATTCAGGTTGCAAAGGATGTCATCATTGCTTTCACTACACATAGTGAACGTTCTATAACTATTCTTTGCTGCATTGAAAGCATTTTTTTCCTTCTGGATGTGCAAATCTAGTTAACATATAACGTTATTAATAGGACATAATTTCCTTAGTTCAAGTCAATATATGTTTAATCATTAAATAGGATAGGTATAAAAGTCTGATTTAAAAAAGAAACACAAGAAATGGGCATGTAAAGCTATGGGAAAATTGGACTGTAGACAGTGGGAAGAGGAGAGTCAACAACAAACAAATTATAAAGACAAATTAATATTAAAATATGAACAAAGAAAAAAATGGGGGATCCTTGATGTATTTTAGAAATATAACACTATGACAACAAATTTCCAAAAATATTATCATTAGAGACAACTAACAACTAATCAAATTCATTATGATAACTTAAATTATTTTTAGAAATACCAACAAGTCAGCATTATAACTTTGCAGAGCTATTTGGTCTATATAGAAGGAAGAAGGTCTATAATAATATTTTTATTACATATCTCTGAACAAATGGCACAGAGAGAAAGAATAAAGGCATAGTTACTTTTTTCCCATTCTTCTTTTCAGTCTACATCACTGTATATCAGAATAATTCACATTTATGATCAGACGTACCGCTGTATCTGTGACCTTATTTGCACATATACATATGTGCGCATACACAGTGCTGGTTCATGTTTGGATCACAAGAGTATAAGAAGTGTACTCTTGTGTGTCCATAAAAACATTCTTCCTCCGGTCCGCATACATACTGTGATATCTGAGTTGCGAGTGTTGTTAAACTCATAGTGGCATTCCGCGCAGAAACGGCTATCATTCGTGCGCCGCTTGTTACATAGTAAATATTGTTAGTCATATTGTTTTTCCATCTGTTGGTAGTCAAACTCCACAAATGCAAGAAACAAACACATGCATCCAAACGCAAATATGAATAGACGGGTGAACAATCACAGCTGAAACCGTCCTTTAATAACATTTGAATTCTGCGCTGTAAGGCGATCTCATGCATAATACTTAATACACGGCATAATACATCAACACTTCAAATCAACGCATTTACCTCACTTTTCGTGACATGCGTGAAATTTCAACAAGAACGAAGTAGCTCTGACAAAAAGAAACCACTTTTTCCTTAATAATAAACATAATGAGTGCTATTGATTTTTTCATTGATGTGCAACAAAAAATGTGTTTTAGGGTTTCATGACCCTTTAACAGTACCTTAGCATGTGCAGGCCCTTTCTCATTCAGCAGCTTGTATTGAGGTTGAATCCTGTTAAAACGGGCTAACTCATTCACCAAACACATGGGAGTCTTCTCTTTAGGGTTTGCCATGTTTTCTTGAGGAGGGCCTGTAAGAAAGAGACACAGCTTAAACATGCAAGAATGAACAAATGCGTGTCAATGTTTTTCAAGTGTCTTACATATTATTGATCCGAAACAGCTACATACAGTGGATCAAAAGGTAGACTACCTTTCAAAATATCAGATTTCTGTTCCAAGCATTACACTATAAAAATCATAAATTAAAACCATAGACTTTAGATATACAAAGACTGTCAAAAATTTGGAAACAAGTCTCTTATGCTCACGAGGCATTTATTATATAAAATAAAATAAAAACAGGGAAAAAAAACAGTAATGCAAGTCACTGCTGTTTGAATTTTCTACTAAAAAAATCCTGAAATTCCACAAATAAGTTAAAGGGGTCCCATTATTCTTTTTCACTTTTTCAAGTTTAGTTATTGCTGGTTACAAAGCTAGATATTTTATTGAACAGAATCCACTTTCCAAGAACTACAATGAAAGTCTCGTTTGGCCAACAAGTTTTTCTGGGTTTTGTGAAATCACTATGACACTCATTTAAATAATACACACAAAATTCAGCACAAAGACTGCAATAGAGGAGACAATGTTGTCACAATGTCAAAAGCACATTTTACAGAGAACAGCTTCCAAAGCAGGCTAGGCACAAAAGCTTCTCCTGAAACGGACGAGTTCCCATCTGTTGTTTGTGGATCGCAACTTGTAAGTATGTCTTATGTGTTTTCTATTAACAATTCCAATTACAGTGATCCCTCGTTTATCGCGGTTAATGTAGGGATATAGGAATATAGGACCCCCCCGTGAAAATCCACAAAGTAGGATTGGCCCCCCTAGAAATTTCTGTATATGTGTGTGTGTAGGTACCAGAATGTTTGAAATATGTATATTTATACTTTATATAATCTATTTAATTATAAAACCTAAATATTATACATTTACTCTCTAAATCATGCAATGCGTATTATGGTGCTCTACACTCATCAATGACAGTTTTATCTTGAGACTTGACTCCAGTAATGACGACAATGACAGACCTGTGCGGTTCGATGAATGTGATGATGATGGAGTTACTGCACTGATATAATGAGGCCTTTAAATCAGTTCGGAAAGCGCCTCGCCGCTGGATTGTCAACATTTGCTTCTGAGAGAGACGAAGAGGCTCCCACTCCACTCGTGCTCTCATTCGTCGATCTCACGCCGAGAACCAATCACGTGTCTTGTCTGAGTGCCCATGAGTGTGTACAAAGCCTCTGAGAGAGTTTCTCTCTTTGTCTGGCATCCTGGGAAACCGTTTCTCTCGCATCACGATGAAACAACAGTTTTCCTCAATTTTAGCTGCTGATATGGCAGTATTTTAGAATTTTTATTTTTCAATGAATATTTTTGAAAAATCCACGATGCACTGAGGCCTCGAAACTTGAACCACGAAGTAGCAAAGAATTACTGTATTACTGTAAGTTTTATGTTGTTACTATGATATAAACAACGGGCAATTGACAATATACTTAATATTTAAATTGAAGTAGAGCTTGCAGTTATGGTAAAAAAAAAGAAAAAAAAAGCAAAGAATTGGCACACTGGGCAATTAACCAAAACACAGCACATTTCGTATTTGGAAGGAGGGGCTTAGTTGAAAACGACATGTTCGAGCCGGACTGGGGATAATATTTATATATAATAATGTAATATATGTGAAAAATAATGCGTTTTTTTGAACAATCAAGCATCTAGTACACTCCAAAAACCAAATCAAGACTCTATAAAAGGGCATAATAGGACCCCTTTAAGCAGCACAGCTGTTTTCAATATTCATAATAAATGGTTCTCAAGTACCAAATCAGCATATTAGACTGATTTCTGAAAGATCACTGCAGACTGGAGTAATGATGCTGAAAATTCAGCTTTGCATAACAGGAATAAATTACATTTTGAGAAATATTCAAATAGAAAACAGTTATTTTATCATAACATTTAACAAGATAAATGTTTTTATTGTATTTTTGATTAAGAAATAAATTCAGACTTTGTGAGGCGTAAGAAACTTCTTTCAAAAACATAAAAAAATGGAACATTTCCAACATTTTGAAAGGGACTGCATTCCTATGAATAAAAGAAAGTGAAATGCGCAAAATGGTGGAATAAGTACCGCCTTCTAAACAAAAGAGCCAATCGGCAAGTGTCAAAGTGCCATTAGAAGCTCCAATTGCTATTGAAACAGTGTTCTGAGATGGACACTTATGACAGCACAAAATTGTATGATTTATGATCTTTAAGCTTGTTGAAAAAACAAATATTTCCCCATTCAAAGTGACAGAAGCTGTACTTTTGAAAGTACATAACTGAAATAGCTGACCGAGAGGCATTTCAAAGAGGGACACTGAGTGAAATGACTTGCCTTAAAGCAGTGCTTCTCAATTATTTTCTGTCCCGCCCTCTTAGGAAGAGGTACAATTTTCGTGCGCCCGCCCCTCCCCCCATTTGGAACTTTCGCCTTATTGTTTCCATGGCAACGCGTCATGCTTGTCACGTGACATACCGCAGTCACAAAAAGCGCTGTATAATAGATAATTCAAAATAGTCACCAACTTGTTGGATCAACTTGTTGAAACCTAAAAGAAACCTTATGTGGTTGAAAACACTGAATTGTAGTGATAAATTACAAGCTCTGAGCGCGTCTTTTTTTGGATCAGTGCCAGATATCGCGTGAAAACACGTGAATTTGGTGGTTGATCACATGACATATATGAACACCGGTGTGATCGTACACGTCAAAGGATGAGGAGACGGTTATCTGAACTTCATATATGCTGCTCTTGTTCAGTGCAAGAAAACTACTCCCTGGCAAAAAAAAGCATGTTCCCCCAGGGTCACTATTTGAGAACCACTGCCTTAAAGATACTAAACTGGCAAGCTTCTTTAGATTTGTATGCAATCAGGATCTTGGTACCTGTTGGGCTGGCTGGTACAGTGGAGTCCACAAAGCCAGAGGTAGGGCTGGGGCAGGTGGGCGTTGTAGCTGGCACTGTGCCATTGATGGTGGGCTGCAGACCCAGAGCTCCTGGGCTGGGCATGGCCACAGCGGGCACCACGGCGGTCAGGCCAGGTCCAGACAAGGGGGCTGAGGTCTGCACTTTCACTTGAGCCATGCTCTATCACTGTTAAAACAACATGATTTAACATGAAACAATCTTTCTCAACATCAACTATATATAAGATGTACGGTAGTATTGTAGGTTTCAAGTGAAACGCCCTTTCCAGTCCATTATAGGACAGATATGGTCGAGAGCATGAAATATCTCCAAACTGGATAATCCAAGCATGCTATTTTTAAAACAGACAAGGCTGTCTATTCTTTAACTCAAAGTTAACTCCGTCAGACAATAACTCATTTATTGGCAGGCTGTCAGATCAGTATTATGTCTAAGTAGATGTAAAAAAAAAAGAACTGCTGGGTCATTCTGTGTCAAATTAACCAGAGGTAAAAATCTTTTCTTTTTTTTCAGGTCAAAGAAATACATAAATGAGGAAGAAAGCCAACATATTAATTGTATTCAGTAATTCACAGATTTGTAGAGGGGGGTGAACATTTTCACATGAGATTTGTTGGCAAATTACAGGGAGTAAAGATGACAGAATCATTATAATTCGGCTAATTCAAACGTTTTCTTTTCAGCAATCTTTGTTGCATTATATGACAACAGTGACATTTCAAAAATGGGAGAAAAGCATTTTTGCTCCAAGTTTGCATGCCTGTAACTCAAAAAGTATTAAAGATATCTTCATATCCTTTCATATTCTGGTTCTTAACAAAGAGACTGTTATCTTCATTTTAAAGACTCTATATGGTCATTTCCATAGATATGAAGATCTTAAGCGACTCCATGAGTAAATTTGTCAATTGTACATTTTAGTGGTCAAAAACCAATCATGGATCATTTTCAAACAACTGATACTTATTGTGTTTAAACAGGGATGTCTGAAGAACAAATAATACTCAAACTAGGAATATTTTCCCTCTAGCAAAATAACTGCATACAACATACCTCTCTGAGTGCCAAAAATTATGTAAGTAATTCAAGGAGTGTTAAATTATCTTGATTTTATTTTAAGTCATGTTCCTATGAAACTTTCTTCTTGGAATAAAAAAATAAAAATCATAATTTAAGGCACTACATGGTTCCATCCCAGAGACATTGGCATGTCAAAGTGGTACGACACTGCATATTTGAACTCTAGGGTTGCTTCAAAAGCTTCAAGAAAAAAAAACACCTCTTCAATTCAAATATAGATTCTTATTTTTATTTTTTATTTTTAGATTAATTTAATGTACCTAAACTTGACCATTTCAGTGGATTTTTTTTTTTTGCACTGTGAGTTGTATGGAATTGTTTTGATAAATAGAAAAAAAAATACATTTCTAGTTTCAAAATTATTTATTCTTCAGACATTTCCCTGATAAGTAAGCAATAAGTATCAGTTGTGCGTAAAGTGACATTGAAAATGGGTCAAATTCAACTAATTGAACACGGACCCGCATTGAGATCCCCGTGTACATGGGATTTAAAATTAGGGCCTTAGAAAGGTTTAAGAACCAGAAACTAAAATCATATTGAGGTCTTTAATATGCACGCAAATTTTGGAAAAACAACATTTATGGCACTCAGACACATTTCTAGTTTGAACATTATTTGTTGTTCAGAAACTCCTCTTTAAACGGAAAAAAAAAACAAAAGAATAGGCTCCAAACAAAATGACCCACATTTGGTTTCTGACCCTCATTTGCTTCCATTTACACATGGAGTTGCATTAAGAGCTCCATATCTCTGGGATTGAACCAAATAGGGCCTTTAAAAGCAAGAAAACAAAAGAAATGTTTGTTAAAAAACTAAATCTAAAAGGATATTAAGATATCTTTAATACTTCTTGAGTTACAGGCATGCAAGCTTGAGTGCATGAGTGCACAAGAAGTGCTTTTTCACCTTTGCCATATAATGCAACAAATATTGCAAAAGGAAACAGATTGAACTAACAGACCTCTGTGTAAAAATAAAACAATTATGATATTTTTAAAGTAATTTTACTCACCTATAATTTGACTGCAAATCTCAAGTGAAAATTTTCATTTTGAGCCCCCATTACAAAATAAACATTACTCACTAAATATACAGCTATTAAATTTGATATTTTGGCTTTCATCACCATTATGAAATGTTTGCATTAATGTTTGCCATTCTTTCAGGGGGAAAAATATCAACAAAAATCAATAATCTGAGCTGGGGAAGTTTCCAAAATGTAGTCGTTTTAACATTAAATTACCCTGCTGTGACAAAGTGCAACACAAAAGAAAAATCACAGCTTTGGAGAAAAAAAAAGTGTCTTGTTTACTAGCAGCATCAGAATTACTTTCATTTCATAGAGGTGTATTCAATCGGAACAACCACTTAAATGCATTTAATCGTTGTAAACTATGACTATTTCAGTGTTGTTATTGCTGACTAAAGTTAAACATTGATAAAAATTAATACAATTAAAGCAAAACGGAAAAAGGATAACAACTGCCTGACAAAATGACTAAGTCTTAAAGGGACAGTTCACCCAAAAAGTGAACATCCAGTCATAATTTACTCACCCTACCTGTTCCAAACCTGTATGAGCTTCTTTCTTCTGCTGAACACAAAGAGGAATATTTTGAAGTAACCAAACAGTTGATGGGCCCCATTGACTATATTATGGAGGGGAAAATACTAAGGAAGTCAATGGTCAAAAAATTGGTCAAAAACTGGTTTGGTTTCTGGCATTCTTCAAAATAGCATATTTTGTGTTCAGCAGAAGAAAGAAACTCATACAGGTTTGAAACAAGGGCGAATAAATGATGACAGAAGTTTTGGGTGAACTGTCATTTTAAACTAACACTAAAAAGCCAAATTGAAAATATAGAAATAAGTGCTATTTCCAATAAATAATACTAAAATAGCCAGGCTGTATCTGGGAGAACTGTGATGGATATACTAAGAGCTCCTATAACAATGATGAATGAAAATAATAAATTCTAACCATTTTAGAGGCGAGCTACCGTACATTTTACATTTTTTAAATATATGCATTTGGCAAACGCTTTTATCGAAAGCGACTCACGTTGCATTTAAGGAACACATTGACATTCTAATCAGTTCTTGCTTTCCCAGTGAATCGAACCTATGACCTTGACGTTGCAAGCTCCACGCTCTACTATTTGAGCTACAGGAAAGCCATAAGATAGGAAAACATATATTACAAATGAGTCTTTACTATATTTCACTTCCATGGACTTATCTGGGGCTGGAAATCACCCTTTTTGAATCCCTATATCTGTAAATACTATACCATGCATCTTCACTCTACAACACAATCATAATGCTATCACTGCATGACATCCATCCTTAAGCAAACAACCACGGTGTGACAAATGACAGACTGGAAGCAGGTCAGCATCAAGGCAGTGGAGTGACATTTGACCACTGGGATCCATCCTGGACATTATTAGTGCAGAGGATCAGAAGACAGCTTTCTTTGTAAACCTGACTCTCTGAAAAGTGAGGTCACTCTCTTCCCAGTTGTTTCTGACCATGCACTCACTGAGAGTCATTTTCAAAGGTCTGTTATGATTAACGAGACACGATGCTCTGATGCGTTATATTCCCTTAAACAGCCAAATAAACTAGGCTAGGACTGTCTCGAAGCCTGATCAGTGTTTTGAAGGAGTACCTTCCTCTCCAGCACACAGGCCACCGGTCTGAACTCAGCTGGGAATGTGCAGACATCATGGCTGAACGACTAAATACCCCTCACATCTCATCGATGCACACCGGCCGAACAGCCGCTAAACAACCACACGACAGAGCAACTGAGAATTCATCGCTTCTTCAAACCATAACGCGTTTAATAATAGTGGTTTACCTTCGTCCAGGGCCAGACCCCAGTTACACCTCCAACATTGGCAAACACTAAAGAGAACTGATGGTACCAGGACCGAACCAACATTTGAGCAACGCGTTTTTCTGCAGAAATAGTCAAACATGACAACGGCACAGTACTGTTTGGTGAATTTTAAATGCTTAGGTTTATAACTGTCTCAGTTTTGGTCAATTTTGTAATTGGTTCTTAGAGGACAGCGAAAAGAGTGCACCCCTCCGCTGTCGGAAATATGGTACAGTCCAGCTTCCTGATACCGACTAGAGATGAATTCACGCTCTGTATATTTAAATACCATACTATATGACTTTTTAAAACGCGTTTAATACGCTATTATGTTTATATTATGATACGTAAGCCATTTAATGAATGTTAAATATGATATGCAATATACGTAATAAATAAAATTCATTATTACATTTATTCATATTACTGTTATATTACATATTACTTTATAAACAGTAACAAATATGATTATTATTGTGTTTGTGTTTGTGTGTGTGCATTATGCTCGTAAAGGCTACATTTATTTAATTCATAAAAACAGTAAGATTGTGAAATATTATTACAATTTAAAATACTTGATTTCTCTTTTAATAAAAATAAAAATAATTACACCTAACATTACACACATGCACATACCACCTCCACCACATATTTGTACACCACATATCTAGTATGATGATTTGCTGCTCAAGAAACATTTATTATTACAAAAAATAAATAAGGGAAATCTTTAATTATCACAGTATAACAGGAAGTCAATTAAATTTGAGGTATATAAATCTGTCCAGTTAGAAAACATAAATTATTGTGAATCAGTTTCACCTGCTTTGGGACAAATGAAAGCAACAACAGGTGCACTGGAGAGAGGGCTTGAAATCCTCTATTAGGACCTGTGTTCACATCTCATCACCATGTAGGTTGACTGATATTTGCCAGAGAACACCTTAATTCAAGTTTGCCATAATTTTCTTCACGGATGAGAGCAGGTGCACACTGAGCACATGTGACAGACATGAAAGAGTCTGTAGATATGTGGGGAACGTGATGCTCATCCAACATGACCAGTTTGGAGTCAGTAATGGTCTGGAGAGGAATATTATTTTAGGGTCACACAGACCTTCACATGCAAGCCAATGGTTCTCATTACTGCTGTTAATTACCAGGATGAAATCCTCAGAGCCATTGTCAGACCTTATGCTGGTTCAGTGGCTCTGGGTTCCTCCTGGTCTCATTTGGCTAGACTGTGTAGGCAGTTTTAGATGATAAAGGCATTGATTCCATTAACTGGCCCTCATGTTCCCTAGCCCTGAATTCAATTGAGAACCTCTGGGACATTATGCATCAAATATAATAGCAGTGTATTACTGATGTGGAAAACAATTTTGCTTAACATTTTTGTGGAAACTGTAACAACTTAAACATTTGTTGTAAAATTAAAAATTGAGAAACTAGTACTTTTAATAATTAAGGACACATTAAATTGATGAAAAGTGACAGTGTATAGATTTATAGTATAACAAAAGATTTCTATTTAATAAAAGCTTTAATACATTTTAATAAAAAAAAATGTTCAGAACAAAAACAGTATTTATAAGTGGTTTTCCTCATGGGGACAACAAATATCATATCATCATAGCATATCAATCATAGTAAATTGTGTTTTCTTTAAGAAATCGTGCATGCATATATATGTGTGTGTGTGTGTTTATTAATCAGTGTAATGTAATTTAAGTTGAAATGTCTTATACATCCAACATATTTGTACTTAAAACAACAACTTGTTGTACAGTGAATATATAAAAGTGAACAGCTGCAATTATGCAGTGTGTATAAATAACAAATCTCACTCAAAACCTGTAGTTTTATTTTTAAATAAACAGGCACAACTTACATAATTTGTACATACCAAAAAAATGAAACCTCAAAGAATAAGAAAAACAATAGCTATTATCACCTCTTAATTGTCAAACCAACATTTTTATTAGAACCCTTCACTAATAATAAAAAAAAACCTTGTCTATTAAACAATGTACACTTGACTTCCTTTCAAATGATGACAGGTGTCCAATATAACGCAACCACCAATCACACATTCAAGTTTAGCCCTGTTGTCACACATTTTCTTTCAGTAGTAAGGACAATTACATGTGTAACACAAAATAAAGTATCCTGATATTGTGTGCAGAGAGAAGTCTCATGGCCATCTTCAGTTTTCCTACTCCAACACATTCACTTGGAAGCCTAAGAACACTGTACAACAGACCATGGAAAAGAAGACTAGCCAACCAGGTTTGGAATATTCAAGTAATTCTGAATAAATGGCTAAAAAAATACATCTTTGGAGTGTATGAAGTTAATCAACAGTGTGAAATCAAATGTTACCAATCAGATATCGTACATAAAACATATATAATTGTTAGGGACAGAACATTTTCTTTATTATTACTTTTGGAGAAATTATTTACTTGTGGAAAAAGTGCAGGATCCAAAAATGATCAAATATGTGCTCTGAATTAACATCATTTGTCTATTTACACATAGACCACGCTGCCAGTTCAGTCATTTTCACTTTTAAGAGTTATATGTAAAAACCAAATACAAAGAACTATGTAACAGTTCTTTAGGAGAAAACATAGTCGAATGGACATTATTTAGGAATTGGTGGGATTTTGAAAAAATTACCTGAGCCAGACAAGTATGACCAGGATAATTTACATCTTTAGAATATACAAACCACAATAACCTCCAAAACATCTGAGGTTACAGAGAATGAAACAAAGTACCTGGAGTTAAATGAGACACACTCCCAAACACACGGTCATTCTTCAACTATTTTCATTACTTGCCCCCAAAAAAGTAAAAGCATGAAAAAAAAAAGTGAAAAAGCAAGAAAGAAAACGCTTAAACGGGAATAGTTTAGAGAGCTTTGAGTTTACATCTCAATAGAAATTCTTTTATACAAATAAGACAGAACTTTCTTACCAACATTCAATACATTGCCAAAACTACACAGAACACTGATTCCATCCCATATGACTTGGTAGAGGTAAATATGAGTTCATGGATGGTCAAGTTTGGATTTAATGCTCATACAGATCAAATATAGTACCAAATACCATTCTTAAAATCAAGCTATTTACAGTGGAGCATCCAAATTCTACTCCCTGAAGTGGCGCACCATCAGTAGAACTGGATGTCTGCATCATAATCAACTCTTCTTTTCTTAGATCGTTTCACAGTGCATTTCATTTCAGTAGGAATAAAAGAAAAGAGAAAAGCAAAGGGACACTACAATCTTTTCCAGATTTGTGTTGGATTTCAACAAATGATTTGGATTCCTCATTATTGGCCCTGCTATGCACCCATCCTTGTTATTGCACGAGACACATGGACCCAAAAACATACCAATGACAAAAAGAACAGGAACATGTGTGGTCCAAGACAACAATAATCTCACTACAGAAAAAAAAATCATTCTTCCTGGATAAACCTAAATTTTCTCCACACCAAACAGACGATGGGTCCATTTCCATCCTCTCTAAAATTTATTTCCATTCTTCATCAGTTTTTTTTTTCCAAACATGCATCCAACTGGTTACCGGTAACACAGCTGACATTATTTCCCATGTTTGTGTTCCGAGTCCATGCTTGAGTTTGAGTCCAAGGTTAAAGTTCAGAGACCATATGATTTTTTAAAAAAAGTGCTTTTATAGGTCAGTAGGACTTCTTCCCTCCGGAAGTTCTAGAAAGTTCATTTTAACAGGTATCATCTGTGAAAAAGGAATATTTTAAACACATTTTAAAATGCATTTCCACTAGAAAGAAGTTTTAAATGTTTTGTCTATTTTGTCCTTACCATGATACCACCATTTTGTCTTCTTTGGATTTTTATTACATGTCCGTACATAAAAGGAGTTATCTGGTGGCCGTCTCTGTGAAGAAAACAGTATAAATAAATGAAAATAGTAATTATATAAATTATAGTTAAAAGTTTGAGGATGGCGTGCTTATTTAATGTTTCTGAAAGAAGTCTCTGAAAGAACGTCAACTAAAACTTCATTTATCAAAAATACGGTAAAAACAGTAATATTTTGACAGAAAACGGTTATTTTAAACTGAAAAAATATTTTGCAATACATTTTCAAATTTCACATTAAAATGACTCTTCAAGAATCATTATAATGCTGATCAGGTGCTCAAGAAAAAAATCTCATTATTACCAATACTTAATAAAGATGTGCTGCAAGTTTTTCCTCAAAACATTTTTTTCAAAATTTTTAAACAAAATTAAAAACTTTTGCAACTTTATAGAGGTCTTTCCTGTCATTTTTAATAGTCCTGTCCTTGAATAGATGTATTAAATTCTTTAAAAAAATACAAATAAATTTGACCCCAAACTTTTGAACAGTAGTGTGTGTGTGTAATATATATATATATACACACACACACACACACGCGTATATATGAAAATAGCTTTTCAAAGGAAGATGTAATTGCCGTTTGAATGTAAATTGAACAGATTTTAAATGCTTAAGGATCAGCTGACTTTTCCTCTCTTGTCTCTAAGGTTGAATAAACTCTCAATTACAAAAAGTCAGCGTAAAGACACATTTAAGCCAGTACTGTAATTAGTAAGCCATTGATTCAGAGAGGCACCAAATATGGCTGTGATGTGGTTAATGTCTTACTATTGTAACTAAAAAGCAAACATATCTGTCTAATATGTCCCATATTAGAACCTTAATGTTGTATCTTTACATAATCATCTACACTGTAACTTAAGAATCCAAAGATAAACAATAACCAAATACTTTTACATAGTGCACATTAGAGCTGCATGATTAATCGCTAAAAGAATTTAAATACCCACAAGATCTTATTCCTAAACGACAATAATTTGCCTGCGTCTATCATCACCCATGTCTCATCTTTCACAAGATCACAGCAAACATTTAAATCTGCGTTGACAAATTCTCAATTTATCCAGAATTATGCAGCTCTAGTGCACATCAAGAAATCTATTGTACTGTGACGCAAACGCTTACCTTCTCTTTGCAGCTAGACAGCATGCTAATAATGCTAAGACAAACAGATTGCACTGAAAGAGCTGGTGACCAATCCTCCGTTAAGATGGACAGGCAGATGTGGCCATTGCTATAAACGTGGGGATGGACAGGTATATTGTCTCCTGTGAACATTACCTGTCAATACACAAAAACACAAATGGTATATTTGTATTAATTCCAATATGGTACACTAAAAATGACCACGAGTGCTTGCCATGTTCCAAACTGCTCTTTACAATACAATGAAAATAAATGGTGACCTTTTGAACAAAACTTCAATGACGTTGACCACTGTTTTCTGCAGAACCGCCTTTTACCTGAAATGCATCTAAACTGAATTAACACTAAACTGAATTCAGCTGAATAAAGACACTTTCGTGTTCTGAAATTTCTGTCTGAAAAATCATCTTTTTGTCTGAAAGTTCTGAAGTTTGGATCACTTATTTTTTCATTATGAAGCTGCTTTGAAATGATCTCTATAGTAAAGAGTGCCATTCAAATAAAGGCGTCTTGACTATGGTGGTTAAGACTATAGTCAAGACCTGTTCTTCACAAAAAGCTATTTAAATTCAGTGCACATGTATTTTATGGTGACTTTTGTTCTTTTAAGAGTTCGGTCCATATTCACTTAGACTGTATGGAAAAGAGCAACATGGACATTCTTCAAAACGTCCACTTTTGGGTTTCATAAAACAAAGAAAGTCATCAGGATTCGGAACAACACAAGGGCGAGTAAATGACAGAACATCTATGTTGGGGTGAACTATCCCTTTAAATCATAAGCCAATGCTTAGTCCTCACAATTGGCATGAGGCCGCTAGATTAAGAGGTAGAGACAGAGACAGTCGGCTGAATGAGAAGCCGGTGCCAGATCCGGACTTACAAGAGGAAAAGCAGAGAGCACTCTTGATCATAATGCAGCTAGTGTCTCACTTCCGATTAAATGCACTTAATGCTCACAAACTCTTGCTAGGGCCACTTCAGCAACAAAAAGGTTGTTCATCAGTCACTTTTAATCTTAAGTGCTGCCCTCCTTTATAATGTTTAAAAGTCATTTGGCTAAGAACATATACTAAGGCATACACTTACCTTTGCTCCATTTATACTTTGTATCAGCTCTAAAGCATCACCAGCATTTCTGTCACTTGCTGGGATGTGTTTTTCCAACTATAAATGTCCCTGCCTCAATACAGTTCTTAACTCTAAAACCCTTAGTGGCGTGTGATATAGTTGATCTAATTTGGTCTGGTATTTATAGTGGAACTGATATGTAAAAAGATCGGAGCTAATCCCATCAAATATGGCCTTTAAATCTCCAGTCTACAAGCTCAAAATGCCCTTGTGCAAATTGATCCTATTATTTTACTGTTGTAAGTGCAAAACAGACTTAGCTAATACAAATAAATATTATAGTGAATCCAGACATTTAGTATTAAATAAAGTTAATGAATAATCTTTAGTCTTACCTGAGGTGAGTCAAAGGGATAACGACTACTAAATTTAAAAAGAAGCTGAAATTTCTCCCCTTCATAAAGAGTACCAGAGGCTCCTTCCATATCCACAATCCATCTGTAAAGAGAAACAAAAAGACATTAATGATGAAGCATTTTGGTAGACGAAATTGTCTCTTACATGAAGCTGTGAAATTAATAAATGAAGATAAAGCGAGATAAATCGACTATTGTGCCGCATTCCGTCCATTTCCAACAGTGCTCTTTCGCGCCTTATAGAAGCCTTACAGAAGCCCACACTTAACATGCAAATCAGTAAAACCATGAAACATGATTTTTGTGAAAAATGGCCTAACACACAAAAAAGTCAAAATGCCAGGTATGACGAGCCATGCATTGTCTTAAAGTGACAGCCTAATAATCCTGCTGCTGAGTGTGTCCTAACTGTAAATCAAAGAAGAAGAAAAAACTCACTCACTGCCCTTGACTGAAGGCCTTTGTAGCTTTAATAGGAATCAATAGTTGAATTCTTACAGTGAAGATTAATCTGTTTTATTTTACATTTGACTATTCAATTTCTGAAGTAGGCTGTTAGATCTGAATACTCATAGATTTGAAAGACAAAAGTTTAATTTGTATCTTTTTCACTATTGTATTGGTCCTACTGTATGTAATATGTTTTTTAATTACAGTAGTACCTCAAGATACGAAAGGCTCAACTTACGAAAAATCCAAGTTACGAAAGCAAAGACGAAAATTTTTACTGCTCTACATACGAAAAGTTTTCAAGATATCGCCATCTTAGTTATAGTAGACTCGCCACCATCCTCCTGCTCTCCCATTGGTTCCTGATGCTAGCCAAGCCATGAGATCCTTCTCTCTAATTGAACAGCATCCCTCCCATCATGCATCTTCTATACGTACGTGCTGGCATGCTTTAGCTCAGCTACTCCACACCCGAAACTTTAAATTTTTTATGTTTTCGTAAAGTTAAGTGTACGTACGTACGTTATCTGCCGTTTGTCCTCCTCCTCCTCTGCCGCCACTTTCGGAGATAGCCTCACTCAAAAGGTAAGCTTCGACATTTTACGTTATTTCATTGTTTATAGGTCAATTTAGCTTTATTATGAAATTTAATGGGGTGTTTTTGGAGGGCTTGGAACGGATTAGCCATTTTACATGTAAAATATGTTCCAAGATACAAAAAACTCATTATACAAAGGCCGCCTCGGAACGGATTAATTTCGTATCTCGAGGTACCACTGCATTGTATTACTGACTGTTTACTTATTTTCAATAAATTTGAGGACTTTTTTTTACCTGCATTAATTAGCTTAGTATTCTGCTGTGGTATTGAGAAATGATAGGATAAAATTCAGATTTATTTCCAACACATTATTCATAAATCTTATTTCCGGCAAATATATACAATCATTATTCATATGGATTTGGTCATTTGGCCCGCTAATAATCGTGAATACAATATTGACCAAAATAAACATGATTATGATTTTTGCAATAATCGAGCAGCTCCATCTTATACTCTGCAGAGGTTACATACAAATGAACAACAAAGTAAACTATTAAGAATAGAAAATAGAACTAATCTACTGCCAGCCAGCAAAGTGTTTCACTTCAGCCATAACAGGAGAGAGACGGGAAGTAGCAAGATAACGAGCAATGAAGGACAAGAAAATCAATAAATATCCAGAACTAAACAATAATGGAAGTCAGAGGTCAAACCGATGATGGTTCTTTCTGGCAGAAAAACCTTGACCCAAGCCGTCCTGGGATACTTTTGGCTACCATTATCTTATAGAGAGCAGTCTGACAAGCCTTCTTTTCCTAGTAACAAAGGTATTCAGGAGAGAGTGAAAATAGAAAGAGAACTAAATTTTCCTGACTCAACACATGGGATGTGCCACAATGTGCTCGTGTGTCCTCTAATTCTAAAGCATTTTGCACTGAGATTAGGAACATGCAATGATAACACTGTAGGAAACATCTGGCACAGAGGCCAATATCATTTAGTTAATGAACTTCAGTTTTTGGGAACATAAACGCACCAGATTATATAATGAGATCATTTCTCATGTCGACATGGTGGCCTAAACTTAAAGTCAATTAGCTTATAAGCTGAATATATATTGCTCTACATCTTTAATTTACCACCTCTAAAGTTATTCCTCTGTGACTAAAGACAACATATGTAAAATTATGAAGCAAAAGTAAACGCAAAAAGTGTAATGTAAGGTTAAAAATGACAGAAGAACAAATACTAAATTACTAAGGAACAAAAGAAAATCTATAGAAAATAACTACACAATTCCAGACAATAATTTTAAATGATATCCAAAAATAATAACAACAACAACAATAATAAAAAAAAAACGTATAGAAAAGGTTTGGGGTTGGTAAGGCTTCAAGTTATTTGTAATGTTGCTCAACAAAACAGGTGTTTGATCAAAACTACAGTTAAAACAGTAAAGTTTGTAGAACAATTAAAAAAAAAAAAACACCTTTAATACATTTTAAACTGTTATTTCAAAGGTACATTTTCAAGTCTTTCAAGTTACATGATCCCTAAATATTTTTGTGAAAACTGTGATACATTTTTCACAGAATAGGATTACAAGAAAAACACTTATTTTAAATGGTAATATTTTGTAAGATTATAAATGTCGTTACTGTCACTTTTGATCAAGTTAATGGATCCTTACTGAATACAAGTAATCATTTCTTTAATGTACACATAAAAATAACATTTATTATTACGGTACTAAAAAAAATATACATGAACAAAGTCTTTTGAAACTAAAAATAACATTCCATAACTTTACATCTCCACTCTTGTTGAACAGCAAGATATGTAAATTCCAACATAAAAAGAATGTAATCTACTTTTTTGGGATTTAAGAGACAGGGAGGCGTTGTTCTGTCACACAAACATATGTGCATTAAAAATATTAACAGATTTAACCACATTTATTGAATTTAGTACAAGCACACCCTTAGTTCAAGTACACATTTGAATTTGCAATATTAATGTCAGACCAAGTGTAACATGCCAGAGTCAGATAAAGTGACTTTTCCTGCCACAGCATTATCATAGATCTTCAGCAGCAGTTTGTTTTTAGAAGAGTGAGAACAATCCCGGACGTGAAGTGGAAAAATTCCTGGATCATCAGTGCTGCGTGAGCATAAGAGCTTACATTTTTCTGCCTTACTTTGAATGGAACATCATTACTTCACATGAGAGTTGACGATAAAATAGATAGTAGTAGTGTAATGGTACCAAATATTTTTAGTGCAGGTCTTTCCAATCAGTACATGTGTACCGAACAAATAGTGTCGTTTTAACTTCTCTGTGTGTGGAACATCCTTTCAAAGTTTCCCCCCCAGGATTGGAAAATATTGTTTATATCATTGAACTTTGATAGACATTGTGACCACATCTGAAAAATAATAATGCTGTCAGATAAGTGCATGATCCATGCGGTCTAAAACATCAGATGTGCTTTGTATAAAGTGCTTCAAATGAATCCTGCATTCATGTTATTGAAATTATACAAACGCACGTAAATATTTTGGAATATTGTAATGAGATACTCCATTGCTCAAAGTAATAACATGTCGATTAAACAATAATCTGATTAAATCGGAAGAGCTATTTCTAACTGACATATTCCTGGGATATTCTTTAGATTATGGGGTTTTAATGCAAAGTAAATATTTCTTAGATGGAAATTGGACATGAACCCCCTCTCAAGTTTACAACTGGGAAACCGAAGTTCCTGAGTTGTCATAAATTTTAAAAGTGCTGCATGTCATTTTTTTCCTTGTTAAGTTAACATACCGATACTCATTTCTCAGAAAAACAATGCTACACTCAGTTTTTTTACTTTGAAAAGTGTTTACTGTGTTTTTGTTTTTCTTTTGGTCGCTGTGGTTCCACCAGCTGCCAATTTTAGACGATAGTATTTCGACACCTTGGGCAGCCATTTGATGGAAAAACAGCATTGCAGCCATGCAAGGCAGCAAGCAAACTGGGTTGGAGGCCAAAGATACTGCCTGACTTAAAAAGCCTCGTCATCCATCTAAAATTCTCTATGAACAGGAGCATATTAAAAGGCATATAAATCAACTCATCGTTTTACAAGTGTGTAAGTCTCCTCGCCTTTCATTGTCAATTGTGTTTCCTCAATCTGGAACCCATATGAACGTAAGGTGGGAGAATCCATTCCATATTTTGATTTTGGACTGCAGTACTCACTTCAACCGCTATATAGCTGTCAATCAGTGTGGGCTATATGACCATAGTGGGCTATATGACCATATATGACCAAGTCTTATATCACAATATTAGTCATTTTAATTTTATGGTAACAAGTTAATTTTGCTTTAAATAAGGTTATGATATCAAAACTGTTGATACCATTGAAATTTCATTTCAATTTTTATCACTATTTTCAATATAATTTCAAAACCGATACTAGCCTAAAAAACCTCTCAAGCTTACTGAAGACAAATAAACAATGATAAAGAAAGAATGTAAACAAACTACAATAGAACAAAGACACAAATTACATCTAAAATCAAGCACTAGAAATATGACATAACTTACATAAATTGTAACTAAATTCATTTATATTTTTTAAATAAATTATATTTGTATTTAAATTTTAATACATTAAATACATAAATGATAAAGAATGTAAACAAACTACAATAGAACAAAGACTTTCTCAAGCACAAGAAATATTACATAAATTGTATAAAGTAAATGTACAAAATGCCTAGTCTTTACCATCAAAAATTAAACATACAAGTGATTTTGCTGCTTATTGTTCTTCAATGGAATAAAACCAACTATTTTTACACATGCAAGCGATAAGATTTTGTGAATATGGCGGACAGAAGAACGATTGCAGTTGTGACTAGTATTCTTTATTAAAAAAACAAATTTCACAACTACATCACCTTGCAAATATAACCTTTTGAAACACATTTTGTGTTTATGCCGAAATTCCAGAATCATTAGCAAGCTGATTGTTTAGTAAGGCAATTGTTTGGTTGTCAAAGATTGGGAAGCTAATCAAATATCTTCCATACATTTTGGCTTTAATAGGATTTCCCCAAGAAATAGGTAAGAATAAACCTGATGTCCTCCATTAATCATGTTCTTTCCATCAAATAGACAAGTTGTCTTGTGCATTTTATATTTTATATTTCAGTTTCAGACACAATATCTAGTAAAGTAGCAAAGTGACCATCAATGCTCCCTGGTTTTTGCAATGCATTGTGGGATTTGTTTAGGGAGTGCACGCTCCATTGCACTGGAAGGATTTTTCGATTGAGCCAACTCCCTGATAAGTGTCCTGAGACGCACCCATAGAATGAGAGTATCGGCCGATCGATTGGAGCATCCCTACAAAATGTGATTGAAATTTAAACGGCACAATTATTGCATTAATTTATAATATTTGCAATTATATTGAATAACCATATTTAAATGAATACTGTTCAAATGAATCTCAAAACAAGGCTGGATACAGTTGTGCTTGCTTCAACCCACCACAACTGCCCTCTGACAAACCTACACCACGGAGAACCTCCTCCAAAAAAACTTGAAAGGCAACAACGAATAATTGTGTCAACGCAATGAGTAATTGGCAACGACCGATTACTCTGGATGAACATGTTTGGCAAGCTGCTAAACTTATAGCTCATACTTGACATATCTTTGACAAGACATGTACCAAGGCTGAATAAAAATACTAGGATAACCCACGTTCATTATGTTCCCACAATACCAACTAGAGTTACATAAAATAAAACATTACAGTTGTAACTCTTGGCTATCAAAGTTCAGCTTTCTGAAATGAAGTAATTATGTACATTCGTTCTCATTACTGTAGCACACAAAGATTTAAACGCATAAGTGAAGACAGCATAATTTCTAAAGTAACTAGAGCACTACTGAGCACAAGACGTGTTATATTGAG
This sequence comes from Rhodeus uyekii, assembly GCA_037043235.1. Classification (NCBI taxonomy): domain Eukaryota; kingdom Metazoa; phylum Chordata; class Actinopteri; order Cypriniformes; family Acheilognathidae; genus Rhodeus; species Rhodeus uyekii. The sequence goes on from JAWRVZ010000078.1 coordinate 905,620, forward strand.
AATCAGAGAAGTAAACCTTTCTGGAACAATGTGCACCTTTTCTCAAAAGACTGCAATATATTTCTAGACACAGATACATACCATGCACAAGCCAAAAAGAGGTCAATAAGGTTTGTTACAGCAATACTACCCTCTCGAGCTTTAATTTTTGATTAGTCGGAGCAGACATACTATACATCGGGCATAGCAGCCTTACAAATGACACCACATGGGAAACGCTTTGTCTTAAATTTTGAAAATATGCCCACAATGGGTGAGAGTTTTCCAGGTCTGACGATAATAATGCAATGAGTCATACTGTGCTTTTAAACGTGACAATTCCTGACACAGGACGGCATGAGAAAGCTTGCCTGTTAATAAGTACACAGCGATCACACACAATAAGATTAAACAAAGAGTCAGGAAGTGTCGGCCTTACTGTGTGATGGTGTTTTGTACGCTCTTCTCATTTAGGGTCATTCCAGGGGGTGGATCATTCTGCAAGGCTAGCAGTTCTTTCTGTAACCTTTTCTGTTGAGAAATAGAGAGAAAGTATTGAACAAAAAAAATGAAAAGAAAGGAATCTAAAGCATAAGTTGTTCATATATGTGTGTGTGTGTGTGTGTATATATATATATATATAAATAAAACTAAAAGAGAGAAGCGTATGTGTGTGTATATATAAAAAAGAGAGTGAATTTTTTTATAAATATATAAATTCTCACACATACATATTTAATGTTAAAAAAAATACGTCAAGTATATATCATTAAGAAATAGCTCTTCAAATAACAAAATATAACAATTTAATTCATAAGACAAATAATTACTATTCAAGCATTGGAACAGTCACAGTATATTTTAAAAACCTATTATAACTTACATTTTTTATCTGAATTCACCTTCTGAATTGTACATTAATTTGAACATATAAACACTAACAAGTGTGTGGCAACAAACACTGCCTATATATTATAATTCCCAATATTCTTATTCAACATAAAAGAGCGAATCTGAATAATATCGAATGATATTCAAGTCGAGTATGTAAAATAGTATATAAAGTCAAGTCGGTTGAAAATATAACTTCATATTTCTTGCACACTCACAAATAACCTTGCAAGGCTGGATAAAAACAAGTAGACGTATAGACATCATGAACTCAAGCAATACAAATAGCAAACTCATGATAGTTGTCTTAAAAGCGCGTTGATTCGCTGTGTTTGCAGTAAATCAGTAGTTTATGTGAGTCCTGCTCGCCAGCTGTTGCGATCATGCTCAGCCTGACAGCGAACAGGACAAGTTATGATTTCAAAAACAGCACAGCAATATTCGATCCCCTCAGTATGCGTATCCAAAACAACACTATTTACACTACCATAGATGACACACTGGACACCTGCTCAAGCAGAGATTGATGGATTAAACAGGGCTGGATGTCAGCTGTGATCTTACCTGCATCGACGCCATGATGGATCCCCCTGCATCAGTGGCGCACAGTAACGCAGGGCGACTGACGTCAGCGTCACGTGACACGCGCACACATACATAGACACACATAGACACATAATACACACACAAACACGCATACACCCCCGAGTTCCTCGGCCCAAATCTAGCAAACACTTTTCTATCTCTTTATTCAAATGATTTAATACAAGTTAACTGTTAATTAACCAAAGTGATTATAATTAATATTTCTTATTTAATTATTCTGTCACAGAAATAAGATATTCATATGCGTTTCGAACGACTTTCAAGATAGGATATTTTTATTATTTATTTGACTTTTATTTTAAGTTACATTTATTTAATTACTATGAATAGTTATACTTAAATATCTTCTTTTTTTAGAAATATAAATGTATATTAATTCATTATTCTGTCACAGAAAAATAAGGCATTTTGGAACAACTTTCAAAATAGATTTTTTTTTTCCTCGGGTTAAGTATTATATTTTAAATATGAATATATATTTATGTATAGCTATCATTAATAAATGTCTATTAATTTTGATAAATATAAATGTATGTTAATTTATTAATCTGTCATAGAACAAATGCCACATTTTGGAACAACCTTCAAAATATATTTTTTTCAAATAAAGTATTCTTTTTTTAATAGTTATAATAAATATCTACTCGCTTTAATAAATATAGTGAAGAAAGCCATGGGTTTGGAACGATTTTTAAGATATACCTTCTGTTATTTTCTACCGAAGTCTCTTTTTAATTACAACTTTATTACTATTGATAGTTGTATACATTTTTAAATATATTAATAAATATAAAGTTTATTAATTCATTATTCTGTCACTGAAGAAAGTCAGTCACCTGGGTTTGGAATGACTTTCAACGTTTATTTATTTTTCTATCACTATCCTTTTAAACTGTAAAATCAAACTGTAGTTTACAGCCAATAGCATGTGCAACCTTCGATTCTCTTTATCACTGATTAATATAAAAAGATCTTTGCTTCACCCTGTGTTCACTGATATCTTACAAGAAATGCAAGCCATCTTGTGTTTTTTTTTCTGCTGTGAATATTAAAGACATAGAGGTATGACAGTGATACATTTGGTTCAGTCATATTTATTCCTAGTGCGAAACTAGGACAAACTGCAAAACACTTGCAAATACAAAATGAATGTCAGACACTTAAAACGTCACACAAAACAAATGATCAAGTCATTTCAAAGTACAACAAAACAGAAATAAAAAAACTTAATGTATCAATATAGCAAAACATTTATAAATACACACTCAAAAACCATTGGAACATATATAGCAAACAAAAGGCATGTAAGTCGGTCACAGCATAACACATACTCTTTCCTATCTAACAGTCAAGGAAGTTTGCAGCCATGAGCAGTTCCAAGGCAATCTCAGGAGCAATGGGGAATTCTGGGATTTCTGTGGAGCTGTTGGTGTAGCGCACTTTATAGGTAAAATACATGCAAACTTTGGAGAGAACATGAGATGGGATCTCCCGGAAGTTCACCTCATTGGTCTCATTTTCAGCAAACTGACCTTGAAGTAAACATGCAAAATGTTAGAACTTCCCCTATTCAAACATCACCCCAAAAATGGAGCGTTTCATAACAGCGAGACTTTGAACATGTTTAAAACTCACCAGGTCCACTCAGCATAGCCTTGATTGTGCCAGAGGTTAAAGCGTGCTCTCGTTTCACAATAAACTCGTGGCCATCAGAAGAGATCAACTTTACATGCATGGCATCCGGGCCCTCGCATCCACCGTAAGTCCTCTCTTCGAGATCTGCTGGAAATTGGTATTTGAACAATTTAGGGGGAAAATACATGTGCAAATAGAAGCTAAACAGTCACGATACACATGAACAAATTTACCAAAACATATAATTTTGACAAGAACGAATGGATGAATAATGAATGAATGAAGTTGCAATCATTTAAGCATTTGCAAACAGCAGAGGAGAAGATCGAGATATTACAATTTCATACTAGCAAATAAAAACAAGTCCAATACAAACCCATTGTTTCACAGGCACTGTATTATTCCTGCAAACAACAGAACAAAACATTATGATTATGGTGTATTTCATAGGGAAAGAGGTTAAATATTTTGAGGAGAGACAAAGAGAAAGAAAGCTTAGAAATAAACACAAAACTATGAAACATATGATGACGAGGCTGGATCTGTATTAGTTTTTCTTGTACTTATTGAATTGTGGACAAATTCCCTCTGAATCTGTCCAAAATATTGTCTAGTTTATGTAATTAATCTCTTTTGCTTCACCTGGTAATTTCATATTTGTTCTTTTAAATGAAGATTCACGCTCACAACAGTAAACGATCAATCCCAAAATCACATTGTTTCTTTTCTGAGTGGATCAATTCATGTTATAGAAAAATCTATATTGTGGATTTTAAATGTAAAACTCTAACACTCACCACGGATTTAAAACAAGTTGAGAAACACAGGCGCTGGATAAAACTGAACACTTCCGGTTCAAGCACGTGACTCAAAATTAAAAGCCCCCCTACGTATAATGTCCAGTTACGAATAAAGGAGAAAAAATGATGTATAAATAATGATGTAGTTTTAATGTATTGATATAAGTAATTATAAGAAAGAAAAGCTCAGAAAAGTCAAAATATACACTGCGGATTTAGTTTGTTAGTACCTTTGTTAGTTTGTTAGGACAAAAGTCAAAATGTTGTATTCCTAAACCTTTACATAAAAAAATACCATCCCAATAAAAACAAAATATTTTACGTTAAATGTTAATGAATAAAATGATCTAATGATAAAACTCCATCCAATATCGCAACAATGGCCAGCAGATGGTGCAAATTGCACATGTATTGAGTAACATAAATTTCTTTAAGTAGGCCTAATATAAGATCTATATAAATAATGCATTCTAAATAAATAATAAATTTATATAATACTACATACAAATAATACAATATAATTATTGGTTATAATGAAATACATAATGGAATCAAGTGAGAAGGAACTCAAAACATAACTATGAATAATGACATTTTGAGCAAACGACTGAATTCATGTTTTTCATGAATTTCAGCAAATATTTTGGACAATTGCTCAAGCGATATATACATCTTTATATACAGTATTTGTGCAGTATTAAAGTGAAATCATGCCTGTAGATCCTCTGTTGTGCACTGATGCATTGAACTTTATCCAGCATTAACAGAACTGTGTGTGAATGTCTATTCCCTATTTTTATCTATGATATAGGCAAAAAGTCGGATACTAACTGCGAATGCGATGCGAAGGTTACTGGACTGCTCAGAAAACCAATCCTTGTTCCCCATAACAGTGACAACTGTTCTGAAACACAACTGAAACAGTGATTCTGATGAGTCTCTGAGAAGGAGTTTTGTTGTCATTCATGGTCTCATTCTGAGCTTTTTCTTTCAAGACAGGAAATGGCATTTAGAAGATGCATCTTTTGCTACTAGGTTCATGAGAATTATGTGTTGGGCCCTTATGATTGGCCTACTGGTTTGTCTAAGAGCTAAAACAACAACAACAACAAATAAACAAAAAAAAACTTGGTTAGATGTTTTACAAGCTGTAGACTGAAGAGGGTATTCATTTTCCCGGCATCATTAATCAAAAAGGCAGATTCCAGTCCATGTTTGCGTGTAGCAGTTGTGAAAAAGCTATTTAATTTTACGATTTGATGCATCTCAATGTTTTATTGACAGCTAAAAAAGCTCGCTGTTCTGTTGTTTTCTCTGTATTAAGACAATGTTTCTATTTTATTTATTTTCCATTAAACATGTATTAGATCAACTACAGCGGACAATATTTAACGTTTCATATAACTGTTTATTAAAGCTTGTTTTATTGTTTATTTGATTTTTATTTTATTTGTTATGTTTGATCAAGTAGAGTGTAATGTAGCAGTTTATCTAAACATTTGTTCAGTTTAGATTTGAGTCACTTCCAACACTAAATATCACATGTGGACGTTTTGGAAGCTCATTATGACAAAGCAAAAAAAAAAGTGCCTTTTCTGCCTACTTGCAGTATAATACGAAAGGTTTGTGGGTGAAATGAAATATTTTCTTATTTCTCCGTCCATGACCTGCGTTGGCTCTCGTGAACGCGCGGTTATTATGATGTATGCGCGAGCCAGAGCGTCACGTGACCAGTCGAGTCTCGAGACAGTAAACAACATGGCGTGTCCCGAACCAGGGGAAACCTGAAAACAACTCCGGGATACCGAACTCCCACCTTCACAAGCTTCATTCGTCCCTCGCGGTTGATGGTCGCGGTGTGCAGGAGGAAAGAGCTGTCAGACGCAGAGATCATCTCACCGCTCGCGGTCTCTGTTTTGTAGGTTGCGCTGCGCTAGCGGGAGCGCTAACTCATAAACAAACGCTTGTTTTGGCTGTATATGTAATGTAATTAGGAGACTTTTATGTATTTAGCCTTTTTTAAACTCTTAGTTATTAAATATGTAACGTTCACGTGATGTCATTTGATGGTTTCGACTCTAGGCTGTCAGTTTCATCACAGCAATATTCATTTCATTTGTCATTTCTCAAAACTAAAACACTGATACAATAAATGCTGTACACCGGTGTTCATTTTGTTGTTATAGACATTTATGCACGTGTTCCTGACAACTTTTGGACTGATCGGAATATATATATATATATGATGTATGTTATATTATATGCATTATTAGTAAAAAAAAAAAAAAAACTGTGGTCAGTGTCTTTAAGGAAATTCTAGCATTATTTATAATATATATTGTGTTTTTATAAGCTTATATTTTTTTTAAATCCACATCTCACATGTTCAAATGCAGAACAAACTCAGACTAAAGTATTTTTGTTTGTCCCTAATTTAAGTAACTATACACTATCATCCAAAAGTGTGATGTCAGTAATAATGTTTTTTTCTTTTTTTCAGCAAGGATGCATTAAATTCATTAAAGTGACAGTAAATACATTTATAATCTTGCACAATAATTTTATTTCTAAATAAATGCTGTTTTGTTGAACTTTCTATTTATCAAATAATCCTGAAAAATGTTATCAGAGTTTCCACAAAAATATTAAGCAACACAACAATTTTCAACGTTGAAATGTTTCTTGAGCAGCAAATCAGCAAATAAAAATGATTTCTGAAGGATCATGTGACACTGAAGAGTACAGATTCTGGATTGTTTTTATTGTTTGAGCGTATATTTACTGTGTTAATGGTGTCGTTTAGGAAATTCTAGCATAATATCATAATTTTCTACAAATGTCATGAATGTGACTGCCTGTATTGTTTATGATTGATTAAATTATTTTTTCAGACAATCGGTCTATGGGCTCTCAGTCCAGTTCTGGGATGTCCGGTCGGGGCTCTGGTAACAACCCAGACCAGTCAGAACCAGAACCCAACCAGAGTTCCAATCAAACGGGTCGCACACCGGCAGAGAGACCGGCAGAATCTGAAGAGGACGTTGACTTAGCACAAGTTCTGGCTTACCTACTGCGGAGGTAAATATACATAATCCACACGACTGTTAGTTGGAGATACCTTTGCCCGTGCTGCATTTTAAACATGTTTTGCAACTCTACCATTTCCTCCTTTTTTCAAATGGATAATTGTGTGTTCCATTTTTTCTGTACTATAGGGGCCAGGTGCGCCTGGTCCATGGAAGTGGAGCGACAGGCCTGCAGCTTGTACAGTCGTATTCAGACTCTGATGAAGACAGCGATGGGGCCTGGGATGGGAGGTTAGGACACCGATATGACCCTCCAGGTGAGTAGAATAGACTCTACGTACAATTGTCCCCTACATTTAGTGGCTACTGCACATTTAGTGGCTAATGCAGCTTCCAGGGCAACACAGTGTATGAAAATTGTGAGAAAATTAAATGTCTCACAGCATGACAAAGCAATAGTGATATGATCCACCATTACGTTAAAGGTATTTAAAGCTATTTGAACTCATTATTAACACTTTATACTAAAATATATTCACTAAAATATAAATATTTATATATAAACATATTCACTGCAGTTAATATATTTCAATCATGACAACTATCAGGAGTAGTTTTAGCATGTTATTGAACATTGTAATATTAATGTGTTTGGTATTGGCATACCACGCTGCTTTTGATAATTGCTGCTAATGCTGTGAGCATGTAAGATATGCTTCTGCTGCTTAAAAAGACATATATAAATCCTGTGGCAGGTGGAACTGGGGGAGGTAGAGGGTTTTAGAGGAACTCTTACAGCGTGCTGTAGGAATTAGCTCACAGCAAACAATCAACAAGACTTTTTAAATGGTGAGCAAGCAATCTTATTGGCTGTCCAAAATTGGCTGTTTCCTGTAGCTCAATCAGTAGAGCATTGGTGTTTACAATGCCAAGGTCATGGGTTTGATACCAGGTTAAGAAAGAACTGATTCAATGTGTTCCTTGAGTCCAATGTAAGTCGCTTTGGATAAAAGCGTCTGCCAAATGCATAAATGTAAATGATAATGATGTGATTGGTTACGATTTGTATGTAAAGGATCTATCAGCCTGTCCTCTCTTTAGTTCCATGACTAGAGAAAAAAAAAATAGAGAGTTTGCTAGACTTTGCTACTACCACAGTTTGCTGAGAAAATACTATACTTTAAGCTCATGTAGCGCTGAGTTTTCAACAGAAATATGTAGGCAATAAGTGTTCACAGACTCACTGTTATTTAGAAAAGGTAGGATTTTTTGCAAGGATATATTGAACCCTTAATATAAAGAATCTAAAATTATCAACAGCCTCTTTGGCCTATTTTCAGCCTGTAAAAGTGAGAAATTGTGCCATAAATACCATTGAATACACACTTCTGTGGTAATTTACTATGCGTTGTTTATTCTCACTTAGTGGATGCCCAACCAGACACACAGGAAGTGGACCGCAGTGAGATCCGCACTCAGATTCTGCTTGCCACTGCTTCCTCAGGCTTAAATGGCAGATACAGTTTCACACATATGCTGGCAGAGGTAAGATGTATCTATACTGTTATCTAAAGTATCTTTCTTTTAAAGGATTTTTTAATATTAATTTATATATTAGTATAGTGTGTGTGTACTTTTTATTACAGATTTGTTTTTGTTTTTATGATTACAAATTCAGGAAAAATATTTTCAAACATGGCTGCAGCCAAATGACCGAAATAGTTGATTTTGGAAGTGTCCAATTTCCTATAATCTAATTGTGTGTTTCTTTTTGAAGCGGGAACAGGGACGTTGTCGAGGGTCAAGTTTTTCTCATGGAGAGTGCAGCCGTATCCGTTCACAGTAAGTGTTTTAGAAATGCTGTGCTACAGCAGCAATAGTGCATATTTGAAACATTTAAATGGTATTCAGTGATACTCCGGCACAGATGTTTTTACATTTCAAATAGGGAGATTTTTTTTCTGCTTCTAAAAATGATTAGTCTTTGCATACATGTAGTAATTCATATTTATTTCTTAATAGTTTCTTGCCCAATCATGTGGTATACAAAGACACTTATCAGCAAAAAGTCTTTTGTGGAGTCTACAGTGATGAGGGAAACATGTTCCTGTCTGCATGCCAAGGTGAAACTCAAGACTCATCAAGACTTTGTTTTTAGTGTTTATTTTCTATGCTTAGTGTTTTCCAAATGCATATCTCAGACATGTTCAAATGCACTCTACTATAGTCCTGTAGTGTAAACATTTCTATCGTTTTTTTAAAGTTCATTTACACTGCCATTCAAAATTTTGGGGTCAGCATGTTTCTTTTTTTGTTGAAAGAAATCATTTTTATTTTTTATTCCAATCCACAATCCGCTGACTGGAATAATGACGCTGTCAATGTATTTAAATAAAAAACAGCTAAAATTTATTTAAATAGAAAATAAATGCAGCTTTTAGAGCCCAAGGTATACTTTGTGTTTTATTTCTTTTTACATCTACACTAACGTATGTCTACAGTAGAATGTGTAGCCTTTATACTCCATTTGATAGCGTGCGCGAATGCAGGCAATCAACACTCGCACTCTAGAAAGTTTCATCTTTGTCCAGTGTCAACGCTATTTCTGTCCAGAAATGATGACGACAAAATATCTTTATATTATTTTAAACTAAAGTTATGTCTATCTTATGAAACCAAGCATACACATACACATATCAATGTCATACATGCTTATCACGCACTTATCAATGTACGGTTGTTCTGTTTGTTTAGTTTTGTTGTCTAATGTGAAACAACGACCCAGGCCAGTATTTTGGAACAGCTAATTAGTGCAAAACAAATCTGTACGACCTGCACATGATGATTACAAAAAACATGTGCCGTTCATACTATTCTGGTGACAAAATTTGCATCACGCATGCTGTACACAAACACTTGCAGTATACTTTGGGCTCAAGAGACCTTTCAAAAACATGCAAAAATCATGCTGACTCCAAATTTATGAATCGTAGTGCATGTCTTATATTCCCTTTTTTCTGTCTCTGTTTTTATAGACCAGAATATCAGGTTATATGATACTAGTAGGGGCCGTTTTGGTCTAAAGAAGACCGTGAAGGCCAGAGATGTGGGCTGGAGCATTCTGGATGTGTGTTTTACACCAGATGCAAGTTGTGTGCTCTACTCCAGTTGGTCTGACTACAGTAAGACAGGTCTTTTACAGGTTTTGTTGGCACTACTGTCATTGACTGTACTAATGCACATACATCTGTGCTCTCTCTCTGTCTTTAGTCCATGTGTGCAGTGTAGATGGGGACAATGAAACACACACCGCTCTGGACCTCAAGTTAGTGTTTCCTCATAGTACATTATAGCATTAAAATTCAGGTAATCACCGGTACGCTTCCTCTTCATGTGGATGACAGACAGTAGAACAGATTTCCATAACCATTAGTCACTACAACCATCACGTGACTGTGTGCTAACCACAACTGAACACGCTGGCAAAGTGAAAACTGAAGGAAGTGTTGCAAAAATAATACACTTCAGGGAAATAACATGTACAGTAGAACCCCGACTTACGAATTTAATCCGTTCCGAGGTTGGTTTCGTATGTCGAACTTTTCGTATGTCGGTCAGGCTTTTACATGTTAATTGCCTAATCCGTTCCAAGCCCTACAAAAACACAATATTCAGCATGGGATGAAGCGCATCCCGGCTTCATACTTCCCAATAATCTCCCTTTTCGACTCGATGAAAAGCACCCTCTTCTTCCCTTTGACTTCAGCAACAATCTTCACATCCATGGTTACTGATTAAAAAAAAGTTTATGCTTATAGAAGAGGCTGGTGGGAGCGATGCTGACCAATAGGAGAGCAGGATTGTAAAAAGTGTTCCCCTTCTTACATGGACTATTCCAGCCATCCCTGTCATTCAGTGCGAAATGGACTATTCCAAACTTTCCCTCGGAGTTCAGGAAGTGTCGTGACAGAAGAGAGTTGATGGATGATTAAGGTAAAAGAGATCGGCTGAAGATTGTATATAGTTTATTGAGTGAAATACAGGGAATTAGTGCCAATCGTTGAGGTTTTATCGATCTATGCACCTTTAATAAATACCAGTTTTGGATCATTCCCTGAGTGAGACATCATTGTTCTGACCGGACAAACTGTAGCCTTCATCCAACCCGAACCAAAATCAGCGCGAATATCAAAACAAAACTCGGAAATCATCGCCTCGCCGAGATTTCGTTTTTTCGCATCTCGATCATTTTGTCGTTACTCGGGCGGAAAAAACCCCGAAATCTTTTATCGTATGTCGAACTTTTCGTATGTAGAGCGTTTCGTAAGTCGGGGTTCTACTGTACTTGTTGATTCTCAATATGTAAGAACAGCAACCTACCTATATTTAAATTGTAATTAAATTGTCATAACTCCACTCAGATGTGCTAATAATGCCAATAGATGACTTTTCCAGCGTGTCTGTTTGCCTCCCATTAAATTCACGTGACCATTTTGACGTCTTCTCTGCGTTGCATGACTTTTAGTGACTATGCTGTGATAATGCTGTCATAACTGTAATATTATGCTTTTAGAGGTTTGGTTTTGCTCTGTACATCCCCAGGCAAGGTAGAGCTGTGTGAATGGAAATATGTTCAAATATTTATATTTGTTTATGTTTCAACAGCCTGTTGGGTATATTTAACTGCCATAGAAATGACTGTATTAGTTTGTGTTCAGTGTTGCTGATTCTGACTGGTGTATTTTCTTCTTACAGTCCTGATGAAAGGAGGTTCTGTGTTTTCTCACTGACAGCGTCCACAGATGGAAAAGAGATTTTAGGCGGGTCAGTATCTTATACTATGGCCTTCATACTTTAAATGTGCGCTAGTAAGTCAACATTACTGTTTATATCTGGATATTTTTTTAATGCTTGCAGAAACATGTTTTGTATTATCAATTTCCACTATTGAAATGTATGTATGTATGTATCTGTCTGTCTATCAGTCTATGAACAGGCATAATAATAATAAAGTGTATGTTTAAAATTTCATGTACTCTTCCTGAGATACCTTTATCTCTATCAAACAGTGCAAACGATGGCTGCCTGTATGTGTTTGATCGCGAACAAAACAAGAGAACACTAAAGGTATGAGTCACACTTTGTAGAAGACTAAAAACCTGCACTAGAGATAAAATGAGAAAAAAAGAGTATTCAAAAGTGACAACCCCCATCATCAGTAGGTGAAAAATCAAACAAGCTTTGTCACCTGCTGCTCGTCTCTTTTTCTCTTCCATTGGCATCTAAATAAATATCTTTTTGGGGGGGGTTTCCCCTTGGATTAATGCAAGATTATCTTCTAATGGGTTATTATTTTTTTACAAAATAAGTTAGCTCTACTGTCAATTTGTCATGCATCTTAGTCATCCTGTGACCCTATTCCTTGCATAATCTTTACAGCTTTCTGGTCTCAGTGTATCAAAGCCAAGGTCTATTGCACTGAATTGAATGTTGTCATTGATAAGCACGATGGATTTAGTGAGTACATTTTCCAGACATTGCCCTCTGTAGAATGACTCATGTGTATTTCTTTGTTTTATCTCCTCAGATTGATGCCCATGAGGATGATGTGAACGCTGTAGCATTTGCAGACAGCTCATCACAGCTGCTGTTCTCAGGCAGTGATGATGCTCTGTGTAAGGTATGGGACAGACGTACTCTCAGAGAAGACAGACCACAACCTGTGGGTCAACTGGCTGGACACAGAGATGGAATCACCTTCATTCATAGCAAGGTATAATAGCAATCCATACTTTCACTAGTTCAGTTGCAACATCATGAATGTGTGCAATTGATTTCTGTATTTTATTTTTAAGTGTCCTAGTCCCCCTATTCCCTTCAAGCACTTTTAAAGCAGCATTTGTATGTTGTCCTAAAGGGCGATGCTCGATACTTGATCAGCAACTCCAAAGATCAGAGTATTAAGCTGTGGGACGTGAGGAAGTTTTCACCCAAAGAGGGACTCGCGGCCTCACGACTCGCTGTCACACAACAGAACTGGGACTACCGCTGGCAGCAGGTTCCTCAGAGAGGTGTGTTAGCATGCTTGAGTAACTTTAATAGAACTGGTTTATTTTCAACCTTAATTGTGCACATAAACACAAAACATCTGTTTTCAATTGTTATTTTGTTACCCTGCAGCACTAAAGAGGCATAAGCTGACTGGAGACACTTCTGTGATGACCTACAGGGGTCACGGGGTTTTGCACACACTCATTCGGTGCCGGTTTTCACCTGAGTTCAGCACTGGACAGAAGTTTATTTACACAGGCTGTTCAACAGGCAAAATCGTCAGTAAGTTGATCATAAATGCATAAAAAAACGTGAAATAGTCTTATTATTCAAATCTGCTTCATTTCACCTGCTCTCATCTTTTTTTATAGTCTACGATGTGTTAACGGGATCCGTTGTGTGCAAATTGTCCAATCATGACGCATGTGTGAGGGACGTCAGCTGGCACCCTTATCACAACAACATGGTCAGCAGCTCTGTAAGTAAAACCGCTCTTAGGACATACGTGTAATGGATGATTATCGATTGAAAAAATACATTGATTTGCATGGAATGTATTGCTGTTTACATTAATTTAATAGTTGCAGTCTTACAACTTTTTTTTTTTTATTAGGCCTGCCCCCGACTAAAGATTTCTGTAGTTGACCACTAGTCCTTCATTTAAGTCATTAGTCAACTAGTTAAAAGTTTATGCTATCAATATACATATACTGTAATGCCTTGGCTTACGAGTTTAATTCGTTCCAAGAGCAAGCTCGTAACTCAAAATTCTCGTACACCAAAACAATTTTCCCCATAAGAATGCAATAAAAATCACTCGATTCATTCCACACGACCATAAATGCCCATTTTAAATATTTTTTGGGTTTTACCCTATTAATTATAGTTAAAATTATAACCATTAATATCTCATATAAATACTAATTAATAATTGACAATTGAACTATAAAAATACCTGACAAATATGACAAAAAAATACTTTACTGTAACACGCACTTTACCTTTGAGTAGCGTCGCTGCTGGCGTGATGGAGACGAGAGGAGGGGGTTTTACTGCTTACAGGGAGAATTTCGTAATTTCGTTTTCGTACTTTCTTACTCATTTTGAGGGCCATGCTGTACTGTACGTATATATTTCACAACGTGAACAATAGTAATCACAATTAATGTTAACAACACAAGGTAAAACCACTGTAAATCACTTATAAAAGTATGCACTGTTGAATTATGCAACCAAACCAAGCGATGCTGAGAGAATGAACGAGTGAAGGGGGGATAGGCAGTAAAAATGCGCACAAAGATGCTGAGCGTTAGGACTTTTCCACAGAAAAATGCGCATGGGCGAGGGAAAAATTGTCTCGCACTCCGATACAATGCTTGTACACCGATTTGACTTTCCATGCTCGTAGACCGATTTGTTCGTATACAAAGTCACTCGTAAACCGAGGTATTACTGTATAATTAAAAGTGATGAATACTTCTACAAGTTCTTAATAAACTTTTGATTTCTGAGTCAGCGTCGGGTGCAGAGATGAAGTTGATGACAAAGACTGGTCCTTTCCACAGCATAGTGGATGTACCTTTAAAGAGAACTACACATTAAGTTAAGCATGCAGTGAATAGTACTAATTTATCTTTCACATTCCACATGAACACTTGGATATGCATCTAATAATAGCACACATTTAATTAGGTTAATGTTTGAGCAAGCAGCCATGTAAAGTGGCTAACGTTAGGCTACTACTTCATTATTTCAAATAAGCCACATTTGAGGTTGATGAACATTTGGATTTCCTGCTCAACATAATTACCACATGAACCAGGCGTTTTAACATCGTCATCAATGCCTTTCGAGTTTTTTATCTGCGACTATTCATAACTAAAATTTGGTCGACTAAGTGCTTCTCGTTGATTAACGGTTAGCTGACTTTTAGCAGGCAGCTTTAGCCCTATTTTTATGAGTGTGACCAATCGGACATCTGTACATTTTCAGAACTCGCAACTGCATTCTCAAACCTGTGCTGACTGAATGGAACCGTAATAGAAAAATTGTTGTCTGCCAAGTTCATATAATGTTCAATAAACAGACTTATATAATTTGGTCACAGAGATGAAGAAATGACTTGCGTTCATCCGGAGAATCAAAGCAGTTAGTTGTTGTTGGTTGTTTAATAAATCTGACAGATGAAGTAAAGCCTTTTAATCAAGAGAATTGATCAGAGTAACCATAAGTTGCAGGCCTAAATACTATACAAAAACTGTGCATCAACACTGAACTCATTGGCACTCTTTTCTCTTTTGTGTTCGCTCAGTGGGATGGTGCCATACGTTTGTGGGAACACGCGCAGAACCACCTTCTAGACAAAGACAGAGAGAGGATGAACGTGGTGGACATGAAAACAAAAGGCTTTTGATGACATCAGAGGTAGATGATGCCATCCCAGCAGGAATGAGATGATGGAGGAATAAAAATCACAAAGGACAACCAATTTTGTCCTGAGAATTTTGTGAAATCGCATTGATATAGTGTCAGGCAGGGTCTTCAAATGTTGTTTGTTTGATTCCGCCATACAAATGTGTTTAAGGTAAAAGGATCAATGACATTTAATTAATATACAGGGCGTTTTGTGATTTCTCTTTTACGCCTACAGTTACACCTCTCTTTCAGTTCGGAGGTGATGTTTTAACTGCAGGTTTAAGCTTTCGTGAAAGACTTTGCGTCAATTTCACTGATATAAAGGACGCATGATCTCTGAAAGGCACAAAACAACTACTTTGCTTCAAAAATTACTGTATGGTAATATAGCAAAATTATTTAGACATAATGGACATGTTTCTAAAAGTGCAAAGAATTCCGGGAATAATTCTAAATATTGTAAGATATTTTATTGCTATTAATGTCCAGGTTTGATTTTGTAGTTCAATGTAAAAAAAAAAAAAAAATCATAATCTTTTCTTTGGCAAAACTGATTGTGTGTTAAAAGTGTGTGTGTTTGTGGAGATGTATTTGTGGGTTTATGGGTGCAGGAGTGAGTTTATGCGTGGGTGTGTGTGTGCAAATATGTTTTTGCTGACACAAGGGTTTGATTTGTGAATGATTTAAGTGCATTTAGAATTCATTGGAACACAGAATTGTTTTACAAGAATAATTAAACTTATGTGCACAACTTTGCTTGTTTGGACTATACATCATATCTCAAATATTTTCAGCCAGCTGCGAGCAATACAGTTAGGTTTCATTTCAAGCCAATATATTATATCCTACATGCATTCCAAATATTTGTTCAAACTATTTATGAGAAGGTCAGATTTTATGTACTCACAGTTGCACAATGTCTCACTTAGTTTGTACAAGAGTTTGCTATATTTCTATTTTGTAATGATAGTATATATATATATATATATATATATAAAACATACATCACCATTCAAGTGTTTGGGGTTGGTAAAATTGGTCAAAAGTGACACAAAAGACATTTACATTTTAAAATGTATTAAAGTCAAATAGAAAACCAGTTATTTTTTTAAACTGTAACAACATTTCAGTTTTACTGTTTCAAATAAATTCTGCCTTGGTTAGAATAAGAGACTTTTCAAAAACATTAAAGCGGTCATGACATCAAAATTTCCTTGGTCTTTTGGCATAAGAGATCGGCCACATTTTAGATTATGGTCCAACTCTCACTACTAACTTACTATTAAATATGTCTTTTGCCTCAATACACTCCTAATTAGTTCTTATTAACAATAAGGTAGTTGTTAAGTTTATGTATTGGGTAGGATTAAGGGATGTAGAATATGATCTTGCAGAATAAGGCACTAATATGTGCTTTATAATTACTAATAAACAGACAATATCCTAATAATATGCGTGCCAATAAACAACTAGTTATTAGCGAGAAATGGATCCTAAACTAAAGTGTTACCAAGAGGTTTTTGTACTATTAAATCATAGTTTTAACATTCTCCTCATTATAAACCGGATAAACCATTATAAACCGGATCGCATTTATTTAATCAAGCTCCATAAACAGATTGTATGTATATTGCAGGATGTGTGACATCACACCATTGGCGTTCAGTCTCTTAACAACTGACAATTGCATACATTACCTCACATTGCATCAAACGCAAATAAAAACCATTATAATCACTGACACTGTCTACACTATATAGATGTCTGGCATACTCCACATGCTTGAGTCTGTGGACAGGACAAGCGTCCCGGAGCGTCCCAAGCGTTATTGGCGTCCCGGATCGCCTCAGAGGATTCTGTGTTTGAATTGTATTACAGTAATACCTCGGTTTACGAGTTTAATTCGTTCCAAGAGCGAGCTCGTAACCAAAATGCTCATACACCAAAACAAATTTCCTCATAAGAATGCACTAAAAATCAATTAATTCGTTCCACAGTACCACAAATGGCCATTTAAAAAAATTGTTTTGGGTTTTACCCTATTAATTGCAGTTAAAATTGTAACCATTAAGATCTCATATAAATACTAATTAATAATTGACAATTTACTGTACAGGTTTGAGCAGCCTGCTTGGAGGAGAGAGAGGAGGGGGGAGCGGGGAAAGCAAGGATGAAAGCAAATGAGGGAATTTATTATAATAGTGCAGAAAACAAACAAAGTGATAATCCAGAGTTAAAGTCGTGGAACATGGGAGCCATGAACGAACTCACGGGAGCCGCGAACGAACGAATTCTCGGGAGCAGCGATCGAACGAACCCGCGGGAGACCCGAACGAACGAGTTTTCGGGAGCTGCGAGAGAAGGAATTTGCTGGAGCCGCCAGAGAACGATTTTGCGGGAGCCTCGAACAAACGAACTTGCGGGAGCCGCGAACTAACTAACTCGCGGGAGCCGTGAACGAACGAATGCGCGGGAGCCGCGAATGAAAGTGGGGAGATAGGCAGATGATATGAGAATCAGGTGTTCAGTGACCACACACACACTCAGGCAGAACTAGGAGACACTGAATTCATGAACCGTGACAGTTACTGTTTAGAGGTACTGTACATGTATATTTCACTAGGTGAACAATAGCGATCACAATTAATTAATGTTTAGAATATGAGGTAAAAACTTCTGTAAATCACTTATAAAATTATCACTGTGGTGAATGATGCAGCCAATGAATGAGTTAAGGGGTTATAAAGGGGTTGGAACCTCCTGACTGTGTTATGAGAGGCTGTCATTAGGATATTTCATGTAAAAATGCGCACAAGGATGCTGGATGCAAGGATGCGTTAGGACTTTTTCCACACAAAAATGCGCAAGGGTGAGGGTTTTTCTCGGATACCGATACAATGCTCGTACACCGATTCGACCCTTCATGCTCCGATTTGCTCGTATACCAAGTCGCTCGTAAACCGAGGTATTACTGTATTAAGTATTGGATCTGACAGCAGCTTCATTACAAACCTGTAAATGACAGTTTTATATGGATAATGTTCTCAAAACACTCACCTACAATAGCAAGTGGACATTGATAGAGTTTCTAAATCAAGACTGACAAACCTTAAAGCAGGGGTCGCCAACATGGTGCCCGCGGGCACCAGGTCGCCCCCAAGGACCACATGAGTCGCCCGCGGAACCTGTTCTAAAAATAGCTGTAGTGTGCCGTGAGAGATCGTCAGGTGTGCCGCGGAAAATTATTCAATTTCACCTAATTTTTCACACAAAAAAAAAACCACACACACATTTTGAGCGGCTGCAAGCGGCAATGGTGCGCGTCTGTAGTGATGTTACGTCTGACACCGACGCTCCGAAGCTTGCTTCAAACTCGAACGGGCTTTGCAATGAACCACTGCTTCGGAGCTTGTATCATTACGTCACTAGTCACGTGAAAATGACGTTCAAAGCAAACACACTGCTTCACTCCGGTGTTGTACCGAAATCTGACTCCCCGGACAAATCTAACTCCCCTATGCACGCGCATTAATAAGCGCTGCATTTAGATGAAACGCACTTTCTTGAACATATTCGCCTAAAAACCGATGTTTTCACACAGCAAACGTACACGGAAGTTTTGCGTATGCTTAAATAAGCGGAAAGTGAAATTATATTACATTTATAATGGGTTTACCAGGGGGAGTCAGATTTTCACAGCAGAAAAATCTTTGAAAGTCTTTCTTTCTGCACCTTTGAAAATCTCACTCCCCTCACTAACTCTGGTTTAAAAGCTCACAGACTCACCATATGATGAGATAATAAGATAAATATGGTGAGTCTTATTTTTCGGCTGTAAAAATCTGACTCCCCATGTAAACCCATAGGCCTACTATAATTCATTATAAATGTAATATACTTTCATTTTCTGCTTATTTATTCAAGCGTACACAAAACTTCTGTGTACTTTCTAAGTGTTTGCGGTGTGAAAACATCGATTTGTAGACGAATATGCTCGATGCAGCGCATATTAGGCTAATGCGCGCGCGTAGGGGAGTGAGATTTGTCCGGGGAGTCAGATTTCGGTACAACACCGGCTGTATTTCTTATAAAAGTGAAACCAAACCGTGGGTTGTAGTAGACGCTGTTTGCATTTGCGTTATTGTTGAGGAGAGTGGATTGAGTTTATTTCAGAGTTGTATATTCAAAGCAATATATCCTCATTTACAGTTAGGTCCATATATATTTGGACACAGGCACGATTTTCATACTTTTGGTTCTGTATACCACCAGAATAAATTTAAAATGAAACAATCAAGATGAATTTGAAGTGCAGACTTTCAGCTTTAATTAAAGGGGTTGAACAAAAATATCAAGTAAACATTTTAGGAACTGCAACCATTTTTATACACAGTCCCCCCATTTTCAGGGGCTCAAATGTAATTGGACAAATTAATATAATCATAAATAAAATGTTCATTTTTAATATTTTGTTGAGAATCCTTTGCAGGCAATGACTGCCTGAAGTCTGGAACTCATGGACATCACCAAAGACTGGGTTTCCTGCTTTGTGATGCTTTGCCAAGCCTTAACTGCAGCTGTCTTCAGCTGTTGTTTGTTCATAGGTCTTTCTGCCTTTAGTTTTACCTTCAGCAAGTGAAATGCATGCTCGATCGGATTGAGATCAGGTGATTGACTCGGCCATTGCAGAATATTCCACTTCTTTTCCTTGAAAAACTCCTGGGTTGCTTTTGCAGTGTGTTTTGGATCATTGTCCATCTGTACCGTGAAGCGCCGTCCAACCAACTTTGCTGCATTTGGCTTAATCTGGGTAGACAGTATATTCCTATACACTTCAGAATTCATCCGGCTGCTTCTGTCTTCTGTTACATCATCAATAAACACCAGTGATCCAGTGCCACTGGAAGCCATGCATGCCCATGCCATCACACTGCCTCCACCATGTTTTACAGAAGATGTTGTATTCTTTGGATCATGAGCTGTTCCAATCTTTCTCCATACTTTTTTCTTCCCGTCATTTTGGAACAGGTTGATCTTAGTTTCATCCGGCCAAAGAATGCTTTTCCAGAACTGGTCAGGCTTTTTTAGATGCTTTTTGGCAAAGTCTAATCTGGCCTTTTTATTCTTGATGCTTATGAATGGTTTGCACTTTGTGGTGAACCCTCTGTATTTGTTCTCATGAAGTCTTCTCTTGATTGTAGACTTTGATATTGACACGCCTACCTCCTGGAGAGTGTCCTTCACTTGGCTGGATGTTGTGAATGGGTTTTTCTTTACCATGGAGAGGATCCTGCGATCATCTACCACTGTTGTCTTCCGTGGACGTCCAGGCCTTTTTATGTTGCCGAGCTCACCAGTGGATTCTTTTTTTCTCAGAATGTACCAAACTGTTGATTTGGCCACTCCTAATATTCCTGCTATCTCTCGGATGGATTTATTTTGTTTTTGAAGCCTAATGATGGCCTGTTTTACTTGCATGGAGAGCTCCTTTGAACGCATGATGTAGGTTCACAGCAATATATTCCAAATGCAAATAACACACTTAGAATCAACTCCAGACCTTTTACCTGTTTGATTGATGAAGAAATAACGAAGGAATAGCCCACACCTGTCCATGAAATCACTTTTGATTCAATTGTCCAATTACTTTTGGTCCCTTGAAAAAGGGGGGGTGGCTCTCCCAAGAGCTGTAATTCCTAAACCCTTCCTCCAATTTGGATGTAAATACCCTCAAATTAAACCTGAGAGTGTGCACGTTCAGCCCATATCCATTAAATAACTATAGCCTGACTATGTGTTGGTAAATACCTGAAAAAAAGAAAAATTGTGCCTGTGTCCAAATACATATGGACCTAACTGTATATTAGCTTTCTAAACTGGTTTTGTGTACACCTGCATCTGTTCCATGCGAGAGAATGTTCTCTAAAGCTGGCGAAATAGTAAAAAAGAAAAAAACGAATCACCTTTCACCAAAGACTGTAGAAAATATTTTTTCTGAATAAAAACCATACCATTTCATGAACACTCGCGTTATTTTTTAACATCTTCGGTTGGTGGTGTGCCTTGTGATTTTATTCAATGAAAATATGTACCGTGGCTCAAAAAAGGTTGAAAACACTGGAATACAGGACAGACATGGTGCAACGTAGTGCATGATTTGTTAAAAATTGTTAGTGGCTGGTAAAAATCTTGTAGAAGTGATCATTTGAAAATGTAAATACTTGCAGAGATTTAGAGAAATAAAGTGTTGCATATTGATAGGTTTCCTACCTTGTATAATTATTGTGAGAAATCATTAACATGATCAGTGTCTTCACATAGATGAATATCATTAATTATTAATAATGACATATAATTAAAGGTAAATTCAGCAAATTTGATATTTCGAAAGTGTGTATCAAACTGGTAGCCCTTTGCATTAATCGGTATCCAAGAAGTTGCCCTCAGTTTCAAAAAGGTTGGCGACCCCTGCCTTAAAGGATCTGCCCCTTTAAAACAGAGCATTTCATACAGAAGGGGGTTAAATATATATATATATATATATATATATATATATATATATATATATATATTAATAATATATATAAAGTGTTGTGTTTTGAGGGTTTTTGTGCAACAACGAAAAACTTCACATTATGGGGCAGATTTACTAACCGCTTTTGGCGTTAAAAAAATAAACTGCCAACTGTTACAAAAGAAAAAATAGCTTTTGCATATGCAATGCACTTTTGCAAATTGTGGGAGTTTCCCTTTCAGACGCAAAGATGGTATGAACAGCTTTATTATAATCAATGAGACCAACATCCAGCCACAGGAGAACACACGCAGTCCACCCGATGACAAGGAAATTTAATAACGCTGCTAAATAAAGAAAACATCTTGCATTCAGCATAGCCTCAGTATTGTTTGTCTTTTCACAGAAAGACAAAATGGAAAATGTAGTCTCAAGCACCAGCAGCAGCCCATAATTATTCTGTAGGTTCATTGTTAATTAAATGTTTTAATCTTAACCTGCACCATCGATTTATTTCGTAATCAGCAACGATTTTCATAATCATGTACTCTATAGGCTGAATTTTAATATTCAACATATGAAGATGTCCCAATCAATATATTATAGCGGAAATAACAGTTTAAAAAGCTAAAAGAAGCAGTTATTTTGGACAATCATTGTGTTTCGGCTCCTCTGCGCTCTCAAGCCGCAAGTCTGGGAAGATTTCAGTCCAATTAAACTGTTTCTCGCAACAATTTATTTGGATCTATTCTTTGGCGATATAGAGCAAAATGTAAGTCATTTAATATTAACGACTTGCTTTTAAATTGTATGAAAATTAATATAATTCCGGGTTGCTTATAACTAGAGATGTGTTGTTACAAACAGATAAGCAAGGTTAACCTGCAGGAGCTTCTTTTGTCAATAATATTCTGTATCAGAAATGCGCTTTTATTGTAATATCTGTTGATTAAGTTTGGTTGAGTATTCTGTTAATAATAATAATAGTAATCATAATTATTATTATTGTGTTATAAACAGTGCCGGCCCGAAGGGTTGTGGGGCTCTAGGCGAGATAAAAAAATTGAGCCCACTGGTGTAAAAACAGCGAGAAATGTAAATGAAAATGGCTGAGAGGTTAAGGCGACGAACTACGCAGGGCCCCCAAATCAAAGAGGGGCCCCAGGCGACCGCCTGTATCGCCTGTTGGATGGGCCAGCACTGGTTATAAACAGAAAAACAAAGTTAACCTGCAGGAGCTTCTTTTGTCAATAATATTCTGTATCAGAAATGTGCTTTTATTGTAATACCTGTTGGTTAAGTTTGGTTGAGTATTCTGTTAATAATAATAATAATTATTATTATAATTACAAGAAATTTGAGTATTCTTAATAATAAACTATGGCCTGGTTATGATTCGGTTGCAAGTGCTAAAAATAATATGTATGAAAATCTCTTTATATTTGTATTGTATGTTGAGTTTCAGCCTCGGTCTCTCCCATCACTCACAAACTCGCAAGATTGTGAGTATGCTTTTCCATCAGGGTTCTGGGATATTCATGCTACACAGTGGTGGTTTGTGCGGAAATGATAGGCTGTTATGTACATCAATAATGATCATTCCTATATGTTTTTTTTTTCTATATAACTGTTGACAATTTATGTTTCTGAAGGCAAAGGTGATTGTCCTTGAGATGATTCCTGTAGGCGATTAAATTTGCCTGGACTACTGAGCATATGTTATGAATATGAGCTCTGCACTCCCCTCCCTGGCCACCAGAGGGAGCTCACACATATACTGACACTACACTACACACTACATTTCCCATCATGCAGTACACTGGACTGATTACACACACCAGCTGAAGACCTTTATAACTGTTTGTTCACACCAGCTGTTATTCATCTGATGAACTATAAAAGACTCCTTTACCCATTCACAAACTGCAAAGTCTTGATTAGCACCGGTTGTCAGTTCTGAGCGTTTTTATTCCCTGTCTGTTTGCCTGTTACCAATTCTGCCTGTTTACCCGTTTTTGATCCTGTTCTGCCTGCCCTGACCTTTGCCTGGAATACTGCTTATGAATGATAACTGCCTGTCTTGACCTCCCGCCTGGATTATTGTGCCTGATACTGCCTGCCTGCCTTTGTGACCCCTGCCTGGATGATTGACTACGTTTATCTCTCTGTTTGCCCTGACCATCTGCCTGTACGACTACTCTTAATAAAGACATAGCATTTGGATCCCTGCCTGTGAGTCACCCTCTGTTACAGCATAATAGAAAATTATTATATGCTTTTACATTATGTGCATCTGAGTTATGGACAAACAGTCATTTCCGCACAGCTATTATTGGATGGACCAGTTCAACACATGCAAAGCACAATTCTAAATATAATTTATTATACAATATTATTTATACTCTACCAGATGTCAAATGGAAGCAATGAGTTGTGGCAACATTCATATTTCTTTATGTTCATTAAGTGTATCTGTTGTTGTACACACACTGTCCATGTGGACACAAAAATTAGGATTCACATGCATCTCCCTTGACCTTCAGATGACAAAAATTGCAGAACGCAGACCACATACACTGGGCTTAAAACAACAAGATTTCAGGTTCATTAAACTTTGTTTACCCTTTCTCTTTCATTCATAGAGTTTTACAGATAGAGATTTCAAAAAGTATTGTTCATTTCAAGATCATCTTTCACCATTACATCCACCATCAATTTGAGAATGTCAACTATGCCCACCATGTTTGAGAGTAGAGTAGACCTCATCTATTGAATTCTCAGATGAACTCAGTGCTGCCCTTGCTGCTGGGCGGTGGTGGGCAATAATGGAGGTTTCACACCCCATATCTGAGGAGCCTGAATATGGGGAACTTATCTTAGGCCAGTGTTGGGGAAGGCAGAAAAAATTTCATGCCCCACACCCCTGGTCTTCAGAGCACCTGAGAAGGCTCAGTCCCACCATTCGGGCTTCTCAGGTGCAACAACGAAAACCACAAAACACTGGAGGCAGAAGACGATGGTGGAAGCACCCTTTTCTTCCAGATCCAAACTGGAACCACCCTTGCATACAAGATCTAAGAAGGACTTTATCTCATCACTTGATGCATCTGAGAAGTCTAAATCCCAACACTCGGTCTTGTCAGATACAACACTGAAGACCACCAAGCAGTGGAGGCAGAGCATGAGGCAGAAAACACCATTTCCTTCTAGATACAAACAGGGAGCCCCGGTGTATGCCAGTTCTAAGAAGGGAGACTTCACCTCATCCCTTGTCTTCAGTGATGCATCTGAGAAGTCTCAGTCCCAGAGCTCAGGTTTCTCAGATGCAACACTGAAGCCACAAAGCAGTCGAGGTTGAGGACGACGCAGGAAGCACCAATTTCTTCCAGATCCACACAGAAAGCACCTGTCCATGACAGATCCACACAGAAAGTGCGTGCTAGTTCTGAGAATGGAGACTTCACCTCATCCCTGGTCTTGAGGGATGCATCTGAGAAAGTCCAGAACACAGGCTTCTCAGATGCAATGATAAAGACCATGGACCAGAGGAAATAAAGAGGTAAACTCATTAGACCTGAGTATCTGACTAAGCACTTACAAAAGGCCTCTTATGAACTGGCCATTTCTGCCAAGTCTCTACAGAGGGCACCTGTGGCTGCCTCAAAGGTGCTCCCATGCTCTCCACATACAGCACCCATGCCAGACAAGATTGTAGATAGGCGAAGACTAAATACCCCTGGGCCATTGAAGCAGGAGCTGCTGCAACAGAAGTCTCAAGCCTTTCTTCTAGGACAATCAATGCTTGGCAATATGTTAGATTGGCAAAAACTAAGGATCTCTGAGCAGTTGAAACAGCCGAAGTCTTCAGCCCCTTCTCTGAACACAGCGTCTGTCTGCTGCACACAGGGAGCACCTGTTATTGAAAAGATCTTCGAGAGGACAAATCTTAAAAACCCTGAGGTACCAGCAAAGAAGAATCGGAGGAAGCATTTGCAAAATGCTCCAGACACTTCCATCAAGGGAGCAAACCTCAGGATCTCCAAGAAGCAGAGAGAAATGGAGGCAGCTGCATATGGAGCAGAATATTCCAAATGGAGTGTCTATGCCTGCCGAGAACCAACAGAGAACACTTGTTCCATCATGTTCCTCACTGCAACCGTCCGGCTCTCCCCAGGGAGCAGCAATGTCCATTCGAAATAAGAGGGTGTGTCCACAGAGCACAGAAGCTTCTGTAAGTCCCTCTTGTTTTTACTAATTTTAAAGTAAAAATTTAATTTTCTAATTTTTCATTTGAAATAATTTAATCTAGGATGAAAATCATGTCCTTCTCATATTTGAAATAGCAAAAGCATTTCTTTAATATATTTTTTTTAAAGAATCAAATCTGGTTAGCATTACATGATTCTCTCTGTTCTTTCATCAGGACAATGCAGTTGTGGACCAGTCACCCCCACAAAGAAAACAGCATGTGACAAACAAAATCAAGGACCAACTGTCGGAGGAAATTGATTGTTTATCTGTCATATTTACTAAATGCTGTGTAATTTAAGATGTGTGTTTTGTTTGTACATGCCGTATATGAATGCATGTATAACAACAACAATAATAATAAATATAGCTGCTAGCAGCCATCACGGGGCCAAGCGCAAGGAGGGCATTATATGTCATGCCGACATGACTGGCATCATCAGACCAACGGCAGTAAAAATCTAAAGACATTTCAATATGACTTAAGTCTAAATGGCTGAAAAACCAACAATACGGTCTTTAGCAATTCGATTTAATGGTTTATCGCATTCAACCAACAGGCAGCGCTGTAACCAAATTGTAGTGTGTGGTACATTGAGAGTGTGGTGACATTGACACATGCAAAGTTTGCTTTCAATTGGGTAAACCATTCCTGACAGAGCACTAAAGTCAAGTGTTTGTTAAACATTGCATCTTATAAGAAAAATCGAAATGGCAGACGCTCAAAATGGCCGATATGGGAATATTTGGTATCACAGGACTCGGCATGACCCACTGGATCTAAAGAGACCAGTTTCATGATTTTTGGCCAAAGGGTTCAGAAGTTATAAGCAAAAAAGTCAGTTTTTGATAACTCCTGACCACTAGGGGGCACAGCGCCAAAACTCTGCAGGTAGCCTCAAACCATGATTGACATAACACACACCTAGTTTGGTCAGAAAAGGCTAATGCATTGGGGAGATAAAGCCTCAATTTCATTTTGGCGACTTTTACCTCAGATTCTTTCGCGAGTTATTCGTAAACGGTTTGTCGAATCAACTTTCTTTATATATCGTTATGTCCACATTGTCGGGAGATGATGTGGTTCAATTTTCGTGAACATCGGACGAACGGCCTAGGAGGAGTTCGACAAAGTAGGTTTTTCATAAAATTCAAAATGGCGGGAAAATTTTCATGACGGAAAATGACGTCATAGGGTGCAATCGAATCGTCTTGAGCCAAGGAATCAGTGGACAAAAGAATTCTGTTTCTAGGACATACGGTGCAAAAGTTATTTACGTAAACGTGAGTGCAACTTTGGACAGTTGGTGGCGCTAGAGAGATTGAGTTAGAGACTTCAATTTTGCTATGGTCAATGATTGGACTCTCCTTTATGAGTGTGCCAACTTTTTTTCATTTTCCCGCTTACGGTTCTATGGGCTGTCATAGACTTCAATGGCAGAAGAATAATAATAATAATAATAAATATAGCTGCTAGCAGCCATCACGGGGCCAAGCGCAAGGAGGGCATTAAATGTCATGCCGACATGGCTGGCATCATCAGACCAACGGCAGTAAGAATCTAAAGACATTTCAATATGACTTGTCTAAATGGCTAAAAAATCAACAATACGGTCTTTAGTATTTCGATTTAATGGTTTATCACATTCAATCAACAGGCAGCGCTGTAACCAAATTGTAGTGTAAATTCATGTGGTACATTGAGAGTGTGGTGACATTGACACATGCAAAGTTTGCTTTCAATTGGGTAAACCATTGCTGACAGAGCACTAAAGTCATGTGTTTGTTAAACATAGCATCTTATAAGAAAAATTGAAATGGCAGACGCTCAAAATGGCCGATATGGGAAAAATTGGTATCACAGGACTCGGCATGACCCACTGGATCTAAAGACAGCAGTTTCATGATTTTTAGACAAAGCGTTCAGGAGTTATAATAAAAAATGTCAGTTTTTTAATATCTCCTGACCACTAGGGGGCAGAGCGCCAAAACTCTGCAGGTAGCCTCAGACCATGTTTGACATAACACACACCTAGTTTGGTCAGAAAACGCTAATGCATCGCGGAGATAAAGCCTCAATTTCATTTTTGTGACCATTACGTCGGATTCTTTCGCGAGTTATTCGTAAACGGTTTGACATATCAACTTTCTTTGGATAAGTTTTTGTCACGATGGTCGGGAGATAATGTGGTTTAATTTTGGTGAAAATTGGACAAACGGTCTGGGAGGAGTTCGAAAAAGTAGGTTTTCAAAGAAAAACAACATGGTGGACAAGAAGTTTGGCCGACTATGACAAATTTGGTATCTGTGTTCTCGGTTTGACCCAAGGAACGTATAAAGATAATTTGTTTTACCATAGGTTAACGCACTCAAAAGTTATTAGCATATTTGTAAATTTGGTTATAATTTTTGACCACAAGGGGGTGCTGCCTCGAAACTTTTGGAGTCGTATCAAGGTTAGGTGCCGAAGACACATATTGAGTTTCGTAACGATACGTCAATATCTTTGTTAAATATAGCAATTTATGACAATATTCAAAATGGCCGACGCTCAAAATGGCCGATATGGGAAAATTTGGTATCGCACGACTCGGCATGATGCACCGAATCTAAAGAGACCAGTTTTATTATTTTTGGCCAAAGCGTTCAGAAGTTATAAGCAAATATTTAACTTTTTCATATCTCCTGGCCACTAGGGGGCACAGCGCCAAAACTCTGCAGGTAGCCTCAGATCATGATTGACATAACACACACCTAGTTTGGTCAGAAAACGCTAATGCGTTGCGGAGATAAAGCCTAAATTTCATTTTTGCGACCATTACGTCAGATTCTTTTGCCAGTTATTCGTAAACGGTTTGACATATCAACTTTCTTTGGATAACTTTTTGTCCACATTGTCTGGAGATGATGTAGTTCAATTTTCGTTGAAATCGGAAAAACGGCCTAGGAGGAGTTCGACAAAGTAGGTTTTTCATAAAATTCAAAATGGCGGGAAAAATTTCATGACGGAAAATGACGTCATAGGGTGCAATCGAATCGGCTTGAGCCAAGGAATCAGTGGACATAAGAATTTTGTTTCTAGGTCATACGGTTCAAAAGTTATTAGCATAAACGTTGGTTCAACTTTGGACAGTTGGTGGCGCTATAGAGATTGAGTTAGAGACTTCAATTTTGCTATGGTCAATGATTGGACTGTCCTTTATGAGTGTGCCAAATTTTTTTCATTTTCCCGCTTACGGTTCTATGGGCTGTCATAGACTTCAATGACGGAAGAAGAAGAAGAATAATAAATATAGCTGCTAGCAGCCATCACGGGGCCAAGCGCAAGGAGGGCATTAAATGTCATGCCGACATGACTGGCATCATCAGATCAACGGCAGTAAAAATCTAAAGACATTTCAATATGGCTTAAGTCTAAATGGCTGAAAAACCAACAATACGGTCTTTAGCAATTCGATTTAATGGTTTATCGCATTCAACCAACAGGCAGCGCTGTAACCAAATTGTAGTGTGTGGTACATTGAGAGTGTGGTGACATTGACACATGCAAAGTTTGCTTTCAATTGGGTAAACCATTGCTGACAGAGCACTAAAGTCAAGTGTTTGTTAAACATAGCATCTTATAAGAAAAATCGAAATGGCAGACGCTCAAAATGGCCGATATGGGAATATTTGGTATCACAGGACTCGGCATGACCCACTGGATCTAAAGAGACCAGTTTCATGATTTTTGGCCAAAGGGTTCAGAAGTTATAAGCACAAAAGTCAGTTTTTCATAACTCCTGACCACTAGGGGGCACAGCGCCAAAACTCTGCAGGTAGCCTCAAACCATGATTGACATAATACACACCTAGTTTGGTCAGAAAAGGCTAATGCATTGCGGAGATAAAGCCTCAAATTCATTTTGGCGACTTTTACCTCGGATTCTTTCGCGAGTTATTCGTAAACAGTTTGACGAATAAACTTTCTTTATATACCG
The DNA here is from genome assembly GCA_037043235.1 of Rhodeus uyekii. Lineage (NCBI taxonomy): Eukaryota > Metazoa > Chordata > Actinopteri > Cypriniformes > Acheilognathidae > Rhodeus > Rhodeus uyekii. The sequence goes on from JAWRVZ010000078.1 coordinate 935,765, forward strand.
TTTTGTCCACATTGTCTGGAGATGATGTGGTTCAATTTTCGTGAAAATCGGACGAACGGCCTAGGAGGAGTTCGAAAAAGTAGGTTTTTCATAAAATTCAAAATGGCGGGAAAATTTTCATGACGGAAAATGACGTCATAGGGTGCATTCGAATCGTCTTGAGCCAAGGAATCAGTGGACAAAAGAATTTTGTTTCTAGGACATACGGTTCAAAAGTTATTTACATAAACGTGAGTGCAACTTTGGACAGTTGGTGGCGCAATAGAGATTGAGTTAGAGACTTCAATTTTGCTATGGTCAATGATTGGACTGTCCTTTATGAGTGTGCCAACTTTTTTTCATTTTCCCGCTTACGGTTCTATGGGCTGTCATAGACTTCAATGGCAGAAGAAGAATAATAATAATAAATATAGCTGCTAGCAGCCATCACGGGGCCAAGCGCAAGGAGGGCATTAAATGTCATGCCGACATGGCTGGCATCATCAGACCAACGGCAGTAAGAATCTAAAGAGATTTCAATATGACTTAAGTCTAAATGGCTGAAAAATCAACAATACGGTCTTTAGTATTTCGATTTAATGGTTTATCACATTCAACCAACAGGCAGCGCTGTAACCAAATTGTAGTGTCAATTCATGTGGTACATTGAGAGTGTGGTGACATTGACACATGCAAAGTTTGCTTTCAATTGGGTAAACCATTGCTGACAGACCACTAAAGTCATGTGTTTGTTAAACATAGCATCTTATAAGAAAAATCGAAATGGCAGACGCTCAAAATGGCCGATATGGGAATATTTGGTATCACAGGACTCGGCATGACCCACTGGATCTAAAGAGACCAGTTTCATGATTTTTGGACAAAGCGTTCAGGAGTTATAATCAAAAATGACAGTTTTTCATATCTCCTGACCAGTAGGGGGCAGAGCGCCAAAACTCTGCAGGTAGCCTCAGACCATAATTGACATAACACACACCTAGTTTGGTCAGAAAAGGCAAATGCATTACGGAGATAAAGCCTCAATTTCATTTTAGCGACTATTACCTCAGATTCTTTTGTGAGTTATTCGTAAATGGTTTGACGAACCAACTTCCTTTATATATCGTTTTGTCCACATTGTCTGGAGATGATGTGGTTCAATTTTCGTGAAAATCGGACGAACGGCCTAGGAGGAGTTCGAAAAAGTAGGTTTTTCATAAAATTGAAAATGGCGGGAAAATTTTCATGACGGAAAATGACGTCATAGGGTGCAATTGAATCGTCTTGAGCCAAGGAATCAGTGGACAAAAGAATTTTGTTTCTAGGACATACGGTTCAAAAGTTATTTACATAAACGTGAGTGCAACTTTGGACAGTTGGTGGCGCTTTAGAGATTGAGTTAGAGACTTCAATTTTGCTATGGTCAATGATTGGACTGTCCTTTATGAGTGTGCCAACTTTTTTTCATTTTCCCGCTTACGGTTCTATGGGCTGTCATAGACTTCAATGGCAGAAGAATAATAATAATAAATATAGCTGCTAGCAGCCATCACGGGGCCAAGCGCAAAGAGGGCATTAAATGTCATGCCGATATGGCTGGCAGCATCCGACCAACAGCAGTAAACATCTAAAGACGTTTCAATATGACTTCAGTCTAAATGGCTGAAAAATCATCAATACGGTCTTTAGCAATTCGATTTAATGGTTTATCACGTTTGACCAACAAGCAGCGCTCTAACCAAATTGATGTGTCAATTCATGTGGTATGTCCAGAGAGAGATGACAATGACACATGCAAAGTTTGGTGTCAATTGGGTAAAGCATTGCTGAAATACAGCATTATAGTCATTTTGACATCAAAGCACTTCATCTTGGCTGGAGAGAAAACCCTTTGTCTCTAAAATGTAATTGTATCAAATAATTTCACTTTAAGCATACACTGACAGTCTACTTACTATGTGCATTTTTAAAATGGGGAAAATAAACCCTGTAGATCCAATGTAGTTAAAGTCAAATTAATCATTGTATGATTTGATTTACAATAATAAACATATCAGTATTTTCTTCATTAGTCTGTTTTAATTCATGTAAACAGTTCTTGAAAAGAAAACAGCAACTTATTGATATATTATAAGAAGTATAATTATTTTTATTCATTATGAAGAGGTTTATTTTTATAGTTATAGTAAAAACAACAACAGAACTTTTGAATAAAACTAAATGTTTAATTGACTAATTTTCCTTAATGTATCATTTTCATCAATGTGAAAAGGGCAAATGACATGTTGAGTAATGTTCTGCTGACATTTAGTGGCTGTAGTTGACATTTCGAGTTTTATTGTCTTAAGTGAGAAGCAAAAAAGCTGTAAGCAAAAGCACCACTTTGTTTATATCTCCGGACCACTAGATTGCACTGCGCTAAAACTCGGCAAGTAGCCTCAGATCATGATTGACATGGCACACAGAAAGTTTGGTCAGAAAATGCTAATGCGTTGCAGAGATATACGCCTCGCTTTATTTGGTGGCCATTTGGTCAAATTCGATTGCAATTTTATCGAAAACAGTTTGGCGAATCAACTTCATTTCTATAACTTTTTGTCAACAGGGTCTGAAGATGATGTGATTCAATTTTGGTGAAAATTGAGCAAACGGTTTGGGAGGAGTTCGAAAAAGTAGGTTTTTATAGAAAAATAACATGGCAAATCGGAGGTTTGGCCGAATATGACATATTTGGTATCTATGGTCTCGGCTTGACCCAATGAACACATTAAGACCATTTGTTTTACAATAGGTTAACGTCATCAAAAGTTATTAGCATATTTGTAAATTTGGTTATAACTTTTGACCACAAGGTGGCGCTGCCCCCAAACTTTTTGTGCCGTATCAAGGTTAGGTGCCGAAGACACATATTGAGTTTCGTAACGATACGCCAATCCATTTGTTAAATATAGCAATTTATGACAATATTCAAAATGGCCGACGCTCTAAATGGCCGATATGGGAAAATTTAGTATCGCACGACTCGGCATGATGCACTGAATCTAACGAGACCAGTTTTATGATTTTTAGACAAAGCGTTCAGGAGTTGTAAGGAAAAATGTCACTTTTTCATATCTCCTGACCACTAGGGGGCACAGCGCCAAAACTCTGCAGGTAGCCTCAGACCATGATTGACATAACACACACCGAGTTTGGTCAGAAAACGCTAATGCGTTGTGGAGATAGAGCCTCAAGTTCATTTTTGCGATCATTACGTCGGATTATTTCGTGAGTTATTCATAAACGGTTTGACATTTCAACTTTCTTTGGATAACTTTTTGTCACCATGGTCTGGAGATGATGTGGTTCAATTTTCGTGAAAATCGGACAAACGGCCTAGGAGGAGTTCGAAAAAGTAGGTTTTTCATAAAATTCAAAATGGCGGGAAAATATTCATGACGGAAAATGACGTCATAGGGTGCAATCGAATCGTCTTGAGCCAAGGAATCAGTGGACAAAAGAATTTTGTTTCTAGGACATACGGTTCAAAAGTTATTTACGTAAACGTGAGTGCAACTTTGGACAGTTGGTGGCGCTATAGAGATTGAGTTAGAGACTTCAATTTTGCTATGGTCAATGATTGGACTGTCCTTTATGAGTGTGCCAACTTTTTTTCATTTTCCCGCTTACGGTTCTATGGGCTGTCATAGACTTCAATGACGGAAGAAGAAGAAGAATAATAATAAAGAACCGGAACAAAAACAATAGGTGCCTCCGCACCTTCGGTGCTTGGCCCCTAATAAAGAACCGGAACAAAAACAATAGGTGCCTCCGCACCTTCGGTGCTTGGCCCCTAATAATAATAAAAATACATATATATAAACTGCATTTATTTATTTTTCAAACAACACATTTTAATTAGCACTGGTGTTATAAACACATCATTCTCATCGGCTCTCACTTGTCTGATTAAATTCACACACTAAGCCAAGGGATAATTCATGTTTTCCACAATTTATGGCTGAAAGCAATGGGCCGATAATAACTGATTCCCAATTTCAGTTTACATTTTCTTTAACAATATTCTGCATCCCAAACATCATCAAGTAAAAAAAAATCAAAGTAAAGATTTAAGTCCAAAGACCTTTTCTATAATTTACTTCTATCAGTGGATCTTTTGTAAAAAAAAAAAAAAAAAAACACCTATCTACTTTTAGGCAGCTTCTTTGGTACATTTATTTGGTGTGTTTCACTGGATTTGCTTTACAATATATACTTAAAGTATGTTGTACAGCACTATGAATCTCTAAACATCTATTCATAAATAAATAAAAACATTCTGCCATATATATCCATACATAATAAACTAACTTTCAGATAAAAGTTTATTATTGGTATTGGTAGTCATTAGTTATTAGTGTTTTCACAGTTTATTATAGGTTATTAATACTGTTAATACTGGAAAAAAAAATTGATAAAAGATGATGATAAAAATCCAGCATACTAAATCCCTCCAATATTGTATTTCATCAGCACTTTGCCTTTAGTAGGGAATATACAGTAGTTGCTTATTTTACTATTAAGAGAGTAATATACAAAAAATGTACCATTGTTTTTATGTATTTTACATTTATATTAATACATATATTTAATTATTCATTTTTATTCAGATTTATTTCGCTTTTTAAAATTAACCATTAAGATTTAGTTTTAGTTCTTAAAGAAACCCAGTTATTGACTCCCAGACACATACATGCAATATACATCTGAAAGAGACCACTTACAGATGTTAAATACAATTGAAAGCACAAAGGGAATGCTGCTGTACTGCTTTATATCACCCACACATGTGTGAGGGGCACAACAAGCTGATAAGATGGGAATGTTCAGAGCTGTTAGGGACCAAAATGTTGTCAGGGACTCGGTGAGAAGTGTGACATAAACCAGCAGCTTGAACTCAGCAGTGAAATCAAAAGGCTAACAGCACTGCTGACAGATGGTAGAACCATCTCATTTCTGTCTTTCTCTCAATTTGCGCTGTTAATGGATTTGTTGGACATGCACTGGAAGAACTGCCCTGAGCAAACCAAGATGGATCGTTGTAGCCTAAAGGAGATTCTTTATAAGATCCATAACTTTGCCAACAAACTTCTGCACTTGTCTCTGGTGCTGTTTACTGATCTCACAGCGGGAATACTTGGTCATTTGTTGTTCAGACGGCATTTTCACTTCCTCCTCTCTGTGCTGGTGCTGTTTGGACCTGTGCTGAGTCTCTGGGTCTCCAAGTACAGCATATTTGGCAACAAGAGCCACTACTTGTACAGGCAAGATCCTAGTTAACTGTACTAGATTAATTTTGTGATGTTGATTTCCATCAACTCTTTACCTTATAAGAAAAATATTAGTTCTTCTATAATAAAATAAAAATGTATTATTATTGTTCATATTATTAGTTACTATTTACAATAAGATTGAATTGCTGGTATGCAAGAACCCTATTGGAATATCTCTGTTTATTAACATTAATTATTAATCATTAATTATGGGTTATACAATGTTTTTTTTATAAATACAGTATATTGTTCATTGTTTACTCATGTTCAGTAATAATACATGAAATAATATTAATTTATGCTACTCGAATACAATTTTAAAAAGCATAAACCTCCCTAAAGATTTGTGCATACATTTTTAGTCTTTAAGTTAGTCCTTTAAGGTATAGTTCGTACCCAAAATGAAAGTTTCTGTCATCAATTACTTACCCTCATGTCGTTCCAAAATATTTGTTTTGTTCATCAAAAGATTGTAAAACCAAATCCACATGAATTGAACGATTTAGTCCATATTTTTTAAAGAAGCTTGATCACTTTATATGATGAATGAAGAGATTGAATTTAGGCTTTTGTACACATTTAATTATTGATTAGCGAACACATAAACAGAAGCTCAACTGAACCTGCTTGATGCGTGAGAACAATCCTCTTGTAGAATCTCAAACGTGCTGTTTAACCTCGAGAACATGCTTGAGTTCCCATTTAATATTTCTGATTTCTGCATTGATGAATGTTTACATGTAAATAAAAGCCTAATTTAAATCTGTTCAACATATAAAGCAATCATGAGAATATTTGGACTATGCTCAATTTGTTTGGATGAGTTTTTCAGCTCCTTTAATGAACTTTTTGAAGGATCTATGTCGCAGTTGCACAGCTGTCAATGGAGAGTCAGAAATTTGAATGATTGTTTATTATTCATTTAGTTATTGTTCATTAACCATTATTTATTTCCTTTGTAATTTTCAGTTTTAAGATGTCTCATTGATTCTGGTTGTTGTAATCTCATAGGGTGTTCCTGCATTCATGCTGGGGCTGGACTTGTATATTATGTGGCTCTTTCATCTTTCTTCTGTCATACTGCATGAGTAACTCTCTAGTTCACTCAGTCCGTCATCTCTCTCGGCTCACTGTGACCGGGATGCTATGGACACTGCTCCGTCCTGTTCTATCCTTCCTGGTGGACGCCTCTGGAAGCTGTTTTGAGCCACTACAAAGCACTACAGAGGTTTTCAGGAACCCCGGGAAGCTCCTGGACTCTGATACAGGCCCCTTATTACTACTGAGAGAGGAGAAGGGTAAAGCAGCCTGCCTTAAAGCCGGGCTAAAATGGCAGGGATGTGAGGTGTCTGATGACATCCTTATTCTAAGTTTATGTTGTTTGATTCTTGCTGAAGAAATAGCCGTTTTTGGGCCGTGCATGGCTCTAGGAAAGGCTCTAGATAAGCCTCTTGGCATCCCTCTGAGGATTCTCTTCATGCTGTGTGTCTTGTTGATGAGTCTCTGGATCTTCCTGATTCTCTGCTTGCTAGCGCACTTCCCGCTGTTCCCTTCCCAGCTGGTTGGAGGAGCTCTTGGGTATCTGGGATGGAAGGGACTTTATAAGGGCTGGTATGTTTTAAAGCCAGGCTGGTGCTGTCTCGGAAGACCAAGAGCTTTGCATTCGAACATCACGAGTAAAACTGCAGTAACTGTGTCATGTGTGTTAAGGACCTAAGTTAAAGACATAATGTTAATTTTAACATTTACTAATATAGTTTTAAAATCAAAAGTTTTATCTGTAAACATTACTTAATGGACTTGATTTAACAGTTGTATTTCGATTAACTAATGTTAACAAAGACTAATAAATACTGTAGCAAATGCATTGGTCAGTTAAATGTTGGTTAATGCATTAACTAATGTTAAGTAATAATACCTTATGGTAAATTGTTACCAAAGTTTTTAATGTTTGATGCTCACGATGTCTGAATTTATATAATTTATGTCTGAATACAATACTACAGAAATATTATTATAATTGAAAATAATTTATATTTTAAAATGTTTGAAAATGTTTATTACTGCAATGCTAAACTGAATTGTCTCCTTACTCCAGTCTAGTGTCACATAATACTTCAGAAATAAAAGTTTTAATTATTTGTATTACAATTGTGTTCTGCTTAATATTTTTGTGTAAACCATGATATATTATTTTCATGAATCGTTGATTAAAAGAACAGCATTTATTTGAATGACTGAAATATCTTTACTGTCACTTTTGATCAATTTATTGCAACCTTGATTAATAAATGTACTTCATTAACTTATATAAAACAATAAAATATATATATAGTTATTTTTTTGTTTGGTGAAACTATAATGCATTTATTAAAAATAATACATCAGAATAATATTATTCTGACATTACGAATGAAAACAGGAGTGATGCCACATTTAGCTAAATTCTTTATTGAGTAAAAACAAATACAGTTGATTTTGTTTCTGTAACTGAAGCTCAAGTCAGTGCACTGTGACTGTGGATGTGAAACTTAATATGACATGTTTTAGTTTTCAGCAAATGTGTGTGTTTGTGTGCCTTTGCAGTGCAGATGAGCTACGGCTCTCAATAGATAAGCGCTTTTGAAGATAAGTCACCCCTGGGCTTCTTAATCTTGTCAAAGTTCTTGATGATGACATCATACATCATGGCCTAGAGTTGAACAGAACGGATGAAATCAGCCACACACAACTTACATCAAAACTGAGAAATGCAGCATTGAGGTGTTTTGCTCAGGGTAAGCTGAGACTAAACTTACGTAAGTGTTGCGAATCTCCAGTGCTACGATGCGTAACTCACAGTACTGGTGCTGATCCAGTTCATGAACAAGTTGCCTGAAATCTCCCTGTTGCCAAGCAACAAAACAATCAAATTATCAAAAGTGCAAAGATTTTTGAAAACAATGTTTATTCCAGCTGGTTAGCAATGTCGAAATCGAATAAAAAAAAAACTGACCACATGTGGCTGTTTGGAAGCCTTGGCTACAGCATCTCCTCTCTCACTGTAATACCTGAGTAAACAAACACAGTGAGGAATATGACAGATTAAAAAATGTATTTATAATAGAGACATCATGAGGTTAGTGTTTGACTGTGGTTGTGATGCAGTCTGTTCTCTTACTTGGAAATCTGTGTCTGGAATCCCTCGATCTTGGTGCGGGTGCTGGTAAGCAGTTCAAAAACTTTTTCCTGTGGGTACATTTTTACATTTATTCACATAATTTTCACACAGCATGCTATTATGAAATGAGTACAGCTTTTATATCTTATGTACCACAACATCATCAATATGTTCAAGTTCTTGTGATGCAAAGCACATTTTCCAGCATCCTTTCTTCAGTCTTCAGTGTCACATGATTCTTGTGAACCTGAGTCCTTGCTTTCAAAATTAAATCTTACTGACCCCAAATGTTTGATTGGTAATGTAATTTAACACTATCATTAATATTTAAAATGAATTAACAACTAATTAAAAAAATCTAAATGGGTGAAAAGGTCATAAAGTAGTAAATATACATCCACAGAAATTCATAAAACTTGCACACATTACACATTATTTTACATATACATTAAATGATCATTTACATATATATATATATATATACATACATGATATTATTTTTTAAGTAACCCACTCAAATTACATATTTAATGCTTTATTATTGGGGCTGCAAAATATATAGAAATGATTTAAATATTGCAAATGTACATGCATATTGTAACGGCTTGCAAAATTTAAAAAAACTATTTAAAACCTTCTAAAAGTTACTAAAAGTCTATGTTTTAGGTCGATGTAGATAGCAGAGAATAGATTGGACACTAGATTGTTAAATACATAGATTTTCTGAAGAGACACGGACACTATTGGTGTAAATGGTGGTATTTCAATAGTTTTTTGTTTACACTGATATTAAAATTACACTTTGCGTAATCCTACAGTAAAACACTGCTGTTTTTACAAACATAATTTAAATGAATTTTACATACTTGAAGCATTATCATATTGTATATAGCATTATTTAAAAAGTTTTCATATTTTTCTAAAATACAGGAATTCTATACATAAAATACAGGAATTCATTTGCAGGAATTCTAATCTAAACTTATATTTCTTTTTGCCACATTATAGGGCTAACTGACCTGTACAGAAACTCCAAAGTTGTTCCCATCTTCAATTCTGGGGACCTGTAGCTGTATCCACATTGACACCTGCATAAATGTGTTACAACATTACAAAATGTACAAATATTTAATCTATTAAATGTCTTGATGCCTGCAGAGTCTACATGCAGTATAAAACTATAAATTAAAGTATTATAGAACCAGCTGAGCAATTATATATCTCAAAAAAGTCAAATCATCAAAAATTTTGAAAATCGAATATCATCTTTACCTTTGTTTTAAAGGATTTAACTTTTTGTTAACTGTTCAGATCTGCATAGATATCACATGATATCACTTCCTCACCGTGTTAAGACACTCCTTTAGAGTCTGAATCTCAGGCTTGATGAGTTTGATGAGTTTCTCTACGGTCTCATTGCAGGCGATGGGACCACAGGGAGGACCTTTCAGATTACAATTAACATCATCAGTTCAATTTATGCTCTCCAAATCAACACTTTCCCTTGAAAGGACAGAGGTGGATGGGAGACTCTGGCTGCATCTGAAATCACACACTCACTACTATATAGCAGATGAAAAAACTGAATGTGACAAAGGACGTATGCCTGAATTCACAGTACTCATTAAAGAGTACTCATCACTTCCTTCGAGATTCTGAAGTATGAATACAATGGACTCTTTACTATCCCATGAGGCCACGGGAGAGGATTTGTGAATGGCAGTGAAGCGACACAACTGACGCTATTAGATCACATGAGAATGACAACATGACAAATGTAGTACGTCAGATTACACTCACACTACACACACTCATACCATATAAAACATACTTTTTAGCGATTGTATTTTTGAATATGACTTAACAGTCTGACATTGCCATCATGTGTTCATGCTGTGAATTACACAGTCATTTTGCATTTGGGGGAATTCAGATTCAGGGAACAGGGAACTAAACAATTACCATTTTCAGTTTCATTTTCCAAATACCATCTATAGATTTACCTTCATCCTCTTCTTCTCCTTTCTCTCCACCCTTCTTTCCCCCTTTGGCCTCTTTCTGTGTGAATAAATGAAAAATAAAAATCGAATAAAGTTAGTTAAACTAAACCACAAACTGGCATGACGGTGCGATACAGTAATTAAACTGATTTTAAAAGAATTTTAAAAGTCGTTAATGTAGATAACCAGTGTCATTTTTTTGTGGTAAAAATGAACTAAGGAATAGTGTGAATGAGGAATGAATTTTAATTTTAATTTTGTGTTGCCTTTATCTAAATGTATGACTTTTTTCATGTATATTGTGTCCTTTAAAATATAAAAGAAATGGCTAAAATATTAAATATTTTAAATAAATGATGTAAAACGTATGTAAAAAAATCTATTGAATCTGTGTTTTATTTGTCCTGGAATATGTTTTCAGTTTCTTGAAAATAATGTGAATAATAAGGTTAATAATAAATAATATTATATTGACCTCCTCTTTCTTCTTCTTCTTCAACTCCTCTTTGGCAGGGTCTGGGATTGGGATGTCCAGAGGAGCCCTGACGACAGACAGATCCTTCAGACTACAGGAACCCTAAAATATAAATCAAAAACTTAAATACAAAGATAAACAGCATTGCTTAACCACAGCATAATCTGTACTCTGTCATGATGCACCTGCTGGATGACTTTATACCTGTAATATCTTGTCCATCACTGCGATTTTCTCAGGGAAGACGTTTGAGATCAACTGTTCAGCCTGATAAAAGGATCATAATTTCAGTATACGGTTATTGTTAATAGAGTAAAATCATACAATATAGTAATATTGCTTCTCCTTCAAACTGCTTCACAAATCTTACTGTCATGTTCTTTCACAATAATAGAGTATAATACACAGCTGTAACTTTAATATGTCGTATCTTAACTAAGAGTAACTGAATGTAAGTTTAATCACCTCCTTAGTGATTTTTTGGGAGAATCCATCCACCTGCAAAGTAAATAGGAAGTGTCTGTCAAACTTGCCTCTTTAACACAAACAGGCATTATTATATTCATGTGCTGATGTTAATAGACAGGTTCAAGTCAAAATGCCAAATTTTCGCTCAGTAATCAGTTATAAATGAGTTTAAATCAGGTCTTGGGCCTAAAACAGGCGGCTTACCTGTTTTTTAGATGCGGGGCTCATGTCTAAGGAAGTCATTTTTGCAGAATAGTCGTTTCGATTTACCCTCTTGCAAAACTTTATTGATTCTGATTGCAGAAAAGCGCGTTTAATGTCTTATCCCACTGGGTAGCGTGGGGTTTAGTTTGAAAAGAGACGATGAAAGTCAGTTGTTGTTATCGACGAAACGACGAGAAGTCGCAGTTACTCAGCACAAAGAATGAAAATGAAAGTGAATTAAGCGTTAAATAAATCCTTCCTAATGTCACCAAAAGGGGGCGATAACAATCAAACTCCTCCTGCGAGTTACAGAAACAGGCTCTGACATATATAATAAAAGTCCTGTAGAGCCGCAGCTATTTTTTAAGGAATGAATTACAGTATAGAAAGAGAATATCATTTATTTTTTACTTCATCCGAATATATGCCATTTTTCATGTATATTTATGATGGATTTTAAAAATATAGAAATATAATAATTTATATATGTGAATCAATTCATAGAAAAAACTGTTGTATATATTGTATGTAGTTTAAATATTAAATATAATAAAAAATAAATATTTTCAAAACATTTCTGAGATGGTTCAAATAAATGAGAAAAAGTAAACGTATTAATAAATAAACAAACATAAATAAATAAATAAATAAATAAATTTGACATATTTTTCGGATATTTATCCTGATGTATTGTTTTCTATACTTTAAAATAAAAAAATATGTATTATTGAAAAATACATTGTATACATGTTTATGTATCCAAAGTATATAAAAATATAAAAACTATTGCTAATAAATATTTTTAATATTTCTTTCTTTATAATATTTATTTTAATAAATTTGAAATAATATAAAATATATGTAATAAATTGTAATATTTTTTTTACTGTATATGCATGTATTACATATATACCGTATGCAAAATATATGTAAAACAAAATGTAATTTAAAATATACATGTTTCCAAAGCAAAAACTGAATTTTTCCAATTTATGATCATTCAAAGGACTAGGAATGATCAAGTTTGATCAGAAACTGACAAAAAAAACATTTATGTCAATAAAGAACCTTGTATAGAAGAGACTACCTAATTTATTCCTAAAGGTTGCTTTTAATGATAGGAAAGAGCTAACACCTACTGTAAGGAAAGAGAGAGAGAGTACACAGCATTCTGTTTCTCATAACACAAATACAAAAATAGACAGCAATTATGTGCAAACCACCAGATCTAATCATCAAAACACTGTTTATTCCTGGACTTTCCTCTCATCCTCTGAACTCTCTTCCATCACATACTTCCACTGATTAAACAGAAAACACTGTTTGCATGGGCTGTTTTCACATCAAAGAGAACAAAACACATCTCCCTAATCTTGTCAAACTGAATTGAGTAACATGTATTCAGTAATGTATTGAGTAACATGTATTTATTGAGTAAAGTGTTATTTTTGTTTGGCTTAAAACTCTTTTCAAGTTCATAGGTGATAAGTATTGCTTGACCCATGCAATGAATGTTTTTGTTTTTGCGCAGTCCAAAGGACAAAGTTCTCTTTTCTCATAAAATGTAATGTGTGCGTATGTGTGCGTGTGTGTTTGTGAATGCGTGTAAGAATGGTTCTTGCTCAAGCACAGCCATTAAACAAATTCATTACCATATATAACTTTTTAAGGTAATATTGTTCACATACAGTCTAAAAACAGTGTGTTACAATGATTTGCCATTCATAAGATTTAAACCCTGGACTTGTGAGTAGCTTTCACAAGAAATGTGTTGCATATTTCAGAATGATTTTTTATTCATTCCTATTCACTCCAGATGTGTATGGTATAACGAGTATAGTGGGGTTTTGGGCTTCTGTGGATCTGTTACTTCATACAGATTAAAGTCTAACCACAATGGCTTTTCAGTTTATCTTTATCCACTGTTCTCTAATCTACCTCACACACACACGCGTGAGCGCACACACACACACACACACACACACACACACACAAACACACGCACGCAGACACGCGTACTAACAGGCACGCGCGCGCGCGCACACACAAACAGACACGGACGCACACGTACAAACAGACACGCACGTAGTACACATACTTACACCGTGATCTTTAGCCTGTTCATAGTGTCTCCTCTCGCGTTCTCAGTCTGTCTCAATGATCACAGTTGTTGCACTGGAGACTTCGCATGAAGTTTACCGTACTGCATATGATAAACACTAGCAGTAGCTATAGTTCATGTTTGTGCACTGGCAATTCTTTATGGCTTCAAAACGTATTTGGACACTTGTCAAAAAAGTTGAAATATTATTGTTGCATACATAATGAAATATAAAACAATAATGCAGTCTGTAAACAAATGATGCATAATTTTCTCTGAACTATCTTTACTCCTCTGAACTTGTTTGTCTACTGCAGTCTCAAGGTCATTTTTTGTGTAAAGTCGTCAAATATTTGGCCCTTTTTACATTCTCATTTGTGTTCATCTGATCTCTGCACTGCAATCTGACTCCCCCCCCCCCCCCCCCCCCCCCCGAATTGGCTAATAAAGAGCATAAAGAGCAATTGGCTAATAAAGAGCAAATCTAGCATTTGATTAATTCTACATGCGTCATATTAAACTTACATATCAAACAGTAGAGTGCAACGACTACATTTTTTACAACGGCAACAACATGGTTTCGATTCGCAGGGAAAGCAAGAACTGATTAAGAATGTCAATGTGTTTCTTGAATGTGATGCAAGGATTAAGGATTATTTTGGATTAAATCTTCTGTCAAATGTAAATGAGGAAAACGTTAACGTTTTAATGAGGATAACCAACTTTTAAAAAATTTGAATAAAAACCGATAGTAAACACAGAAAGTAATCAGACATACATGTAGCCTATATGCCTATACACACATTATTATATCCATATAATTTCAGGTAATTACCAGCTATAACTCTCCATGGCCATTTAATGCATATTTCATTTTTTTTTATGAAGTCACATTAGTTGTTGCTTTTTAGAGAATTACAAATGGGGGATAATAAAAAAGAGTGAAATCAAAACAGAAATCAAAATGTAAATGTAGGTAAACAAAGGCGTATTTTTATATATTTTATTTAATTATATTTTTCATTGCTAAGAACATTCAAAACCAATTCCAGGGATGAATACAGTTGATAATGCAATCACATCTCACAAAATGATGAAATATCATGAGAATGTTTAATCAGAAAATTTCTGCTCCAGCGGTTGTGATGATGAATGAAGCGACGTCACAAGGAGCCAATAAGCTTCCGCTCACAACTTTATCAACATCTGCTGACTTGACGCGGACGACGATCACGTGACTCTACAACTCCACGAAGAAGCTTTAAAAACAAGATTCACTTCTGCACAACGTTGCTCAGCCCAACCGGCATTGAGCAGAAACGAGGGATAGAGACAGAGAACCAGGGAGCCAGAGACAGGGAACCAGAGAGTCAAACCACTTCATTGACTCAGAAGCATCAACCTACAGCTTTAGACTGAAATGCTACTGCTAGTTTTTCCACTTTGTCGTGTTTTTTTGGAAGCGCACGCCTATTACAGTAGCAAATCAAACTTCTAAAATATGTTAACCGACTAGAAAGTGTGTCAGCAGAAAGCTATATTATTATCGACGCATCTCAGTGGCTGCTCGCGGGGAGAGGAGCGTCGCTGTTAGTCCAGGATCGAGCTGAGGGTGGGATCAGCTGATGAGAAGTTACACGTGTTAAAGTGCAAGGGTCTTACTGTACTCTCCTCTACCTCAAGAGCTGCGTTATCACTGTCTGCAGTGTGATATGAGAGCTGAACAGGACTGAAGAGGAACAAGCCAGCCCTCTCATATTGCTTGATTTTTCTTTTATTGTTTACTCCACCCATTTCACTTACACCGAAGATGTCCTGCCTGTTGCTTGGAGTGTTAAGGAGGTGAGTGTCTTTTATGCATCACTAATAATCTCTTTAAAACAAGGTACTAACATCCCCATATGTACTGGGCATAGGGGTAATATTACCTATTACCTTGTTGTATTTGTGCGTATATGTGTGTGTGTGTCTGTGTGTGTGCTGGTATATAATATAAGGTATATATATATATATATATATATATATATATATATATATATACACACACACACACATATACGCACACATACAACAATACAACAAGGTAATAGGTAATACATACAAGTATATCTATATGTGCGTGTGTGTGTGTGTGTGTGTGTGTGTGTGTGTGTGTGTGTGTGTGTGTGTATGAGTCTTTATTCAATACATACAGTATCACACCCCTCTCTTTCCTGGATAAACATCCTTGTTGTATAGTTTTTTTTTTTAGAGTAGATCCTTAAATAAACCTGAACAGGTCTATAAAACATACGTCTATAGCACACTGTACAACTAAGCGTCAACTCCCCTGTTTTAATTGGGGCACTAAACTTCTGTTACAATGCAGAATTATCTGTGATAGAGTTACCGTATATAGAAATGCAGAGTAAATTAAAACACTCCAAAGTCCTGGAGTCTGCTATTGCCAAATGATGACATTTGCCACATATCACATCTCAATATTAGCCTGAATCTAGTACTACTGAGTTAATCACGTACAGGAATGCAGAAACCCAATTCATGTATGACCAGATTTTTTTCGTTTGCGTTTAGAGACTCTGAAAAACAGGTTGTGAATGAGCATGTACCGGTAACTAACTAACTTTGACCACACAAAGCAAAGTGACAGCAGGCATTTGTGAGTCATTTAAATAAAAAAAGTAGTTCATATGCAGTATTGTAATAAGGAATATTTAGACATCAACTATAAATCGCTTTCAAAAGCATAAAGATTTTAAAATCCCATTTTATTGCATCTGTATCTACTCTTGTCAATTTCTCAACAGAACGAGTGATTACATCAGCACAGGACTTCAAGTAAATATGCTCAGTGTGAGAGTCTATAGCTGGCTAAACTTTACCCAACAGTTGCATGATACCAGGAATTGATTGTTGATGATGTATATGTGTGTTTTGTGTGAAAAAGTATCCTAACTTGTTTAACAGGTTTTTTTTTTTTTTGCATTGAAATGTCCTTTGACATATATCTGTGTGCATACGCATGCAAATGATTCAGAAAGAAAGGCACCACTTTGGCCCAATTTTAATATTGCTTGTCTGATATTGGTACATGTGTTTTGTGTGCATCCATGTACATAGTGTGCTTGTATAACCATACTCTGAGGGGAGGGGAGGGGAGTGAATGCCAAGGAGACCCTCTGATTGGTCGGTTCACATGAGGGTGTGTGTCGCTGACTATGATAATTGATGGTGTAAAGCTCAGGAGTTATTGATGAAAGTGAGGAATCATGGGGGTCCAAACTGTGATAGACTCTGAGACTTTGCTCTAGTAGTTTATACACATTTGGAAGTAGTTTGTACTGGCTTTGGAAAACAATAGATGAGTATTATGGGCTAAAGCGTGTTGCAATTGGGCTGGGGGGTTGGGCTGAAGAGAATGAAAGGGTAAAAGAAAGAGAACCCTTTTTTTATGTCCTTCAGATATCCTTTTAATTATAGAAACCAAGCCTTGCAGTCACGTGCCGCCTTTTTGATCAGTTCGCTACACCGTTGAAGAATAACAGGCTTGTTATTGACCCCTGTGTAAGTTCAGAAAGCAGATGATTGAATGGAAAAGACAAAATGCAGCCCTCCACTGGCATTAAACCCTTCTTTTATGTTCCCTGAATGTGCGTATTTTCTCTTTCATTAACTCCTTTTGTTACTGAAGCTTTTTTCCACCAAGGGATTAAAAAAAAGAAAGGAAATTGCAACTTTTGATCTGACAATTTAGACTTTTGTCTTGCAATTGCAAGACTATATTTCACACTTCTGAGAAAAAATAAAAAGCTGTTAGGTAGAACAAACTTATTGTGTTCATGTTGTATTGCAAAAGACCTTTGCTGCTATTGAGGTGGGATGCGGGTAGGGTTAGGATAGGTTTGGTAGTACGAGTAGGTTTGAGGGTGGGTTAGGGGTACGGGAATGGTCAACTGTAATTATAGATGTAACTACAGATGTAAGTACATGCAGGTGTTTGTTAAATATAACTACACTGTAAATGTGTACAATAAGTGCATTGTTGCAAATTATTAATTTAAATGTTATTACATATTAGTTAAAGACAGTTAATATAAAGTGGGTCAAAAAGTCTGAATTGGGAAATATAAAACATGCAATGGCAAGAGAGGCAGAAAAAAACTTTATTTTCATTTGATCCTATTAACATTTATGCATTTGGCAGATGCATTGCCATTCAAGGTATGCTTTTTATCAGTTTGTGTTTTCCTTGAGAACCAAAGCCTTGAATTTAATATTGTAAATTAAAAGCATAATACCTTATTTGCTGTAAATAGTTTTTTTTAGACACAAAGGGCAAAGGAAAATTTAAACGGGATTGGGGCAGCGACAAAAAAAGAAAAGAAAAAGAGCTGAGCCCTGCAAACATTTGATTAGTTGTGCGCATGCAGCGTATTTCATTCCAAAGGACACCACTAATTAGTCTTCTAAATCACTTATCTTGTGTTAAAGTTCATCCTGCAGTTATGATGCAATATTCATACTGCTGACATTATTGTTCATTCATTAATGTAACATGCCAGGGCTTACATAAATCCATCTACGTTATCTGCAGTCTTTTTTGCCATGGTTGGTGGGGAGATGAGGAAGGCACGGAGGCACAGGAATCCAGAAATATTCTTTTAATTAGAACTTAAACAAAAACACCAAATAAACAAAACAACACTTCAAAAACTTAGAGTCATAAACACAGAGACAGAGGATGAGGAAAAAACAACCAAAAACTGACAACTCTGGATAGGGACTGAAGGAAACACAGGGTTTAAATACACAAGGTTGGAGTGAATATGAATATGACACTGCTGACAAGACTAACAATGTGCTGATGCGACAGGGAAACACACTGATCACAGGAGGAAACAGGAAGTAGACAAAGACACGACTGACATTTAACACTTTTGTTTAGAGTTTCGATTGAGTTGGGTTTAGAAATGTTCCCCCTGAAAATGGAGTAGGAATTTTCAAATTAGCCACCTTATTTTTAGCATAAGAGTACTCACCCTTTTGAGTCTTCTGGTGTCATCAGCCTCCATTTATTTTAACTATGCAAAAACAGTCAATTTTGTTGCTTAAAATTGCATATTAATAATAAACACACTGTTTTGTTGCACAAAGATTTCACTTTTTACTGCATTTGTTATTGTTGAAAGGCTCTTCTTGCAAAATTATGTACAAATTCCCATCGTGGCTAATATTCTAGTAAATATATCCTTGTCACGGTTGTCTTCCCTGTCTTCGTGGTTGTCATGTTTACCTACTAGTTCCCCATATTTCGCTCCCCATGTCATCAGTATCAACTGTCTAGTCATTAATTACCTGATTAGCTCGTCTGCCATTCCCTTTCCCCTAATCATCCTCTGTGCATTTATGTCCTGTGTTTATCTTTGTCAGTGTTCATTCTCGTCTTTACTGTGCTGCGTTAATCATTGTATTCAGTAGTTTGCTAAATAAACACTATTATGTTCCTCTCATCTTCAGACAATCTGGTTGTCTTAATATGAATTTAAACAGTTGTGAAAACCAATGCGTTGTAGAGTATTTGTACATTAGTCTAAAAAGTGACAGCAGCCTAATATTTCTTCTCCTTTCTTTGTTAATCCTATGTTAATGAAACAACAAAAGACAAAGAAAAAAATCACTCACTGCTCTTGACTGAATAACATTTGTAACTTTGGTTCATTTATTTCATGTATACTGCAAAGACTGTGCAGTGTTATTTTACATTTGATTACTTTATTAAATTACTGTACCTACAAACTCCTATTAGACCTACCTGAAAAACACTGTTTATTTAATTTATATTAGTTAGGCTAGTAGTTTTAGCTGTGATATCGAAATTGGAATCAAGAACTGTTAAATTTTACTGGTATCTAAGATGTTAGTATAATTTAGTACAATTTTGGTGTTTATTTATTACAATTCAATGGTACTCGGGTCAAAAACAATGAAAGCAATAACTGTTTTATTTATTACTTTTTTATGGCCAATGATAATTTTTATAAGGCAAGTAAAAAAGAAACCACTGGTCCCACCAGAGCCCTGCAATATACATTTTCCAGAAAATACACATACACTTTGAGCTTCAGGATTATGCATATTTATGTATAAGTATTTACATAATTTTTTTGTACTTAATAAACATTTTGTACTTAATATAAATACACCGCAGTTGTACTTTTAGTATGCTAAATTGGAACTGCTAATTTTGTACTTAAGTGATCCAGAAATAGTGCTGAGGTCCAACTAAAGACATTTGATTGTGCTAAAGTGGAACTATTACAAGTATACTTTAGGTAAACTTTACTTTACTGATATTATCCAGTATCATACTATCCTTACTAAATAGGGATGTTAAATCTAGGGATAGGCACAACGACTATTTTGGTAGTCGTTTAAATGTTCTCCAAACAAAGTTTAATTATAAAGTTCTGTAAGTCTCAAGCAGTATGCCAGTAAATATGTTAACAGATTTCTACTACACTTAGTATGAAATAAATGTATTTTAAATACATTTTGGCATAGTTTTTTTTTGTGTATTTTTGTTTTCATGTGTTTGTCACTTGTGTCTTGTTCAGTTAATTCTTGATTAATCCCTAGTTACTGGTAGTTCCTTTAGTTACTAATTACATTTATCTGTCACCTGTCATTATAATCATTATGTCTCCCTGTGTATTTAAGACCTTATTGCTGATCTCATTTTCATTAACTCATTCAGCCGAATGTACTGTACTGCAATATTAGTGCAGTAATATAGGGAATAGTAAATGAACGATTTCAGATATAGGCTGTTATTAGTGTTATTTCAAAACCGTGAATGATTCAAATGACTCACAAAAGTCACTTGTCTCCACCGACTGGCATATTGATTTAACTTACAGAAATTGTTTAATAATTCCCAGCACTAATGCACAAACTGACAGTCCTTCTGGTATGTGCAAATACAGACAAGCTGTGTGATACAAGTCATGGTTGGATTGTATATCAGCACTAACTGTTCATAATATAATAATAATTTTCAGATTTGGATGATGTGTGTCTGTGTTTGTAGAGTGTGTAAAACTAACCAAGAATGACGTGTTTTGTAGGTTGATCCATGCTTATGCCATTAATCTTCAATTTATTGTACTAATATAATGTTTACGTGTGCCCATGTAGGCGAAATGCCATCAGTACAGCTTCAGTGGGAGCGCGGTCCTTCGCCTCCATGCCCGCTCTGCCCTCGTCAGTGGCTGAGTTTGTGTCTGGCGCAGTGGCTGAGTGTAAACCTTCTAAAGTGCACGTGGTCACAGGCACACCTGAGGAGACAGCAAACATCCTGGCCAACCTAGAGATAGATGGCATGGTAAAGAAACTCAGCAAATACGAAAACTGGTAAGTTGTTTTTCGCTTATTGTATTGTAAGTAATTTAAAGTGCCCCTATTATGCTTTTACAGATATTAGCTTTCATGTAGCGTGTTATATAGCAGTTTGTGAATGTAGAAGGTTTACAAAGTTCAAAGGTTCAAGTGCATGACAAATGGAGTCATTGTCTCCCAAAAGAAAGAAACAATTCTGAACTGCCTGAAACGAGTCATCAGTCATTCCAGTCTTACTTCCTGCTCTAACCTACATTGAACTCAATCACTGTAGTTGTACCTGAGGCTTTGAAGAGTTTGGTCCATGTTGTCACTTTGCGTGTACTTCCAAAGGATGAGGACTCAAATTGAGACGACTGATCATTACTGTTTTTATCACTGTGTAAACAAATGCCGAGGAAGCCTCTGGAGCTGAAATTCAGAAATGTAAGCAGTAGACCAATCACAAGAGATTGGGCCATCTGGCCAATCAGAGCAGAGTAGGCTTTCAGAAAGAAGGGGTATAGAGAGTCCGGATCCTTTATCGCTCAGATGCTGTGAGAAAAGCGGTGATGCTGCATTGTATTTTATTAGAAAACTAAAGTGTTTTTTTACCTTGAATGCATGCAAACCTATTGTTGGAGACCTCCGTAACAAGGAACCTTAAGAACAGCATAATAGAAATACTGATGATAGTATGAATTGTCTGAAATAATGTATTCATAATTATTTCCGTGTGCAGCTGGCTGGCTCGTACTGACCCTAAAGATGTGGCTCGTGTGGAAAGTAAGACAGTGATCGTCACGAAAAAGCAAAGAGACACAATCCCCATCCCCACTGGGGGTGCCAAGTCTCAGCTGGGTAGCTGGATGAGTGAGGGAGACTTCCAGAAGGCCAGAGAGGATCGCTTTCCTGGATGCATGGCAGGTATGTGTTACTTACAAGACTCTGCATAACCTGGCTCCATCATATCTCACTGATCTGATTCTACACATACTCCCTCTCGAACACTCAGATCCTCATCCATACTCCCTTTAGTTCCTCCGCGCATGCGTCTGGTTTCCATGGGATCTCAAGCTTTTAGCTACGCTGCTCCTCAGTTGTGGAACTTGCTTCCCCAAGAAATTCGAAACAGTGCCACCTTGTCTATTTTTAAATCGCGCTTGAAAACACACCTTTACAGGCTGGCTTACCCATAAATTTTTATTTTATTTTATTATTATTGTTATTATTATTATTATTATTTATTTTTTCCTGTAATTGCTTATTTCTTTCTTGTAATTTAATGTTTTATATGCATGTAAGGTGTCCTTGAGTGTCTTGTAAGGCACCCTTAAATAAAATGTATTATTATTATTACTATTACTCAAATCACTGATCAATTACTGAAACCTGTCAAATAGTTAATCCAACCATCATAAATAAATAAAAGCTATGAAAAATAACAGAATTGTTTTATTGAATGTGAATATTGAATTATTCAAATAATCAAATCAAATCATTAATTAAATAATGTTATAAATATAAAGATAAGAAGTTTAGATGAAAATAATAATAGTATTTATAAGTTATTACATATAAGAAGGACAAATGAAAGCATGCAATAATAATGATGCCACTGTGATCTAGGCATCTGAATCAGCTCTTTGAAATACGGAAAGTACTCTTGTCTTTATTGTGCACCTGGTTATATTATTTGATTACCAAATGATGAATTACTGCTGCCATGATCAATAATAAATGTACACAAACCAGAGCTCTATTTAATCAAATTAATTTTCGTGGACAGCAGTAGTGCAGTGTTAATTGTGTTAAACAAACAGAAATATTATATATATATTATATAAAGAATAACTTTTAATTTTGCAAAACGCATACACAGAATCCCATCAGTAGAGCTTCATTTGTATTTAACCTGGAATATCCATTTAGAATCCAAATGTTTTTCATCAGTCCTCATGGTCATGTTGGATAGGCTGGGAGGAAGCTTTTGCGGTGCTTAAAATTTTGAATATTTCTTACTTTCTGTTCCTGTGTAGGACGCACGATGTATGTGATCCCCTTCAGTATGGGCCCTGTGAACTCTCCTCTTGCTAAGTTTGGTGTTCAGGTGACAGATTCTGCATATGTGGTGGCTAGCATGGGCATCATGACACGCATGGGGACACCTGTGCTGCAGAAACTAGCAGAGGGGGCGGAGTTTGTGCGCTGCCAGCACTCCGTGGGCCGACCTTTACCACTCAAAGGTACCGTAACTACTTTATTTTAATGTCAGATTAAATGTAAATTTGATTTCAATCCATCATATGAAACTAAATTTCACCAGTTCCTTCAAATGATTCTTTTTGTTTTTGTTGCATTTAACATTTTTGGCATTTTATTACAGTAAAAACAGTAATATCCAGATTTTTTAAACAATTTAAAATAACAGTTCACTATTTTAATATATTTTAAAATAAGATCCTTAAGAAATCATTTTAATATGCTGATTTGGTTCTTAACATTTCTTATAATTATCAACGTTGAAGAAGGTTGTGCAGCTTAAAATGTTTGTAGAAACAATTATATTTTTTTGTTCAGTATTCTTTGAGTTGAGTTGAAAATTTAAAAGTTAATTTATTTAAACTTTTGTAACAAAATAAAAGTCATTGATGTCAATTTTGATAATTTAATGTGTCCTTGTGAATTAAAATCAATCGTTTCTTTTAAAACAAAGAGCTTACTGCTCCAAAACGTCTGAATGGTAGTGTACGTATATATTTATTTTTCTTATCTATATCTCTTTCTCTTTTCTTCCTGCACAGCGCCTTTAGTGAACAGCTGGCCTTGTAACCCAGAGAAGGTGTTGATTTCACATCTCCCAGACACCAGGCAGATCTTATCCTTCGGCAGTGGTTACGGTGGAAACTCTCTCCTTGGAAAAAAGTGCTTTGCCCTTCGGATCGCCTCACGTATCGCCAAAGATGAAGGCTGGTTGGCTGAACACATGCTGGTAAGGGACATCAGACAGAATCCTGGATCTTGCTTGCGAGTTTATTACAATTCATCTTACTGATGTACTGCTCTCCTAGCTAGAGTATTCATTTATAAGACATGATGTTGATGCCCTGTTTCTCTTCCCTCCAGATTTTGGGTATCACAAATCCTCAGGGTGTAAAACGGTACATTGCAGCTGCTTTCCCGAGTGCTTGCGGGAAAACTAACCTGGCTATGATGAAACCATCACTGCCAGGCTGGAAGGTTGAGTGTGTGGGTGATGACATCGCCTGGATGAAATTTGACAGTCAGGGTGAGAAATTTGGCTTGTCCTAGACAGCATATGCAACTATTGACACAAGTGTGGGTTTATGGCCAGACAGAAAATGACACCATATCTCTTATTTTAGCATTTTTATTGGGAAGCAAAGAGAGAACTAATTAAAATGGAAATAATTGCATGGCTCAGCCAACAAAACAGCAAAAAAACAGTTCCTTGGGAACAGGTTTGCAGTATAGTGTATTAATGTATGATTTAAAGTATCTGTTGAGGGGATACTGTTGTTTATGATTATAAATAGATGTTTTCAATACAGATGGTGATGTTTTTTGACTCTCTTTACCAGGTAAACTCAGAGCTATTAATCCAGAGAATGGTTTCTTTGGAGTTGCCCCCGGGACATCCCTAAAGACCAACCCTCATGCCATGGCAACAATCTCCAGTAACACAGTGTTCACTAACGTAGGAGAGACCAGCGATGGCGGGGTTTGGTGGGAGGGTCTGGATCCACCTGCACCTGGAGTCAAACTCACAGACTGGCATGGAAAGTCTTGGAAGTATGGTAAGATCATTGATTAGTAAAATCATTTTTACTTAACAGTCACCCTCCTTTTTGAGCATAGACATTAAAATGTGCTATCCAAATATTTGTGAATCCTTTGGAATACGTATCTAATTTCGGTCTCTTCTTAAAGACACTAATCAGGTTATATAACACTTATATAACAAATAATAATAATAATAGGTTATATAACAAAATTAAATTTATATAAATTTACTGTAAAAGGCAGTTTATACAAAATATATTTTTAGATTTTGTTAAGGTGCTGTATCAAAAATAACCACCAGATGTCATCCAAATTCCACATAATTTTTTATGCATTTTCCTGTCACAAATTAACAAATTTCTGTCAAAATATCACTTCTATCTCAAAACACCACCAAATATGGAACCTTCAGTCTGGTCAAGGTTAGAAAGAGTTTGGATTAGAAAATACATTACAAATGTAAAGTGCATTACATTTTGTTAAATGAAACATGACACTGCTAACTAGGGGGAAGATTTTAAGTAAAGCAATGTCTGATTTCAAATGGGTGTAAGCTTTCGAATGATATCTAATTTATGATGATTAATAAAATATATGACAGGGGAAAAAGGCAATAAAAAAGAGTGTCAAGTGTTCTACTGACAGTTAAGGGAAACATTCATTAACATATAAATATAATTTATAAATATTACGATTGATATAATTATTATAGACATATAACTTCTAATTTATTTAACTCTTCTTTCTCTCAGGCGATTCTTCACTGTGTGCTCACCCGAACTCCAGGTTTTGTGCCCCTGCTGGCCAGTGCCCTATCATAGACCCATGCTGGGAGAGTGATGAGGGCGTTCCTATTGATGCCATTGTATTTGGAGGTAGAAGACCAGAAGGTGGGTGTCACTGGATTAAATTTTATATCAAGATATTGTTACACTATATACTGTATATATCTACTATAGCCATCAGCCATCTCTCTCGCCTGATCGCCACAGAAGCTAAGCAGGGTTGAGCCTGGTCAGTACCTGGATGAGAGACCCTTCTGGTTTATGTTGCTGCTTGAAGAGGTGTTAATGAGGCCAGCGGGGAGTGCTCACCCTGTGGTCTGTGTGGGTCCTTGTGCCCTAGTGTAGTGATGGAGACACTATGCTGTCAAAAAGCACTGTCCTTCAGATGAGATGTTAAAGCAAGGTCCAGAATCTGTGGGCATAAAAAAAAGTATTTCCTTTGAAAAGAGTAGGGGTATAACCCTGACACCCTGGCCAAACTTGCCCATTAGCCTCTATCCATCATCCTGGTCTCCAAATCATCCCCAAATACTGATTAGCTTCATCACTCTCATGATTAGCTTCATCTCCTCTCCACCAATAAGCTGATTTGTGGTGGGTGTTTTGGTGCAGTATAGTTGCCGTTGCATCATCCAACTGGATGCTGCAAATTGGTGGTATACTGGTTTATAAATGTAATTAATTATTACCATAATACATATTTTTATATTATTAAATACTAAATCTTTGTTTTATTCAGTAAGGATGCAATGCATTTATAAAAAGTGGCAGTTAAAATTGTATTTCATATACAGTAAATGCTGTTTTTTGACTTCATATTCATCAAAGAATGCTGAACAAAATTCTAATGTTTCTTGAGCAGCAAATCAGCATATTAGAATGATTTCTGACTGGCCATGGGATTTCACGTGAAACTGAAGACTGAAGAGTATTGGCTGCTGAAAATTCAGCTTTTCATCACAGAAATACATTTTAAAGTATATGATAGAAACAGAATAATTTTACTGAATTTTTGATCAAATAAATGCAGCCTTGGTGAGGATAAAAGTCATTAAAAAATATTTAAAAATATCTTGACCCCAATCTTATCAACGGTAGTGTGTGTATATATACATGTATGCTATACATTATATCTCAAAATGTATCTGTCTTTTTTTGCAGGTGTGCCTTTGGTGTACGAGTCATTTAACTGGCGTCATGGTGTGTTTGTGGGTGCAGCGATGAGATCTGAATCCACGGCTGCTGCTGAACATAAAGGTACAGATTTACATTTTTCCTATTATGATAAATAGAGGGAAACACAAACATGCACTACAGTTCAAGTACTTAGGGACTGTGGCAAGCAGGACGAGGCCGAGGGTCGAGAGAGAATGGTGCGATTGATAATGCGCGTATTTTACAGAGGAGTGGAAGCATAAAAGGAGGAGGGATGACTCTTGCTCACAAATAAATAAAACACAGCATAAAATCCACGCCTGGTCCTCTCTTGTCCATCATCTCTCATCATGGGCCTCGCCTCATCCTGCTCGTCACCAGGACAAACTGAACAAAATACTAATTCTGTTATTTTTCGTAAATGACAATATATATATATATGGCTCATTTTCCGTAGGTAAAGTAATCATGCATGACCCCTTCGCAATGCGTCCTTTCTTCGGCTACAACTTTGGCGACTATCTGGCCCACTGGTTGAGTATGGAGACGCGTAAGGGTCCGACCCAGCTCCCTAAGATCTTCCACGTCAATTGGTTCCGGAAAGATCAGAAGACCGGCTCTTTCTTGTGGCCAGGGTTCGGAGAGAACGCCCGTGTCCTCGAGTGGATCTTCAAGCGCTGCGGCCGTACCAGTGAAGACGAGGCTGCCAACAAGAGCATTGTGGGATGGATTCCACAAAACGGTGCCATAAACACAGAAGGTCTGGGTGGGAATATCGATATGGGTGCCCTTTTTGACCTGCCCAAACCCTTCTGGCAGAAGGAAACACAGGAGCTTCGGACCTACTTCACCCAGCAGGTTGGAGCTGATCTACCTGCACAAGTTGAAGGAGAGCTGAGGGCGCTGGAAGAGAGAGTGAGGGATTGAACGGACACTACAATACATTGATGGGTTGAGGTGGAGGTAACTGTTTAAATGTGACTGACTGTTGCACTGCATCTGAGAAACACAAAACCAACAAGTTCACTTGATGCCATCAGGGGTATCAATAACTAGGTGCCTTATCTTTGAAGCTAACAACTGTATTTAATGTTTACAAGCTATTTACCAAAATGCCATGTTAGATTATCTTCAGTTCAAACAAGATCACATGAATTTCAACCAGAACGTTTTAAAATAAGAGTACACTATCTATTATCTAGTCATTTTTAGCAATAACTTAAAAACATGTGTTCATGGAAAGAAGTGATATCATCATTGGTTAAGTAATGAAAACAAAAATTTTATTTCCAAAGAATTTGCCTTTTATTTGTGCAATATGATTGACATGATTCAGGTTGAGTTGGGTTGAAGGATCTGGACCAAAGAGTATCAACGAGTCTCACTCATTGAATGTGTGTATGTTTTTACTTGAGCTCACTGAATAAATACAACTTTAAAACAAACTTTATGTGGATTAGTCGGCTTTCTTATATCACAACAGTTGCATACTTGTCTTTCATAAACTATAAGCAAAGGCTGAATGATACCGGAACAGTTTTACTCTTATGTGTTCTGTTTTGAAAAGGACAATGTTTCATTGTGAATGTGAAATTTACTAAATGAACACAAATACCCTTCATTCATAAAACACAGTTTTTAGTTAACCCAGTAAAGTCTGACATGAAATAATATTAACAAAAATAAACATTTTATCCAGAGCACAAACTGACCAAAAATATGAAATTTTGTCCAGATGTTGTTATTTGCATGGCCAAAGATTAAGATTTGGTAACAGTATATAAAATGTATATAAACACCAGTAGTCACTCTGTATCTTCTAATAATGTGTCTGAGAAAGATGATATTTAAATGCTTACATTTAAATTACAAAAGCGGGTATCACATTTGATACTCAGAATTGATTTTTCTAAAATAATATTATTTTACATTTACATTTAATTTACAATTAGGCTATTAAATAGGCTATAAATCAGAGAAAAGAAGGCATGTAAAAAACAGTTTTTTCAGCAAAATTTTTATCATATTGAAAACATTTTTATATAAAAGTCATAAAAATATGAGCTGTGGGCACAGAAATGGTGGAATACCAAACAAATTTAATGCCATTTTTGTTATTCATGAGTGTACAATTCAAATCTACAGTATAGCACTAACCACATCTATGACAGAATCTTAAAACAGAGACCTACAGAAATACACTGATACAATTAAAGCAAGGCTAAATTTACCAAATACAAAAACAGAAGCACAAACTCCTCCAACACAGCCAGTAATCATGGGTCCACCCTTTCCTGAAATATAATTAAATACTAAAGAATGAAAGTCAAATTCAGATCATCAGATCAATAACTCATTGTTAGTGGCATTGTTTAGCAGCCCAAATACAGAGACTATCATTTCCCTCTGCGTTTAGGGGTAACTTATGCGTAGGCTTAGGTTTAGGGGTAAGGATATAGTTAGAACTACATTTTCAGACAAGAATGTTGTTCCAGGATCAATAAAATAGCATGTCTTCCTTGGCAAAATCATGAGGATCTATAATTTAACAATATAATTATTTGTATTATATTGTAATATTCTATTTATATTTTATATTATAAAAGTAACAAGCATACCTATTATCAGAGGTGAACTATAAAAACACTTAATATTATACAAATTATATTCCTTTTACATGCTGGGGTCTAGTGTATTATTTCACTATTTAGACAATGCTACATTTGTTTGTCCATTTGCTCAACACTTTTGATTCTTGTTGTTTCTCCCTGTCACTTGAATCTCAGCATACTCTGTCTGTGGGCCATTGTTTTTGTGTTGTTTTGTCGTGTCACCCGTCTGGAGTTTGAAGAAGTCAATCTCTCCGTAGTGGATTTCATCAGTTTCTTTCTTCTCACTTTTCTTGCTGATCGCAATGGAACTGTTAGCATAGATAGCTAGCATGTCACTGTTTGTTTCCATAGCCTTAGGAAAAGAAGGGGGGATTTTTACAACTATTATTTTGAAATAACTTTCAATCTAAATTGAGTGTTGCTTGAGGAATCCCATAATGAGTGAATCTTTAGAAGCTTAGCAGAAAACAATTTACTTTTAACAATTCAGTTCTGCAGATTACATAGGTACACCAGTAGGTGGTGACAAGGGTCTTAATGAGTGAATCATTGATTCATTTCGTTCATATAGCTTTTTTGCATCTAAAATCACACTCTTCCCTACTGTAAAGTAGGCGAAAAACAGTGTGTGACAAAAGAAGTATGTCTGAATTCACGGTACTCATTACCATACCATATAAAACATACGATTTGGAAGTAATTACCTTAGAGAATGCGATTTCGAACACATCCATCGACTCATTCGCAAACAACGAGTCATTAATTAAACTGAGTTGTCAAAAAACGCTGATTCGTTCAGTAATTAAACTGCTGTGGTTTGAGACACATTTATGCAGAGGTTAATTATGTGGTGATTCACTTGGAAAAAATGTGTCATGGACAAAACTACTCACAATGTTTTGTTTAAAACTAAGTTATTGAGTGTTAATGTCTTATTGAACTCTTTCATGTCTTTTAGTAGGACTCACCCGATTTCTTCCTTTGACACAGGCCTGACTTGATGTCTTTGTTCTGTTTTGAAAAATTAATAAATTAATTAACTAATTTATATACATACAGGGCTTGATATTGGCGGGTTGAATTTTATATATAATGTATACCCTTTTTCTATTGTAGTCTTTTAAAAAAGCCATTTGAAAGCCATATGAGATAATATTAAAATATCTTTAAGGCAGTCTTTCCCTGTGGTATCAGTGTTAGAATTGTGGCTAGTTAAAACACTTAGTGGCTAGTAACTTTGGAAAACCGCTAGCCATAGTGACTGGTGGGCAAAAAAGTTAATGTCAAGCCCTGTATAGCTGGTTATTTATTTATATTATTATATATTTACCTCATACAGTAAAAGACTACTGCAGACAACAACAAAAAAGCCAAAAGTCCTCCTGTACAACCATATATCAAACGATGAGAGAATGCACTATCTCCTAAAATACAACAGAGTTACAGAGTGTTTTAAACAGCATTCATGAATCCATAATACAGCTGAAGCCAATGCTTAATTTACCTTCAAACATGAGCTGGATCTCTGCTGATGATTGTTTTCCATGTTTATTTTCTGCCATGCAGAAGTACGATCCTGTGTTATTGTGAGATATGATGAAACTAATCTGCTTTCCCCAAGTTATTGGCGTCTCCTGTCCACGTTTGTACCAGTAGAAGGTCATGCTATTTGATGGACTGGCTTTGCTTTTGCAGGTCAAAGTCACATTAGTGCCAACAGAGACTGAAGCAGATGGAGTAATGATGATGCGAGTTTCTTTCGGGGGAACTTGAGAGCAAAACAATAAGCATCTTTAGATAAATCAGCTGTTATAATATTACACATCTGCAATAATAATAATAATAATAATGCTAATTAAAGAGCAAAACTACTCCAGATCTCTTACACAGGACTCGCAGCATCACGGTTGTCTCCACTGTCGAGTCATTAGATGTTTTTCTTGGATACGTAACAGTGCAGGAGATGTTCTTTCTGTGATCCATGTATGAAGCTTTGAAGGTCACGTGTGAAAACACTGTCTGGGTTTTATCAGGTTTCTCCCGTAACTGTGTTGTAATGTGGGCAGATTCAGGGATGTTGGACCAGGATATTGTAGGAGGTTGTTCAGGACAGGGAGCTTCAGCAGAGCAAACCAGATTGACGGCAGTTTCCTCCATCACTTCTTTTAGATCACTGGGTTTAAGTTCAGGAGGTTTCGGTGAATCTACAGGGTAAATAATCGCAGACATCATTAAGAAATACATGTAGTACATAGTCAAACTGGGGTGTTCACACTTGTGGTGTGATTTAGTACATTTGTGTTTATGGGAGGGAGGGTATTTATGAATGGAAGTGAAGTGACAACTGATGCTGGTCGGTCACGCAACAGTAACAATAGGACTTATGTAGTGTGTCCAAATCACAAAGTAAATTCAAATTCAAATTCAAATGTAGTACCTACTCAGACACTATGCAGTTTCAGATGCAGCCAGTATCTTCTATCTGCATTATTTCTATGTGTGGGCTTGCTTATTAATACTACGTTCAAATGAGACACTGAAGATATATAGTTTCATAATTTCATAATATGTCAGTTTTTTTTTACATATTGTAAATTATAAAAAAAACTATTTAGTATAATTATATACCAGATACCAATTATGTAATTAACTAATATTTTCATGTCAGAAAAAGTGTTTCTTCTCAAAGATTGATGACTTCCACTTTATAATTTGATATGTAGATCATCTGTTCAGTGCAGATGACATTTACCCATAACACTGAGCCTCACAGTTTTGCTTGAATCAGCTGAATAAAGAAAATTGTGTTAATTATGAAAAATTAACATATTTAGTGATGTTAGTTAATTGTGTAAACAATATTTACATTAAAATGTATTTATTACATTTATCAAGTGAGGAAAGCACAATAACCAGTATGTTAAAGACAGTGCAGATGACATTTACCCATGGCACTTATCCTCACAGTCTTTCTTGAATCAGCTGAACCTGGTGTTTCGGTGTTAAATGTTGCTCTGAACACATCTGGCTCCATTTCCAGTCTGAAGAAGTAGCGATCTGAATGATTGTTCATGATGTTATAGAAGACAGTTGTGCAGTTCCCCTTTCTGAGATCTCCAGTCATCTGAATGTCACTAAATCCTCTAATGATGTTTCCACTGCTATTAAAAGCTATAAAACCATCAGGTTCAGCAAATTGTGATTTATATTTCAGCCAGATCCCATTAATAGATTTTGCCTTGTTACGTTTGTCCTCAAAATTGGAGATGTTGAATGTGCAAGGAATCTGCACACAAGAGCCGGTCAGAGCTGTTACTGTCTGAGGCATCACAGCAAAGTAGAAATCATCAGCTGGAACATAAAAACACATTAATCATGCTATAGATGTGAAGGAATAAGGATTTGGGTTTAATGCACATCATAAACACACTTGCACTTATTCATAATGGCGACAGAATTTTAACCAACCTGAGTGAGTATGTAGCAACACCAAGATGAATATAAAGGAAGTGATCTGGATTCCTGCCATCAGGTTTCGAAGTGAGGATGACACCGGACTTTAAAACAGTAACAAATAACTATCAGCACTATCACACTGCACTTCATCACTATACAACATAAAATACATCATGCACATTTAACAACTTCACTGAACTACTGTATGAGTTAGATTAATGATATAGAACAAGGATGAGTTGCCACAATTTTACTGTTACACTCACATTAATAGACTTCTGTTGTACTGATTGTATTTTATTCATCCACTGTAAATAATCATGTCGACTAAGCTAAAAAGATACTTTATATCAAAGCATCAAAATGACCAGTTTTTTTTTACATTCAGAAATATTTGATCAGACTTTGATCCATCAGTGTGAATGGATTTGCTTACATCAGCAAAAGTGATCTGAACTACAGCCAAACATTTAAAAGAATTTCATTCACTTAACTCACATTCACTATTTATATTAAAATACATAAACAACAGATTATCCTAAATTATTTACTCATTGTCAGATAAAGTTACTTTTTTTAGTAATTGAGTTGCTTGATTCAATAAAACTCACAGGAAGTCACAGACGACTTTCTTTGCTTCTGTTATTTACAAATAATGTGTGAACTGTGAAATAATGAACATGTTGCTGTTCAAGTTCTAGCATATATAAGACATGAAAATGTATTGTGTGTAAAAGAAAAGTAAAATAATGAAATCTGTAAAAGTTCTTACCTCAGAAAAGTGAAAAATGGTTTTACTTATAAAAAGCAGAAGTGCCTAAAACTGTCTACTTTGTCACAAAAGCCTTTTATGATTCGCGAAGTGACATTGCAAAACACCCCACTGCAACGTCATCAGACAAGAAGTTATTTTTAGGAAAAATATGGGGGTTGAGGCTTTGTAAAAGATTTTTGAAAAAAATGTCTTCAAAACGTATTTTTAATCATGTTTAGTCTAACGACGGTATTCGTGCTTCACAATACTGTTAGCTGTAGTTTATTACATCACACAGGTCAGGCAGCCTCACATAAAAACACTGAGTAACACATTTATTTTGTCTAAAGTCTAAAGTAGAGAAAACTAACTCTGCTCTAACTTACCACAAATTCACACAGCTTACATCTGTATGATGCATCCAGTGTGAGGATTTTCCTGTCTGTTTACTGTTAGCTAGCAATCTCAAGTCACAGAATTAGTCTAGCTAACGTTAACAAGTAAGCCTTTATATAGTATTTTCAATCTTCTTTGATTATGAATGAACTACTATTAATTGACTGCTTTAACTATTATATGTTAACAATTAAAAAAATCAAAGCCCTCCTATAATGGGCCTTTAGTGACATCTGTACTAGAAACCTACAAGGAAGTGGTTTAATTTCCTTAAAGAAATGCAACAACAGAAAATGTGTGACTGTAAATGAATAGTTCAGTCACTTTAATGAATTTCACAAAAGACAACTGTGAAAAGGCAGTGACTTTCATGTTTGCTTAATCCTCAAATCTCACTCAGTTTTACAAATGTATAAACCCATTGCAAAGCAATACCGAACTCCAATTGTTGATTAATTTTTTTATTTTGTAGCGGCATTTTTAATAGTTAACATGTTATACGTAAAAACATTTACAGCAAAGTATCAGAAAAATAGGCATACAGAAAAAGAGATTTTCACAGTCATTGTAAAAAAAAAAAAAAAAAAAAAAAAATGAAAACTGAAATAAGAAGTTACTTATTGTTTTTAATAAAAGATTAATTATTCATCAGAAAATATAAAACAAAGAAGAATATTTTTTTTTTTACATAAGAAGATAATGTATACAATATATAACCATTCAACAAAATGACATACCAATCATTTAAAATGTTAATAGAAAACATGATCTTCTCATGTACATTTGAAAGAAAGATACATTTTTATTTTTGTCTCATTTTGCAATCATCCTCAAGTCATTCAGGATTATTTTTTCATTAGTAGACAGCAGAAAATGTGTTTTCACAAAACTTTTTTTTCTAAAAAGAAAAGTAAAAAAATTAGGTTTTCACCTGAGCATAAATGTCCTCAGACACAACACTGATGGGTTTTGGTTGCTTCTGTATCACGTGGACCTGAGCATACACTACATCTGAACCTTTGTCATGGTTGTCTTCATCTGTCGAGTCTTTATTGTGGTTGATCTGATCATCAGAGATATCGTTGTCTTGGTTGAACACTGTGAGGACATTATCATATGTGGCGTTCCTGTCAATAGTTTCATCCTGTGCATAAATATTAACATTAAAAACAAAAATATTTGCTGTAAATATACCAGCATTTCAATTATGATAACTCTAGGAATAGTTAAGGGATATGACAATGTTAATGTATTTGATCTTAAGCTGCAGCTGCAGCCACAGAGTATTTATGGACTTCCTACTGCCAACAGATATATAGACTTACTGCTGCATGAATAGACATTCAGTTCCTTCACTGATCAGTCAGTTTGTGCCGATTTGTAAATTATGTGTTGCTGACAAGTTGCATGTAAAGGACCTATCAGACCCATTTGGAGTTTCTTGACTGAACTAAATGCTTTGTCAAAACAAATGATCATACATGTGTATTTAACACATCTTTAATATTGAGACATTATTAATTTAAAATAAATGTTTAAAACTGCTAAATTGAGAGATAAATGTCAGTAGTGATTTTTAATATGAAAATCTGATTCTATTAGACGTGTATTAGAAATAGGTTATTTTGAGAGACATATAAAATGTGTAGGAACAGAATTGAGAGCCTCTGGATTTTTAGCAATAACAAGTTCACAAACCTGGTTTGAAGAATAACTTTCTCCAACATTGTCTCCCCTGTGTGTCTTTATCCAGGTTCTGTGAGAGTAAATAAATAATTCAACTGAAAACTTGACTTGACTGTGAATGACAGAAGTAATAGCTGATCTGATCGCTCTATGAAGTCAAAGACTTTCAACTTTCACATGTTCTAACTGTGGCTGAGGCTTAAGCACAAAGTCGAGAACATCTTAAAACTGTCTCTTTAAAAAAGACATCAGCGGTAATAAAGTAACGGAAAATAAAACTAATTTTACCTTGAACAAAAACTAAGAGCAGAGAGTGTGAGAACTGCCACAATCCCTCCCAAACATCCAGCAATCATAGGCATAGAGTGTCCATCCCGTCCTATAGTATGTGAAACACTTGAAATAGGACAGGATGTTGTATTTCAAATAATCTTCGTTGCTTTAGATCTGTAAATGATTCAGTCATATTTGTACTCTGTAAAGTTACCTTCAACCGTGAGCTGGATCTCTGGTGATGATTGTTTTCCATGTTTATTCTGTGCAATGCAGAAGTACGGTCCTGTATTATTATGAGTCATGATGAAAGTAAAATTCTTGGTCCAAGTTATTGGTGTCTCCTGTCCACGTTTGTACCAGGAGAAGGTCATGTTATTTGATGGATTGGCTTTGCTTTTGCAGGTCAAAGTCACATTAGTGCCAACAGAGACTGAAGCAGATGGAGTAATGATGATGTGAGTTTCTTTTGGAGGAACTTTGACAGAAACAGAAGAACAGAGTCAACTTAATGTTAATAATATCCCTCTTAGTATTAAACAATAACACAAATCTGTTCATATAATCACATCAGGATTATGAGACAAAACTGCTCCAGATCTCTTACACAGGACTCGCAGCATCACGGTTGTCTCCACTGTCGAGTCGTTAGATGTTTTTCTTGGATACGTAACAGTGCAGGAGATGTTCTTTCTGTGATCCATGTATGAAGCTTTGAAGGTCACGTGTGAAAACACTGTCTGGGTTTTATCAGGTTTCTCTTGTAACTGTGTTGTAATGTGGGCAGATTCAGGGATGTTGGACCAGGATATTGTAGGAGGTTGTTCAGGACAGGGAGCTTCAGCAGAGCAGCTCAGATTGACTGCAGTTTCCTCCATCACTTCTTTCACATCACTGGGTTTAAGTTCAGGAGGTTTTTGGTGAATCTACAGAAAAAAATAATAATAATTTGTAATTCATCATTAATTAAGAAACTGCTGTTTTAGTGATGTTAGTTAATTGTGCAAATAATATTTAAATTTAATTGTATTTTTTACATTTATCAAGTCAATTGAATTACAAGTGAAGGAAAGCACAAGAAACCGTATGTTAAATGACACTTACCCATGACATTGATCGTCACAGTCTTTCTTAAGTAAGTTGAATAATCTTTATCGGGGTTAAATGTTCCTCTGAACACATCTGGATCCATTTCCAGTCTGAAGAAGTAGCGATCTGAATGATTGTTCATGATGTTATAGAAGACAGTTGTGCAGTTCCCCTTTCTGAGATCTCCAGTCATCTGAATGTCACTAAATCCTCTAATGATGTTTCCACTGCTATTAAAAGCTATAAAACCATCAGGATCAGCAAATTGTGATTTATATTTCAGCCAGATCCCATTAATAGACTTTGCCTTATTACGTTTGTGCTCAAAATTGGAGATGTTGAATGTGCAAGGAATCTGCACACAAGAGCCGGTCAGAGCTGTTACTGTCTGAGGCATCACAGCAAAGTAGAAATCATCAGCTGGAACATAAAAACATTTTAGTGCATTATGACTTAAACCTTAGAAAAGTAAAGGTCTGAAAAGCACAGTTCACAATAAAATGAAAATTTGAAGAAATCCTACCGTCTCATTACAAATTCTCATGTTTTTCCAAACCTGTGGGACTATTTTTCTTAAAATAAATATTTTAAAGATTATTTTCATGCTGCTACACACTAGTCTAGTCAAAAATTAATAAATGGCTCCAAAAAGAAATAAATGGCACCATTAAAGTAACAAGATTAAAACATTCCTCAAGACAAATGGAGAAGTTGGTTTGAGAAAGCCTGACCAGAAAGTTTGAAGAAGTTTTAAGTTTGACAGTTTTGATGGCAAGAGAGTTTCAGAAAACAGATTTATAGATTGCTAAGGTATGTGCGTTTGCTATGATATTTTGTGTGATTTTTAGGGTGTTGCTATACGGTTGATAAGGTACTTAGGGTAGATGCTGTGTGGTTTCGAGGATATTCAGGCTGGTTGCTAGGGTATTGCTATGTGATTACTAGTTTACCCAGGGTAGTTTTTAGGGTATTGCTATGCAGTTGCTAGGATATTATAGGTGGTTGCTGTGGTATTGCTATGCAGTTACCAAAGTAATCTGGGTGGTTTCTAGCAGGGGCGTAGCCAGACATTTATTTTTAGGGGGTCTCAGCTTAAAATGAGGGGGCCAAACTATGCGCGATTGTTGACGGGGGTGGGCAATATTTGCTTTCAATTCAGAAAGTCGCCATTTTAACCAATTGAAAATCTCGTGGCTACACCACTGGTTTCTAGGTTTTTTTTCTGTATGCAGTACAGTGTTAATGATAAATGTAAGTCGCATCAGTTTGAAAAGATATAACAATGCAAGTCCGAAAAGACTAAAAGTCTGAAAGAGTTTGGTGGTTTTAGCATAATAGCTCTAGGAGAATTTCGGCAGAATTTTTTTATTTATAGTCAGTAAGTTGGCTATCTGAAGGTCACTTAATTATAAATTACTTGTTCCCTGTTTTTATCGCCTTCTGAAACCATATGATAACTGTATCTGAGAAACAGACAAAGGTAGTTTCTAAACACGGAGACACACTATTTTTTCTCTTGTGTCGTCATTTCAGTTGTGGTACTGCCAGTAAATGCGGTGATATTTTTTCATTGAAACATAAACTGAGAGTAATATGGACCAACCCGAGTGAGTGTGTAGAAACACAGAGCTGATGATGATGAAAATGAAGGACGTGATCTGGAAAACAGACATCTGGAAAACAACAACACAACAAATGGATTTTACACTGTCCTGAAGTGTAAGCAATGAACTGAACCTTCAATTTGTGTGTAATAATAATTACATAGTTGGTATAGTTACTATACCAACTATGTAACTATGTTACGGTACTGAACCAAATAGTTGGTTTAGTACAGCATCCTTTAGTGTATAAAGCACTAGAGCAGTAAAAAAAAAAAAGCACTCTTGGAAAAGAGAATTTGGTCACAATCAGCTACAAAACTGAACTGCATATCTTGTTTTAAAAGTACTAAATAAATAGAATCAAGAAAAATAAAATGTGTGCAGAGATTAGTTTTCTTGTGAGTAAGAGTTCATTAACTTGTAGTTCATTAAGTTCAATATTACGCTGTTTTCATGAAAGGAAAGATAAGAGAGAAGGAGAAACACAACCTGCTTCACCTTTTCACAAAGAGACAGAGAGTGAAGCGACACCTGAGGCTTCCCATTTCCAGGACACACACATTTCATCTCTGGATTGTAATAGTGAGACTTAAAGCACACAAATCGGAGCAATGCCATATGATTGTGTCTCATTTTAACTAAATACGTAAAATACAGATGAGAGTAAGATTATTCAAAATATAAAAGTTATACTTTTCTTTGTGAGCACTCACAATAAGACCATTGTGCTTTTTGTAAAATAAAGGAAACAGACAGGATCCCTGACTAGTTACACCAGCATAAACCTATAGCCGGACCAGAATATAATTCATGATGGTTTATGCTGCATTTTTCTGCAGGGAACTGTATTTAAGTAAAGATATTTCAGTCTCTTTAAAGCAATTTAAAGAGTTAATATTCTCTGCAGACTCTCCCATCCCCGAAGAATATCTTTATTAAGCAATGTGTTGTTATCAACTTAATATTTACACCAAGTTTCTAATAATTTATACTTAAAAAAGGTCATTTCACAGGAGAAAAGCCTTACCTCAGTGCAGTCAAAGAAAAGCAGAAGTTTATGATGTCTTCCTCTATGCTAGTTCACTTAAAGACTTTTTGACGTGTCAGTGACATCATCTCCTCTTGACGATCTCCCAGCAGCACCACAGGACAAAATATTACCAATCTAACAAGTTTATTATGTTCTATTGAACGCAGAGGAGCTTCTGATCTCATTGTAACTGGAACTCTATTGCAATGATGAGAAAACTATGGACATTTGGAGCTTAAATCACTGGGGCTGGGAATGGCCATGATAGGGGAACCCCCGGAAAGTTTATTTAGGAAGAACTGCAGGGTTATACACTGCCACCTGGCTGAGCTCTGGGGCTTGAGCGGACTCGTGTCTGAGCTCTGGGGTTTGAGCGGACTCGTGTCTGAACTCTGGGGTTTGAGTGGACTCGTGTCTGAGCTCTGGGGCTTGAGCGGACTCGTGTCTGAACTCTGGGGTTTGAGCGGACTCGTGTCTGAACTCTGGGGTTTGAGTGGACTCGTGTCTGAGCTCTGGGGTTTGAGCGGACTCGTGTCTGAACTCTGGGGTTTGAGCGGACTCGTGTCTGAACTCTGGGGTTTGAGCGGACTCGTGTCTGAACTCTGGGGTTTGAGCGGACTCGTGTCTGAGCTCTGGGGCTTGAGCGGACTCGTGTCTGAACTCTGGGGCTTGAGCGGACTCGTGTCTGAACTCTGGGGTTTGAGCGGACTCGTGTCTGAGCTCTGGGGCTTGAGCGGACTCGTGTCTGAACTCTGGGGCTTGAGCGGACTCGTGTCTGAGCTCTGGGGCTTGAGCGGACTCGTGTCTGAACTCTGGGGCTTGAGCGGACTCGTGTCTGAACTCTGGGGCTTGAGCGGACTCGTGTCTGAACTCTGGGGTTTGAGCGGACTCGTGTCTGAACTCTGGGGCTTGAGCGGACTCGTGTCTGAACTCTGGGGCTTGAGTGGACTCGTGTCTGAACTCTGGGGCTTGAGCGGACTCGTGTCTGAGCTCTGGGGCTTGAGCGGACTCGTGTCTGAGCTCTGGGGTGGTAGACTATGGAACAAGTTCATGGGCTGGAGCCGACACTGTACTGTGCTCAAAAGGGTTAGAGTAGATGTTTGTGTTTGTATGACACACATTGCAGAAATATTTAAGGAAATTACCAACTTATGACATAACAGACAGGAAGAGTCAGCTCTGAAACATCTTTCACTGAAACTGGCTCTGAAATTTCACTCTCCGGAACAGATTTGAACTTGTAGATTTATATTTTTAGGAATAGGCTTGGAAACTTTATCTTCAGGAATAAATTAGGAAGTTTTGGGAACTACAGGGAGGACATTCCCATACTGCAGGGTTTGTGTCAAAGCGGTCTAGTACTTGGCACTATCCATAGCTTCTTTTATATTAACTATTGTCCCTGTTCAAGCTTTTAAAAAGTTTAGTGGCATAGAAGTTCAATTTTGTTTAATCTGTTCAACCAAAATTTTGCCACATGGTTTTCACAACATTTAGATGGGCTCAGATTTATTTTTTGTTTGTTTGTATTCTTCTGCTTCACCACCCTGCCTCACATCTCAAACATATGAAGAATACAGAATATTGTCTTTGTAATGTCATTGTGGTGACATTTAGCAAAAAGGTCAAGAACATTGTACAGTTCACGAGTTCACACTTACAAATGATTCAGGAGCAATAAATGGTAAGCATATTTGGCGTGCTGTCCGAGGAGAGGGCTCCGAGCTCGGTATTTAGCCCGAACCTGGAGCACTCCCCCCGTATCCTGACTTTGATAGGAACAATTAAGTGTGAGGAGTTGGGGTGGTGGAGGGATGCCGAAAAATGTCAAAGAGCTGTAGGTGAGTCAAACATGTCTATATATACATGCTTCCTCTCCTGCTGATAGGATGAGGTGTAATTGCTGATGACGTGTTGGTTGTGTTAATCATTTCAACGTGCTCCTCCCGAACTTTGTTAATAAAACATCATATGTTAGAACGGAATGAGGAGATGAATCCAATAACAAGTGCAAGATGTTTGTTCATAGGCAAAATAACAAAGTCCAGATGATAATGAAGATGCGCAGACTGGCAGGACTGGATGACGCAGGGACTCAATGGACAGATGGGTAAGTGCAGATAATCCCAGTGAGTGACACGGAAAACAGGAACAGAGACAACGGACAGCCAGGAACGAAGACACAGGAACGGAAGGCCCGCCAACACTGATGCACAGAAAACAAACATCTGACAAACACAAGGAGTTAGTGGAGGCTTGATAAAGGCAGGATGTAATGATCAACAGGTGTGTGGAATGAGTGTGGAGTGAATAATCAGAAACCACGCCTCCCACAATCATCACACAGTCAAACACATGCAGAATGAGGAGTCAATGAACACATGAACCGTGACAGCAGAATCCACAAAGAGATTATTTTTATTCAAGAATATGCAGCATCATTTAAATTATGACATTCCAGTAAGAGTTGAATGTATTTGGTTAAACGGTGTATAGGTTTGCATGGGTTCGATTTCCAGGGAAAACAGGAATTTTTTTTAGAATATCAGTCTATGCCTTGAATGCAATGCAAGTCGCTTTGGCTAAAAGCGTCTGCCAAATGTACAAAAAAATGAATTATAGTACATCTCGTCTCAATATTGCACGACCCACAAACACTGATTGAATGACTGAAAAAAATGGATATGGTAACTGTGTCTGCTGATGCAATGTGAACTAACACTTTTAGTGAGCCTACAAATGCTCTGATACTCTGTACACTATTTCTGTGAACTCATCATGATTGAATGTCTCTGTGACATTAGTTAGACAGTAGTTCTGCTCCCTTGAGATGTCAGTCATTTCATAATAGATCAGCGTTTCATCATCAGACATTTTACTGATCATGATGTCACTGGCAGTGTTGACATAATCCCCGTCTGTGATATTAACCTGTGCACAATGAAAACAGATTACAACCATGTTTTATGAGCAAAACAGTTTCATATCTTTCAATAAACAACTTGATAAAGGAAATAAACACGTTTTTGATAAATGAATGCTCATAAATATGAACAAGCTGATGAAATAATAAATAATAAATGTCTAGAACACTGATCTTTTCTGAACCAGATTTGCACACACAAAAAACTATACAAAACTAAACTGAGACCTTACCTGACCAGAAGGTTTCTTCTCATTGGTACTGGGTTCATTGAAAATCTTACTCCTAATAAAAAGGAAGACCAAGTTTATGTAAATTAAAATGTTTGCAATTGCATAATTAAATGTCACAATTATATTAAAACAGATCAAGTATAAATGAGCAATGACAAGAAATATGTTGCTAAACATTGGAATTCTTAATACATTTTATCACCTCCCATTTCTGATAATCAAAAATGAAAATACCATATGGTTATAAGATGGTTATAAGTCACATCTTCTCATTTGCCTCAATATTGACACTGAATATGTACTTGACAATGACTAAA
Organism: Rhodeus uyekii; assembly: GCA_037043235.1. Taxonomy (NCBI): domain Eukaryota; kingdom Metazoa; phylum Chordata; class Actinopteri; order Cypriniformes; family Acheilognathidae; genus Rhodeus; species Rhodeus uyekii. The sequence continues at coordinate 978,955 of JAWRVZ010000078.1, forward strand.
ATATCTGAAGCATTTTAACTTAATTTTTCACCACATGAATCCATTATATTCTCACAAATGAAAACAATTCTCTATGTTCTGATTGGTAAGAAGAAATTAAAAATTGTGTAATATTAATGCATTGCATGTTCATGACTGAAGAGCAACCTAATAGGTTGTGCGATCAATGTTTGTCAAACGTCTCGGGTTACGAATGTAACCCTGGTTCCCTGAGGGGAACGAGACGCTGCGTCAAAGCGCTAAGGGAAATAGCCTTGCTTCGGTCACGTGAAGATCTGTGCAACCAATGAGAGACGAACGCGTGTGAATGCGTCACTGCCGGCACGTGCCGGTGACGTCATGAGGAAGAGCATAAAAGCGCGTCTGAAACCCGGACGCGTCAGCATGAATGTCTGAAGCGGGCACGGAGGCGCAAGGAGCTGAGGCAAAGATGCAGCGTCTCGTTCCCCTCAGGGAACCAGGGTTACATTCGTAACCCGAGACGTTCCCTTTCAGGGAACTCGAGCTGCGTCAAAGCGCTAGGGGAACGCAAAACCAACGCCACCTCAGTGACGGCGGCATCCGGGTGTGTCCCAGCTCACTGAGAGAGCACCCTGGTCCCCGGGGCGGCATCGAGGTCCAAATGGTAAAACCTCATAAAAGTGTGCGGCGAAGACCAGCCAGCCGCAGCACAAACATCAGACAAGGAGACTCCGGAGAGGAGAGCCTTGGATGCCGCCATGCTCCTAGTGGAGTGGGCTCAGACCCTCAGAGGAGAAGCATGTCCGGCCGACTCGTAAGCTAGACAGATAGCCTCGACTATCCACCTGCTTAGGGTTTGCTTAGAAGCTGGAGCCCCCTCAGGAGCCCCACAGCAAACGAACAGTTGGTCCAACCTACGCCAAGTGGCAGTCTTGGGACGTAAGCGTCCAGTGCTCGCACTGGACAGACCTTGTTCTTGCTCCTACTCATGATCGCCAAATGGGGGGGAGGGCAGAAGGCCTGCAGCGTGACAGACCGAGCCACATTAGTGGGAACCTTGGGGACATAGCCTGACCTCGGGTGGAGAAAGGTTTTTCCCATCCTGGGCCGAACTCGAGGTATGAGGGAGCCACCGAGAGGGTCTGAAGATCCCCGACCCTCTTATGCGAGACAATAGCCAGCAAAAGAAGGGTGTTAAGAGAGAGAAGCTGAAAGCTCCTCTAAGGTTCAAAGGGTGCCTGGGACAGGCCTTGGAGTACCATAGACAAGTCCCAGGCAGGTACCCTGGTCTGTGCCGCAGGTCTCAGCCTTAGTGTGCCACGGAGGAAACGAGTGACTAGGGGGTCCCTGCCCAAGGATACCCCACCCAGAGGTACATGGTAAGCCGCTATGGCAGCCACATAAACCTTCGAGGTGGAGGGGGACAGCCCTGCCGCAAATCTTTCTTGTAGGAACTACAGCACTTTGCCAACCTGACAGGTTACTGGGTTCACCTGCCTTTCACTACACCAGGACGTGAAGAGTTTCTACTTCAAGGCGTAGAGTTTCCTCGTGGAGGGAGCTCTGGACTGAAGGATGGTCTCCACAACCTCGGCTGAGAGACCGGTTTCTATGAGCTGGACTCCCTAAGGGGCCAGACCACAGCTACATTAGCTCTGGGCGGGGGTCAGCAACCCTCCGCCTGGGCCAGAACTCCCAGGAGCAGAGTAATAGGGGAAAAAAATTTACAGGCGTAGCCTCGGTCACACCTGTACCATGGCATCCCGCCCTGAGGCGCTGGATGTTTTAAACGAAAGCCACAGAGGGCAGAGAAATTCTTACGGAGGCAAACAGGTAAACCTGTGCCCTGCCATATCTGTCCCCAATCTGCTCCAGATAAGAAGGGGACCAAGAGTTCTTGCACTCGGGGAGAACCCCTGGTTTTCAGCCACCGCTGCAGAATCTTTCCGTGGAGGGAGCTCTGGCCTGAAGGATGGTCTCCACAACCTCGGCTGAGAGACCGGATTCTATGAGCTGGACCCCCTAAGGGGCCGGACCACAGCTACACTAGCTCTGGGCGGGGGTCAGCAACCCTCCGCCTGGGCCTGAACTCCTGGGAGCAGAGTGATCGGGAGAAAAAGCATACAGGCGTAGCCTCGGTCACGCCTGTACCATGGCATCCCGCCCCAGAGGCGCTGGATGTTTAAACGAAGCCACAGAGGGCAGATAAATTCTTACGGAGGCAAACAGGAGACCTGTGCCCTGCCATATCTGTCCCAAATCTGCTCGAGATAAGAAGGGGACCAAGAGTTCCAGCCCTCGGGGAGAACCCCTGGTTTTCAGCCCCCACTGCAACGTGAGTGGCTGCCCCTTGATACTCTTGACGGCTGAACGAAAGGCCTGAATGTGCCCGGGGAAGAGCCGAGCAAAATGGCCACTGAGTCCAAAGTGACTCCCAAGAAAGTGGTTCTCCGCGTGGGAGAAAGTACACTCTTCTTGGTGTTCCGCCTTAAGGATATCACTCGTCGCTTAATCGTGAGATGAGAACCAAGAGTTCTTCCGCATGCTCAGGGTGCGTGGGCATCGCCCCGTGACCTTGATTGCGAAGCGGGTACCCCTCAGGGAGAACCCCTGGTCATTAGCTATGAGTGGCTGGCCCAGCTTGATGCTCTTAACGGCTAAACGAACAGCCTGGATGCGCTCGGGGGAGAGCCAAGCAGACATGGCAACTGAGTCCCAAATGACTCCCAAGAAAGTGGATCTCTGTGTTGGAGAAAGTACACTCTTCTTGGTGTTTAGCCTTAACCCCAGCTCCTTTATGTGCGGGCACAGCATCTCGATGTTGTGCTGCTAACTGCGGCGACTCGGCCAGGGTAAGCCATAGTCGTCGACATAGTTTCGGACACAATAGTCCCTTGCAAGTGCAGCGGAGCTTAGAGCAGCGTCCCCTCCTAGGTGAACGTGCGGGGCGAGAGCGCCAGACCGAAAAGGAAGCACCAATACTGGTACGCCTTCCCCCCTGAAGGCGAACCCCAGGAACTTCCCACTGTGGAAGGATGGAGACGAGGGATTATACGTTTCTGATGTCGACCGTGCCGGACCAGTTATACCTGATCCATACTACGGTCTGCTCGAGCGTCTTATCTCATTCATTTTGAATTTTAGACGCCTAACAGCGACTTAAGAGACGCAAATCCCGAATGAGCCGCAACCCTCCATCCTCCCTTGGAACAGAGAAGTACCGGTTGTAAAACCCGGACTTGCTGTTCGCGAGGGGTACATACTCGATGGTCCCTTTCGCCAGCAAAGTATCTACTCCTTGTTCCATGACCAGAGCCTGCTGAGGGCCTACCACTGACCCGAGAACCGGGGTGGTGACACCCCGAACTGAATGGCGTACCCTAAGGTCACCGTACGCAGGACCCACTGAGAGATACCGGGTAGCCGTAACCACGCGTCCCGGAATTCTACTAGGGGAACCAGCCTCCCTGGGCTGGCCTCTGGTGCTAAGAACATATCCACCACTGAGCCGGGGCTGATTCCGGAAACCCGGATGGATTGCTCTAGGACCCTCCTTGGAGGGGGTGGTTTTCCCATGGCGGGCTGACTATGGAGATGCTCCAGGGATACACCACCTTGTTGCGGCTTGGCGTCAGGGCCGCTTAGTCTTAGCCTTCTTGGCGTTCAGGACAACCCTCAAATCAACTTTACTACCAGTGGCTTGAACTTGTCGGCCCGCCCTCCCGGGGACAACCGGAGGGAGACGGGTCGCGACACTCTGTTTTTGAGCGGCCCTATGTGAGGAGTTTTGAGGCCGCGCTTGACCGGCGGTCTCACGTGGAGGGCGGCGGGGAAGAACTTTACTGAACGCCGCCTGCTGCCGAGCAGCCTCCTGAAACTTGTCGACGACGCTTTTTACAGCATCGCCGAACAAGCCCGAAGGGGACAGAGGAGCGTTCAGCAAAACAAATTTGTCCCTATCCTTCATAGCCGACAAATTGAGCCAAAGATGCCTCTCCGTAGCCACCAGAGCTGCCATGGAGCGGCCGACAGAGTAGGCCGTCTCCCTAGTGGCCCGGAGAGATAGATCCACGGTCCGGCGCAGCTCTGCCACTGCCTCCAGACCGATACCGCCGCCCTCGTTGAGGTCCCCAAGCAACTCAGCCTGATATGCCTGCAGCAGTGACGTGGTGTCCAGACACGCTGCGGCCTGACTCGATGCTGAGTATGCTTTCCCCACCAAAGACAATGTGACGCGCATCAGCTTGGAGGGGAGCGCCGGAGCTTTAATGGAGGATGCAGACTGGGCACGAGGTAACTCGCAAGTGCCTCATCCACTTTCTTCATCCCCCCATAACAATGATCTTGAGCCCCTACAAGATTAGTATACACCATACTATTACGTGTATGAACTTTCTCAGAGGCTGGCCTTCCCCAGGATCTAGATACCTCGGCATGTAAATCGGGTATAAAAGGCATTGCTCGGCGCGGGGGAATGACGCGAGTCGGGAGATTACGCTCGTCCAACATGCTCTTTTTTTGGACGAGCGCTTCTGGTCTCTGCTGGCCAATCAAGCCCCAAACGAGAGACGGCTCGCGCCACAACCTCAACTAGCTCCTCAAACGCCGGCAAGGAGAGTGGCGAATCCTCCTCAACCGGGTCAACACTAGCTAAATCCATCTCACTCTCTGAACTTGATAGAGCTAGCGTTGGAGTCACAGCAGGGGCATCTCTCGGGGAGTGCTCGTGACTGGGACCCGCTTGATCTCGTGAGGGCTGAGGTAAGGAAGGACCCACCCCAGCTGCCTCAGCGAGATCCATTTGTGATCCCCAGGATCGAGAGCGCCGCAAAGCCTCGGCTGCTGCAGGTCCCGAACCACGGGGAACACTAGCCTGGTTACAGACCGCCAGGCGGGAGCGGAGATCATGCAACGAAAACCTCTCGCAGTCTTTACAGCCGGCATTCTCAAGTGCCGACCATGCATGCTCCACTCCCAAACAGATTACACACATAACTTGTGTATCCTTGCCTGTTATAAGATGTGGGCAAAGAAAAACACACGGTGTGAACCTCTGTTCATTCGCCACATTTTCCACACTCATTCTGCTGATTTTTAGCTATCTCAAACTCGAAATCACTTTCACACAGACACAGCACGCTGAAGACATTCAGAGCTGACGCGTGCTTTGAGGACTTTTATGCTCTTCCTCATGACGTCACCGGCACGTGCCGGCAGTGACGCATTCACACGCGTTCGTCTCTCATTGGTTGCACAGATCTTCACGTGACCGAAGCAAGGCTATTTCCCCTAGCGCTTTGACGCAGCTCGAGTTCCCTGAAAGGGAACAAATATATTTTTAATTGTGGAGATGGTGTGGTGAACTAACAAACCCACAATGCCGAGTACGTCTTAAGACAGGATGTTTCAAAATGTTATAAATCTGCTGTAAGAGGAATACAACTATTGTTCAATTCACAATGAAAGTGAATACAACAAATTTTACCTTGTACAAAAACCAAGAGCAGAGAGTGTGAGAACTGCCACAATCCCTCCCACACATCCAGCAATCAAGGGCATAGAGTGTCCATCTCGTCCTATAGTATGTGAAACACTTGTATTTCAAATAATCTTCGTTGCTTTAGATCTGTAAATGATTCTTCATATTTAGACTGTGTAAACTCACCTTCAACTGTGAGCTGGATCTCTGCTGACGATTGTTTTCCATGTTTATTCTGTGCAATGCAGAAAAACGATCCTGTATTATTATGAGTTACAATGAAACTAATCTGCTTTCCCCAAGTTATTGGCGTTTCATGTCCACGTTTGTACCAGGAGAAGATCATGTTATTTGATGGATTGGCTTTGCTTTTGCAGGTCAAAGTCACATTAGTGCCAACAGAGACTGAAGCAGATGGAGTAATGATGATGCGAGTTTCTTTCGGAGGAACTTTGACAAAAACACAATAACAGAGTAAGCTTTACATTAAATTAATTTATAATATTAATCTATTAATTTCTATTATGAACACAAAACTGCTCCAGATCTCTTACACAGGACTCGCAGCATCACGGTTGTCTCCACTATCGAGTCATTAGATGTTTTTCTTGGATACGTAACAGCGCAGGAGATGTTCTTTCTGTGATCCATGTATGAAGCTTTGAAGGTCACGTGTGAAAACACTGTCTGGATTTTATCAGGTTTCTCTTGTAATTGTGTTGTAATGTGGGCAGATTTAGGGATGTTGGACCAGGATATTGTAAGAGGTTGTTCGGGACAGGGAGCTTCAGCAGAGCAGTTCAGGTTGACTGCAGTTTCCTCCATCACTTCCTTCAGATCACTAGGTTCAAGTTCAGGACGCTTTGGTGAATCTACAAAAAAAAGTTATTGTAGTTCATCATACGGACAAAAAATATGTTTTTAGTGGTTTGGAATTGCAGTATTATGATGATATTTTTCATCATGAGAGATATTTTGAGAGACGTGTGAGATATTTTGTCCACAGTGACTTACAGTACAGATGAAGAAAACTTTTATGTTAAAGACAGTGCAGATGACATTTACCCATGACATTGATCCTCACAGTCTTTCTTGAGTAAGTTGAATAATATGTATAATAAATATCGGTGTTAAATGTTCCTCTGAACACATCTGGCTCCATTTCCAGTCTGAAGAAGTAGCGATTTGAATGATTTTTCGTGATGTTATAGAAGACAGTTGTGCAGTTCCCCTTTCTGAGATCTCCAGTCATCTGAATGTCACTAAATCCTCTAATGATGTTTCCACTGCTATTAAAAGCTATAAAACTATCAGGTTCAGCAAACTGGTGTTTATTTTTCAGCCAGATCCCATTAATAGATTTTGCCTTGTTACGTTTGTCCTCAAAATTAGAGACGTTGAATGTGCAAGGAATCTGCACACAAGAGCCGGTCAGAGCAGTTACTGTCTGAGGCATCATAGCAAAGTAGGAATAATCAGCTGAAATACAAATCATAGTATATAAATCTTGATCATTGACAGATTAACTTATTGAAATGTCATTTGTATATAATAATAATTTTAATGTTGTCATATAGAAACTTTATAATTTATACCTTACCTTTTGCTATAATTTACTTATTTAAAAAAGAATTACTAACCTGAGTGAGTAGGTAAAATGCTGCTGATGATTATGATGGTGAAGAAAGTGATCTGAAGCATCTTATTCATTGGGTCAGAATCAGTGAAGAAATTCTGAACAATACCAATAACAAATATAGCTGCAAGCAGCAATGACCGGGGTTCAAACGTCGCAAGACCATCTGAGCTGTCAAGACGGTTTGTGGTCAATCTGACTAGATTTCCTAATGAGCACAGTTCTGTGAAATTTCTACTCTGTGCAAACAATGAATAGAAATCTTTCAAAGATGTTCAGACTGAGAAGATTAAATGATATTGTGAACTGAACATCTGAACTGTTCTGTCAGTTTATGTCAGTCTATGTCAATCTGACTTGTTCTCCACATAAAAAGATTTTCTAGCCTGATGGTGCCTCTTGTGGACAAAAGTAGTATTACAGCTTTTCTAAGATTTTAAAATGTACATCGTTTGTAATTTATTGTGAGCCCTATGAGCATCAGAAATACATGAGACCTGACACATTTCTTCAAAATGACTTGTTCTTAACATGTTCACAGATCTGTGACGTTTCTCTTGAGGACAAAACTAGTATTACAGCTTTTCTAAGATTTTAAAATGTGGATCGTTTATAATTTATTGTGAGCCGTACGAGCATCAGAAATACATGAAACCTCACAAGTTTCTTCATAATGTCTTGTTCTTAACATTTACACAGTTTTGTGAAGTTTCTTGTTTTTGGACAAGATATATAGACATTTTAATCACAATAGGCCAAATCAGAAATATATGAAATTTTTTTTTTGCTGAACGGTTTAACTAATCGAAAATCCTTTGACAACTTTTTGCCTTGAGTGTCCCTAGATGATGCGTGTGAATTTTCAAGCCAGTGAGATTGACGGCCTATGACGAGTTCGAAAAATTTGAAATTTCAAAAATCTCCAATATTTCGCAAACAATTTGATTGACAGCAGTGGTTCTTGAGGCAAAGTTGTTCAGTATGAGGAGATCTATCAGATGATATCAATATTTTGGGGATGCGTGAAACACCACGTGAGTAGAGACGCAAAAAACTTGTTAGCACCAACGAGTGTCCGATTTTCTTCAAAATTCTGACAGACCACTAGGGCCATGAGTCAAACACGCCCATCGAGTTTCGTTCCGATCGACCTTCGTTAAGCTGGTCTAATTGATGCTCAAAGTTCATTGGCCGATGACGGTCATGTTTTTTGAGATACACCAATGTCCTCATAGACCATCATGGACCCTTGGACAAAGACCGTGCATGACAAGTCTCAGGTCAATCGGACTACCATGTGACCCTGTACAGGTGATTGAGTGTTTTTTTCGCAATATAGCGCCACCAAGTGGTCAATCATCGCAGTTTTTTTGGTGTGACCACAAATTGAGCTTATACATGACTATGTGAAGTTTGGTGAGATTATCTCTTTGCGTTCCAGAGCTATTACGATTTTAGCAAAAGTGTCTCCGCCTTATGCAAACGTTTTAGCGTGTCGTTGCAAGCGTGAATCACCGATCAAAATTATTTGAATAACTTTTGGTCATGAGAGTCTCTAGATGATATGTGTGAAGTTTCGCGTTATTTGGACAAACGGTCTATGAGGAGTTCGAAAACTTTTTTTTTCAGAAAATTCAAAATGGCGGAAAATTTTTATAGGCGGAAATGAAATCGGAGATATACATTTTTTAAGTTTTGAGCCAAGGATTCCAGAGATATAAGACACTTGAGTGTACGACAAACGGTTTACGAGTTATGAACATGTACGCGTTTGTAGTCGCTGTAGCGCCACCTATAGCCCGATTTGCGTCATATTTTGATACGTTCTCCCCAAATTGAGACCTACCATCTGACAAAGTTTCAAGTCTCTAGACCTTACGGTTTGGTCTGCACGAGACACATTACGGCAGAAGAATAATAATAATAATAATAATAATAATAAATATAGCTGCAAGCAGCAATGACCGGGGTTCAAACGTCGCAAGACCATCTGAGCTGTCAAGACGGTTTGTGGTCAATCTGACTAGTTCTCCTAATGTGCACAGTTCTGTGAAGTTTCTACTCTGTACAAACAATGTATAGACATCTTTCAAAGATGTTCAGAATGAGAAGATCAAATGATATTGACATTGTGAACTGAACATATGAACAGTTATGTCGGTTTATGTCGGTCTATGTCAATCTGACTTGTTCTCCACATACACAAAGCTTTATGAAGTTTTTAGTTTGTGTAAATGATATATAGACATGTTACAAATTTTTTTCAGTATGGGAAGATCTACCAAATGATAACAATGTGGATATGTTTAACACTGCACGTCATATCATTTGAACTGTTATTACCTTTTTTTGTCAATCTGACTAGTTTTCCTAATGAGCACAGTTCTGTGAAGTTTCTACTCTGTGCAAACAATGAATAGACATCTTTCAAAGATGTTCAGACTGAGAAGATTAAATGATATTAATTTTGTGAACTGAACATCTGAACTGTTCTGTCGGTTTATGTCAGTCTATGTCAATCTGACTTGTTCTCCACATAAAAAGATTTTCTAGCCTGATGGTGCCTCTTGTGGACAAAAGTAGTATTACAGCTTTTCTAAGATTTTAAAATGTACATCGTTTGTAATTTATTGTGAGCCCTATGAGCATCAGAAATACATGAGACCTGACACATTTCTTCAAAATGACTTGTTCTCAACATGTTCACAGATCTGTGACATTTCTCTTGTGGACAAAACTAGTATGACAGCTTTTCTAAGATTTCAAAATATAGAAAGTTTATAATTTATTGTGAGCCGTACGAGCATCAGAAATACATGAAACCTCACAAGTTTCTTCATAATGTCTTGTTCTTAACATTTACACAGTTTTGTGAAGTTTCTTGTTTTTGGACATGATATATAGACATTTTAATCACAATAGGACAAATCACAAATATATGAAAAATTGTATCTGCTGAACGGTTTAACTAATCAAAAATCCTTTGACAACTTTTTGCCTTGAGTGTCCCTAGATGATGCGTGTGAATTTTCAAGCCAGTGAGATTGACGGGCTATGACGAGTTCGAAAAATTTGAAATTTCAAAAATCTCCAATATTTCGCAAACAATTTGATTGACAGCAGTGGTTCTTGAGGCAAAGTTGTTCAGTATGAGGAGATCTATCAGATGATATCAATATTTTGTGGATGCGTGAAACACCACGTGAGTAGAGACGCAAAAAACTCGTTAGCGCCAACTAGTGACCGATTTTCTTCAAAATTCTGACAGACCACTAGGGCTCTGAGTCAAACTCGCCCATCGAGTTTCGTTCCGATCGACCTTCGTTAAGCTAGTCTAATTGATGCTCAAAGTTCATTGGCCGATGACGGTCATGTTTTTTGAGATACACCAATGTCCTCATAGACCATGATGGACCCTTGGAGAAAGACCGTGCATGACAAGTCTCAGGTCAATTGGACTAACATGTGACCCTGTACAGGTGATTGAGTGTTTTTTTCGCAATATAGCGCCACCAAGTGGTCAATCGTCGCAGTTTTTTTGGTGTGACCACAAATTGAGCTTATACATGAATATGTGAAGTTTGGTGAGATTATCTCTTTGCGTTCCAGAGCTATTACGATTTTAGCAAAAGTGTCTCCGCCTTATCCGAACGTTTTATTGTCTTGTTGCAAGCGTGAATCACCGATCAAAATTCCTTTGACAACTTTTGGTCATGAGAGTCTCTAGATGATGCGTGTGAAATTTTGCGTGATTTGGACAAACGGCCTATGAGGAGTTCGAAAAAAAATTTTTTCAGAAAATTCAAAATGGCGGAAAATTTTTATGGGCGGAAATGAAATCGGAGATATACATTTTCTAAGTCTTGAGCCAAGGATTCCAGAGATATAAGACACTTGAGTGTACGACAAACGGTTTACGAGTGACGAGCGTGTACGCGTTTGTAGTCGCTGTAGCGCCACCTATTGCCCGATTTGCGTCATATTTTGAGACGTTCTCCCCAAATTGAGACCTACCATCTGACCAACTTTCAAGTCTCTAGACCTTACGGTTTGGTCTGCACGATAAGAAGTACGGCAGAATAATAATAATAATAATAATAATAATAATAATAAAAATCCTAACAATTACAATAGGTTTTCAACGCTTCGCGTTTGAACCCCTAAAAATCCTAACAATTACAATAGGTTTTCAACGCTTCGCGTTTGAACCCCTAATGATACAAGACACACTGGGAGATTATATCATCGGAATCACTTAAAATAAACAAAGTTCTCATTCACTGTTTGAGATTATAGGCCTGTTTAGTTGTTATCATTATAGTTATCGTTGTTGTGATCATTCCACATACGTTTTTGAGTATTTATCCTCCAATTTGATTGACCAAAAGCATGTCAATAATCCTCATGCTGGTATTGTCAAAACTTTGAAATAAGACATCAATATATGCCAGTACAATCCAATATTTGTCTAAAATTCTGTCGATTTTAAGGTTCATTCATTTTTGTTCCTGCTTAAAAAACTCTCACTAAACTACCTTTATGTTTAAAGTAACAATTCAGCTGGTGAGGTGGCCACTCTTATCTGTGAGTTTCAGAAGACGCTGTTCTTCTTGTGTCTCATCCAAACTTTTCGCTCACCAAATATAAAATTATATTGCACACTCCTAAAAATAAAGGTTATTTGTTGGCATCGATGGTTCAGTGAAGAACCTTTAAAATCCACGGAAACTTTCCATTGTACAAAAGGTTTATAATGGAAATTATAAATAGATTATTAAAATGTTCTTTACATTAAGCAAACAAGGGTTATTTTCACTGAAAAGTTCTTTAATGGCACAAAAATTGTTCTTCCACATGTCTCAAAACCCTCTTTTTAAAACTTTTATTTTTAAGAATGTAAATGCGATTGCCACAACACTCTACAGTAATAGTACAATAAAAGCTTATTTCTAATCCAAAGTAATGTAGGACTATTTGTAATGTGCCCAAAGCTAAAAAAAAAAAAAAAAAAAATACACAATATGTAGTGTTTTAAGCAAAGAACCTCAGCAGAGAAGGCAGTTACTACAAACTTTCACAAAAACCTGTTTTGAAGCCATTCCAATAATCTCTCTCTTTTACTGTAGAATTAAGGCTAGGTGTGTAATACAGAGCAGCAATACATTACTACAGAGATTTTCTTTATTATATAACTTATAATTGTACAAAATAGAGAAAAGAATCCTTACCATACAACAGTGCAGTCATTCACAAAAGAAGAAGATGCTTTCCATTGCAACAATTTGACTAACAAGATATGAAGTAACACTGACTACACCCTAAATGTCATCATTTTTCACAATGATGTGTAGACAATGATAAATATAGAAGATCTTTCCCTATGGTTTATCAAATGACACCAAGACTTGAATGCAGTATTCAGCATGTTTTCCATACTCTGAATGTTCATTAAATCAGTTTTTATGTTACCGTTCAATGAAACTATTCTTTAAACATACTCTTTAATATGTAGTTTACATTGAATGGAACATTATTTGGACCATAACTTGACATTTTTTTCCAATAAAAGCAGAAATCTGATAATTCAGTGAATGATTTGACAATGTGTTTATACTGATAATAAGTGAGTAATTTGAACGAGTTTCAACCTGCTTTGTATTTTTACGATGTCGCTAGTATGTTTACAGTTTATATATAATATACCATATATAACCTTTAAATATGTGTTTAAACATTACAGTAAAAAAAGTTGCAAAATTGAATGTCACTTAGAGCGGAGTGGATGAAATGTAGAAAAGTGTAAGGAATTTAATAACTGCATGTTGTTTGAAGATGTGGCCTGACTGATGTTACTCACAAAACATTTACAGTCATCTCCTATAAATAGCAATTGTGGTTGGTTTGGAGGTTTTAACACTTAAACACCGCAACACGCAATGCTTTAAAGGAAAAAATGCAGACAGCTTTGAAACAAGGACATTTTCTAAAGCTGTAAATACTTAGACACTTACCTAAGACATAACCACATCTTATTTTCCTTGAACGCAACACTTATTTGTGGTCAGCAGGAAATGTAAAAGTCTTTACAGATCAAGGTGACCATCAAAAGGTTTCTTGTTCCTTGCTCAAAGAAATATTTTTTGAGTAAAACATAAAGTAGTGGCAGGGGCGCCAAGAAGAGTTGGGGCTATGCAGGACAGAGAATGTGCATTTGTATGATTTAATCGGACTTGTAGGATCTTAAAAAAACAAATATCTCTCTGGATATTATAAAAAATCCCACTTTTGGCCATTACTAAATGAGGATCATAATCTCAAATCATTAATTGAAAACTATATGCAAATATATAAAATAAATCAGCTAACACACACACACACACACACATATATATATATATATATATATATATGTTTTGCTCAAAAACATTATGTCACAATAATTACATGACAAGGCAACATGAATCACTTCCACTCTGTTGTCGAGGTCTGGAAAACGGAACTGAATCTTTCCTCAAATTACGTCAGAGATTTTAATAAGAAAGTAATACTATAGAATGAATACATCTTTTTGGCCATCTTTTTACACACTTTGGCCAAACTGCCAAAATGTCATGTAAATAAACAAGTGGTCAAGTACACAAACCATAAGGTTACTTTTGGACAGGCACAACAAAGAAAACAGGATCTAAGAACACAGGAACCATGAAACGAAAATGAAAATCAAAACAAAAGTACTTGAACAGAAATAAACAAAACTAGATGTGACAAGTTAAAAAAAAAGTTAAAATTAGAACAATTCTAAGAATGCTATTATCTTTAACCCTCCGAAATTCCATTTTCATCTCTTGAAAGTTTTCATTATCGGTATCTTTGCTATTTGCTTTAATGTTACTATAAAGGTGTTTCAGCAGTTGAACACATTGTTAAATTATCAGTGAATATTTGAATCAGTCTGTAAAGTGCCGAAATAAAGTGTTTCTAAAACAAGGAAGTACAAACTGATCAAATGATTCGCATGATCAACAGAAACATGATGCTGTAAATTATCATTCTTCTTCCTTACATGGTAAATTCGTTGTAACAAAGACCCTTGAATGAATTATTATTTTATTGTTTTGCAAGAAATGTTCCCACCCCTGCTTTTGACACAAGGTGAAAAAGTCACAAAGCTGTAAATAAAGCTTCCTGAAGGAGTAAACAACTCTGAAGAACAAAACGTCATGTCAAATGTGAAGGATGTGATGTAAGAATGAATAAATCAGGCAATCGGGTGATAATTAAAATAAAGTTGCTTTTGGCAGCATCAGTTAATTTCATTAACTTTAGTTGCATCACTGCGTTAGTTCATATGAAAACTTTCAACTTTTAATAACACAAGTTAACAATATCATTAACATTGTTTAATGGACCTGAACTAAGATGAGCTAACAATGAACAGTTGTATTTTTATTAACTAACTGTAAATAAAGACTAATAAATACTGTAATTTGATCACTGTTAGTTTTGTTGACTAATGAAAACTTATTGTAAAGTCTCACTTTTTTCAAAACAGAGAAAAAAAGATTAACTGTTTTTAACACATTTGTATAGAGTAATAATAATAAACTTTATTTTATATAGCGCCTTTAAAAGTTATTTCTCAAAGCACTGCACAGAAACATACAAATACAATAAACATACATTAGAGTTAATTTAAAAGAAAAAGATGCATAATATAAAAAACAAAGCAGAACACACAATAATAATCACTTATATGCTGAGTCCGAGCAGCACACGAGTCCGAGCAGATGTCATTTTCTATTATGTCGAATGTTAGTGATTCTGATGTAAAGTAACAGAGGACGGTCTTCTGGCATTTCAAATGATGCAGTTGGTGGAAAAGTAAATTCCTCCTTGTGTATCATGTGATTCTTGTTACACCATCTGTCGTTAGTTTCATTTCATCATATAATTTTCATAGATGTGATTGCTCTGTACATAAACAAGCAAAAAGTCTATTTTTACACAAATTATTTACATTTATGTGAATATCTAATTATGACGCTTCTTATTAGTGATGGCTGTAATGCAGTCCTCTTAAAAAGTGTAAAACTCACCTGATCAGTTCCTCTAACAATGAATTCACTGGATGCTTTTGCCTTTTGCGATCTGTATCGACATAAAATTCATAAATCACAAACTCAAACATTTGTGGAACATCATATTTAGTCTTTTCATACCTTCTTAAAAATATTGTCACAAGAACTATCAACAGTAAAGCTGAAATTCCTCCTGCACAACCTGCGATCAAAGGCACGTTTGATTCTAATGGGTCGCAGATATAATAAACAGATTTTGCTGTTCAGCAAATTATACACAATACAAGACAAGATCAAGTCATGAAATCAAACCTTAAATTATAAGTAGTATGTCAAATTTGATTCACCTGCCACAATCAGCTGGATCTCTTCTGATGTTTGATCACCATGTTCATTCTTTGCTATGCAAAAGTACCAGCCTCCACTCTTCCTATTTACAGTAAAGGTCAATTGTTCCCCTAAATCCAGCTGATTGTCTTGTCCACGTTTGTACCAGGAGAAGGTCATGTTATTTGCTGGACTGGCTTTGCTTTTGCAGGTCAAAGTCACATTAGTGCCAATAGAGACTGAAGCAGATGGAGTAATGATGACGCGAGTTTCTTTTGGAGGAACTTTTTTGGAAGGCAAAAAATAAACATCTTTAGATAAATTAGCTGTAATAATATTACACATCTGAACATAATAATGGTAATTAAAGAGCAAAACTGCTCAAAATCTCTTACACAGGACTCGCAGCATCATGGTTTTCTCCACTGTCGAGTCATTAGATGTTTTTCTTGGATACGTAACTGTGCAGAAGATGTTCTTTCTGGGATCCATGTATGAAGCTTTGAAGGTCACATGTGAAAACACAGTCTGGGTTTTATCAGGTTTCTCCTGTAACTGTGTTGTAATGTGGGCAGATTGAGGGATGTTGGACCAGGATATTGTAGGAGGTTGTTCGGGACAGGGAGCTTCAACAGAGCAGCTCAGATTGACTGCAGTTTCCTCCATCCCTTCTTTCAGATCACTGGGTTTAAGGATGAGAGAATTTGGTACATCTAGAGGGCAAAAAGTACATGGTGTAAATACCACTAAAGGGTTAGTTTACCTGAACATGAATTTTATATTTATATTTATATGTAAAATATAAAAGTTCACCCTAACCCACTCCTACCCACTTAACAACAATTTGTCCATGTGTGGATGTTATAATAAATAATTATAAAGGCGGAGCTCAGTGACATTAGTGTAAAGTACAATTGCTGCAACTATGTGAATGTCCGCAATTCGACCAACAAACTCACAAAGCTGCAAACTATTTTCAGTAAAAAAAAAAAAAGTTACAAAAATGATTACACTTCTGACTACTGGTCTTCATTCATAATATCTGATCCTTGGGTCTTTAACTGTAAATTCCCCTTCAGTGAACACACACAGTCTTCATCGGTCACGAGACGCACGACCGCCAGTGCCATTTCATAATCAACCTGACATAATGACGCAGCTGGTCACGAGACATGGTACAAATAAGTGTATATAAAATATGCTGGCTGATGTAATTGAGAATCACAACTCAACATTTAATAATCGCAAAATAATACCCCAACATATGATTTCATCAGGACAATAACATTTCCATGCCATTACATATCTGTGTGTGACACCAAAGGTTTCTCATTAGATGAATGGTTACCCCATTCATCTAGAGGTAATGTTAACGTCTTAATTGTGAAGTGGAAAGCAATTGTCCATGCTTTTGGCACCTTCTTTGACACTTCCACAGAAGATACATTTACATGTTTTCAAAATTTGGATCACTTCTATTATTAATTTCTGTAGGAATGTGAAGAGTTCCAACCAGAATAACAAAAAGAGTTCATAAAAAAATTGTATATGTATGCTGCAATGTTTAATATGAAAATAAAATGAATTTGGTTATATTAAATACCTTGTGTGGTGAAAAGCGCTAGGGGAATGCTATACCAACGCCACCTCAGCGACGCCGGCATCCGGGTGTGTCTCAACTCACTGAGAGAGCACCCTGGTTCCTAGGGCGGAATCGAGGTCCAGTTGGTAGAACCTCATGAATGTGTGCGGCGATGACCAGCCAGCCGCAGCACAGACATCAGACAAAGGAACTCCAGAGAGGAGAGCCTTGGATGCCGCCACGCTCCGAATGGAGTGGGCCCGGACCCTCAAAGGAGAAGCATGTCCGGCCGACTCATAAGCTAGACAGATAGCCTCAACTATCCACCTGCTTAGGGTTTGTTTGGAAGCTGGAGCCCCCTTAGGGGTCCCAAAGCAAACGAACAGTTGGTCCGACTTACGCCAAGTGGCAGTCTTGAAGACGTAAGCGTCCAGTGCTCGCACTGGACAGACCTTGTTCTTGTGCTCCTGCTCATGATCGTCAAATGGGGGGGAGGGCAGAAGGCCTGCAGCGTGATAGACCGAGGCACATTAGTGGGAACCTTGGGGACATAGCCTGGCCTCGGGTGGGGAAAGGTTTTTGCCATCCCGGGCGCGAACTCGAAGCATGAGGGAGCCACCGAGAGGGCCTGAAGATCCCCAACCCCCTTAAGCGAGGTGAAAGCCAGCAAAAGAAGGTTCTTACGAGAGAGGAGCTTGATAGGGAGCTCCTCTAAAGGTTCAAAGGGTGCCTGGGACAGGCCTTGGAGTACCACAGACAAGTCCCAGGCCCTTAGTCTGTGCCGCTGGTCTCAGCCTTAGTGTGCCACGGAGGAAACGAGTGACTAGGGGGTCCCTGCCCAAGGACACCCCACCCAGAGGTACATGGCAAGCCACCATGGCAGCCACTTAAACCTTCAAGGTAGAGGGGGGACAGCCCTGCCGCAAATCTTTCTTGCAGGAACTCCAGCACTTTGCCAACTTGACAGGTTACTGGGTTCACCTGCCTTTCGCTACACCAAGACGCGAAGAGTTTCCACTTCAAGGCGTAGAGTTTCCTCGTGGAGGGAGCTCTTTACTGAAAAATGGTCTCTACAACCTCAGCTGAGAGACTGGATTCTATGAGCTGGACCCCTTCCGGGGCCAGACCCACAGCTTCATTAGCTCTGGGCGGGGGTGAATGCAACCCTCCGCCTGGGACAGGAGGTCCCTCCCGATCGGAATCTCCCAGGGGACTCCGTCAAGGAGGGACACGAGGTCCGAGAGCTCTGATGGACCTTGTCCCGGCGAATTTTGGCCAGAACTCCCGGGAGCAGAGTGATCGGGGGAAAGGCGTACAGGCGTAGCCTCGGCCATGCCTGTACCATGGCATCCCGCCCCAGAGGCGCTGGATGTGTTAACGGAAGCCCCAGAGGGCAGAGAGTGTTCTCTACGGAGGCAAACAGGATCACCTGTGCCTTGCCATATCTGTCCATATCTATGTATAGAAAGGAACCAAGAGTTCTTCCACATACTCAGGGTGCGTAGGCATCGCCCCGTGACCTCGATTATGCGAAGCGGGTTTCCCCTCGAGGAGAACCCCTTGGTCTTTAGCCACCACTGCAGGGGTCTCATGTACAGCAGGCCCAGTGGGATAATGCTGGATGCCGCTGCAATGAGCCCTAACACTCTAACACACTAACACTCCGAGAGTGGCTGGCCCAGCTTGATGGTCTTGACGGCTCTCCCCCGAGCGCATCAAGGCCTTTCGTTCAGACGAGCAGACATGGCCACTGAGTCCCAAATGACCCCCAAGAAAGTGGTTTTCGTCGTGGGAGAAAGTACACTGTTCTTGGTGTTCAGCCTTAACCCCAGCTCCTTCATGTGCGGGCACAGCATCTCGATGTTGTGCTGCTAACTGCGGCGACTGGGCCAGAATAAGCCAGTCATCAATCTAGTTTAGGACACGAATGCCTTGCAAACGCAGCGGAGCTAGAGCAGTGTCCACTACCTTTGTGAACGTGTGGGGCGAGAGCGCCAGACCGAAAGGAAGCACCCGATACCGGTACGCCTTCCCCCCCCGAAGGCAAACCTCAGGAACTTCCTGCTGCGGAAGGATGGAGACGTGAAAATATGCGTCTCTGAGGTCGACCGTGACAAACCAGTCCAAGGACCTGATCTGCACGGCGAACTGCTTGAGCGTCAGCATCTTGATCTTTAGACGCATAACTGTGCGATTTAAGAGACGCAAATCCAGAATGGGCCGCAACCCTCCATCCTTCTTTGGAACTATGAAGTACCGGCTGTAGAACCCGGACTTGCTGTTCGCGCGGGGTACATACTCGATGGCCCCTATCGCCAGCAGAGTGTCTAATTCTTGCTCCATGACCAGAGACTGTAGGACCCCCGAAAACTGGGGTGGAGAAACCCCAAACTGGATGGCATACCCGCAGGTTACCGTGCGCAGGACCCACTGAAAGATACCCGGCAGACGTGACCACGCAGCCTGGTACTCTACTAAGGGAACCAGCCTCCGAGGCTGGTCTCTGGTATTGTGAACATATTCACCACTGGGCCAGGGCTTCCGAAAACCCGGGTGGAATGCTCTAGGACCCTCCTTAGAGGGGGTGGTTCTCCCGTGGAGGGGCATCACCTTGTTGCGGCTTAGCGTCAGGACCGCTTAGTCTTAGCCTTCTTATTAGCGTTAAGGACGGCCCTCAGATCGACCCTTTTGCCCGAAGGCTGAGCCTGAGCTTGTCGGCCCGACCTTCCAGGATTCGCCGGAGGAAGTCGGGTGGCGACACTCTCCTTTTGAGCGGCCCTGTATGAGGAGCTTTGAGACCGCGCTTGACCGGCGGTCTCACGTGAGGGGCGGCGGGGAAGGACTTTACTGAACGCCACCTGCTGTCATGCGGCCTCCTGGAACTTGTCGACGACACTTTTTACGGCATCGCCAAACAAACCCGAAGGGGACAGAGGGGCATCCAGTAGAGCAAACTTGTCCTTATCTTTTATGGCCGATAGAATGAGCCATAAATGTCTCTCCGTAGCCACCAGAGCTGCTATGGAGCGGCCGACAGAGTAGGCCGTCTCCCTAGTGGCCCGGAAAGACAAATCCACGGTCCGGCGCAGCTCTGCCACTGCCTCCGGACCGATACCACCGCCCTCGTTGAGGTCCCCTAGAAACTCTGCTTGGTAGGCCTACAGCAGTGCCGTAGTATGAAGGCACGAAGCAGCCTGGCTGGAAGCAGAGTAAGCTTTCCCCACCAAAGACGACGTGACGCGCATCGGTTTGGTGGGGAGCGCCGGAGCTTTGATAGAGGATGCAACGAGGTATCCTGCAAGAGCCTCGCCCACTTTCTGCATCCCTACATAACCATAGGGCTGAGCCCCGACGAGAGTGGTATACATAGCACTATGCGATGTATGCACTCTTTCGGAGGCTGGCCTTCTCCATGATCTTGACACCTCAGCATGGAGATCAGGAAGGAAAGGCATAGCCCGGCGCAGAGGAGAGACGCGAGCAGGCAGGGAGCGCTCATCCAATATACTCTTTCTAGGACGAGAGCTCCTGGTCTCCGCCGGCCAATCAATACCCAGACGCGAGACCGCTCGAGCCACAACCTCAACTAACTCCTCAAACGGCGGCGAGGAGGGTGGCGAATCCTGCCCGACCGGGTCGACACTAGCTACATCCATCTCATCCAAACTGGATAAAGTCAGTGCCGGAGCCCCAGCACGATCGTCTTTTGGGGAAATCGTGCCCACAGCACGCCCGTGACTGGGACCTGCCTCGTCTCGCGAGGGATGAGATAAGGAAGGACCCATCCCAGCTCCCTCAGCGAGATCCATTTGTGATCCCCAAGACTGAGAGCGCCGCAAAGCCTCGGCTGCTGCAGGACCCGAACCTTGGGGAACACTAGCCTGAGCGGCCTCCTTACAGACCGCCAGGCGGGAGCGGAGCGTATGCAATGAGAACCTCTCACAGTCCTTACTGCCGGCGTTCTCAAGCGCTGACCGCGCGTGCTCTGCCCCCAGGCAGACAACGCACATTTCATGTGTATCCCTGTCTGTTATAAAACGCGGACAGGGAAAAACAAAAGGTTTAAATGTCTGCTCATCAGCCATACTTTCACACACACAATTCCCTGATTTTTAAACTAGATTTCGTTTCTAAATCACTCTCACACAGACACAGCACGCTGAAGACACTCAGAGCTGTCACTTCCGGGATTCGGGCGCGCCGGCGGTGACGCATTCACACGCGTTTGTCTCTCATTGGTTGCACAGATCTTCACGTGACTGACGTCAGGCTATTTCCCTTAGCGCTTTGACGCAGTTCCCTGAAAGGGAATCAAGTTTTTAATGTTGTTTGCATGTCTATGTGGTGTTTTTTATTATGCTTTAAGACAAACCATGTGCAAATTCACAAGTCAACACCATTGCTGAGTATTTTCTCTTTAAAACTGCAGTGAATCACTGACAGTCTCAAGAACAAGGTTTGAAATTGCTGGTGTTTCTTACGTCACAAACTAGCTTGTACCCAATCACGTCAAGAGGGGGGCGGTGCTTTAGCATATCATTGACTAGCATATCATTTAGCATAGCATATCATAGCATATAATTGACTATTATCTGAAGCATTATTCACTCTTCCACTTCTGAATCAGTGTTATGTCTGCATTGAACCAGTACCGGTATATCCACCTCAGTAAAGTTTAGTGCATCTCTTGGGTGCGAGAGAGGAGAAAATAAAAAAGCAACAAATCACTAGATGTATTACTAAATGCTCCACCTTTGCTACTTTATCAGTTCTTTACATTACAGGTGGTCTTCTTTGAAGAACTGTATGCCCTCTAACAATGGAACAATCCCAAATGCAATCATTTCATCTCTTCAACAATCAGAAAAAAATCCTACAAACTGAATCATCTGGCAATTTAAGACATTTTACTAATTTAAGGTACAAAAATATATTTAATTGAAAGATACAACACATATTAATTTTGATAAAATAAAATAACAATATTTTACAATGGAGACACACTCACCTGAGACAGAAATGTAGATGGGATTGACACTATATGTGTATTTCCAAGTCCCAGGATTTATTTCCACCCTAAAGTAGTAATTATCTGAGTGATTTTTCATTACATCATAGAAAACTGTGGTACATTCAAGCTGTCTAAGATTTCCAATTATCTCTATACGATTAAATCCTCTGATGGTTTTTGCACTTCCATTAAAAACCATCAAATTATTTGTATTGTAAAGGTCCGTCTTTATCCAGAAGCCAAATATAGTTTGTGCCTTCTTTAGGTCATAATCTAGCACTTCAAATGTACAAGGTATTTGCACACAAGAGCCGCTCAGTGCCGTTATTCTGATAGACAAATGTGCAGCTTCAGAATCTGAAAACAGTAAAGAAACAAACATACAGATTTTATAATAGTTTGCTTCACATAAGTGTTGTAGAAAATCTTATTTCATTTGTTATACAGCACGAAGAGCTGACTCACCTACGGCTTCATAGGGGAAGAACAGAAAAACCACAGGCAGGCATCTCAAGTGCTGTACGTACAAACACAAAGAGTTTTCAATCTACAGTCACTTTACATGGATGCCTATTATAGTTGCCTACTATTTTTATAGACATAGGCTATTAAAGTTATATTTTCTCAATTATATTCAAATGTGAATATTTCTGCATTACATAAAGTTAGAGATAGAGAATGTCTATCCATGATAGAGAAATCTCACCTACTGCCGTACAGTCCAGCTGTAAATCTGACTGCTAGTTTTCAGACAGTGTAATGATGCAGAAGTGAACTCTATCCAGTAGTTCCCACCTGTAATTCAAACAGATACAGCATTTAACATGACTACATTCAAATGAATGTATTTTAAATCCTTTCAGCACAAGAATATCATGTAACCTTTTTGTTGTCTATATTAAACAACAATCTGTTGTGCTTCCTCGTGAAAACCTGTTTATCAACCCGTCAGCAAAGAACAGGGAAGCTTTAGTAACGAGGTAATGATTGCTTTCCTGAAATAATAGTTACTTGTAGTAGAGGTTAGTATGGAAGCTTGTTTCTGACAAGGAACATAAAGAAAAAAAGATGATTATCTCACAATTCGGGCTTATTTTCTCAGAATTGCATGATGTAAAAATGGAATTGCGAGATATTAAGTCAGAATATCTCACAATTCTGATTTTATAACTCGGAATTGCAATTTAGTCATGTAATTCTGAGATGTACGTTTAAATTTTACAATAAATTGCCATGTTCAGGTAAAGACTTTTAGTGACATTGTTGTATTAAATTGTAAAATTAAAATGTAATGTGCATATTGTCATGCGTGTTTGCAGGATGAAGAAGAATGGTACATGGCTACTCTTATTTAACAGTAAAGAATACAAGGATTTACACTACGCAATAGAGATGAGAAAATTAATACAAACACAGGGCTTAAACACACAGAGGATGGTTAGGGGAAGGGGAACAGCTGACGAGACTAATGAGGTAATTAACGATAAGACTGGTGATACAGATGACACGGGAAGAGAACAAGGAGGAACTAGAAGGGAAACACGACAACCATGAAGACAGGAAAGACAAAGCCATGACACATATTGTATAACACTACAGATTGATAATAATTTTTATGTTTTTCAAAACAAATATACACTTTTAAACTGTATTATATAGTCTGAATAAATCATTACATCTGTAATGTCTGTAACAGATTCTTAGAAGCAGAGGAAATTAGATCTTGTCACAGTTTTGTTAAACAAAAACAATTAAATGTGTAGCAAGGAACACAAAGATGAAGACAAGTAACAGAAATAGAAGCAATAACTAATACCAAAACAATACAAATCTCTCCAAATTTGATTGTAGAAAAATGCCCAGTCTATTGCAGTCAAAAGAAGATAGCAGATACCTACAAAGTACCGGTCCAAAGCATAGAGTTTAACAGTCTGAAACCTTGTCAAACACAAATTCATCATCAGACATCAGAAATTTCAGTTTCACAAAATCTTCATCCTCACCCAGAAACTTTAATGTATCAAAAGAATCCTCTGTCTTTCTGTTTTAAGCTTCTTGTCTGTGATACACAATCACTTTTCAGTTTTTTTTGGAATAGTCATTGTAATTCTAGAGTGCCTTCTGTGTGACACATAAAGCTACAGTGAGATTATTCAGAAAAAGAGTTCATTAGACTGTGACACCCAAGTCCTTAGGTTTTTCTTCAAACAAAGAAAATATTTTGCTGGGAAATCGGTGCACATTGGTGTCTTCATACCTTCATCACCACATAGATGTTTTCCAAAAGTATTTTCCAAGTTTACTGTGCTGCATTCTATATACATGTACAGTTAGGGTTAAAAATGCTAAATTATATCAATACTATTTTAAAACTAGAGTAATGTAATAATATAATTTGAATGTCTCAAGTGAAGACGATGGTTTAAATCGTCGTTTTATGAAATCAAGCAAATTCATGGGAACATTTTCATATGAACAAAGAGACGCCAAGAATACCTAGAGCTCACTAATATTACAGCAGATTTTAGGAAACATTTGTTTTTTAAAGTGTACGAAACACACACACACACAATTACAACTTCTGACAAATATACATTGAGAACCAAAAACTATGGGGGAAAATTTATTCAAAGAAACAATCTCCATACTGCTACAAGCAAGGCTCGTGCTGGTATCTGATCTGTTTTCATAGTCAGTCAACTACAATGAAAAAACTACTCACAATCATGTGACGTGGCCAAGAACACCAGCACTGTTAAACATGTGGGACAATAACAATGTTCAAATATTTACTCTAAAGCAAAACACTAATGTTACTGTGAGCTTGTTTCACATTCTGTATTACCCAATTAATGAAATAGTTCACTTACATTTGTTGGATAACAGCTGAAATTTAGTGGAGTAATCTATTTTTCTGTCTTTAGGTTTGGTGAAATATGTATGTGATGAAATCAAATGAACAGTAACTTCATGTTGCATGGTTTTACAGTAGAGCAAAGTATTAAGACAAACAGCACAAAGTCTGCTATTTGGATTGATGCTGTTGGTCAGATAAACACCTCAAATACCTGTCAGTGACGGTCTAAATTGGTCAAAAATACACTTAATTTCACTTTAATTAACATCTTGTCATCTGTGATTTATTTATTGAAAGTGTTGCTTGGAGATGTACAAAGAATACAACTGTCACACTTGGTCCTGTCTTTCTGTGTCTTTGTCACTTCCCTGTCACTGAGGTCATGGGGTCACTTCCTGTTGTCACTCCCTGTCTATCGTGATATCACTTCCTGTTCACTTCCGGGGCTTTCTAGAATCTTCCACACCTTTCTAGTTTCAATTACCTTGTCAGTGTCTCCAGGTGTTTCCCATGTCTGTCTCTATTTATACCCTCTTGTGTGTCCTTGTCTTTGTCAGTTGTTGAACCTCTAGTGTTGACATTGATCGTGTCGTGTTCATGTCTCCTGGTGTGTGGATGCCGGTTTCCTAGTTATTCTAAGTATTCCAAGTCTCCTGGTTTTTGCAC
Organism: Rhodeus uyekii; assembly: GCA_037043235.1. Lineage (NCBI taxonomy): Eukaryota > Metazoa > Chordata > Actinopteri > Cypriniformes > Acheilognathidae > Rhodeus > Rhodeus uyekii. Next base: position 1,004,552 of record JAWRVZ010000078.1, read on the forward strand.
TAAAGTGCCGTTTTCTGTTCTTATTTAAAGTGGTTTTGTTTTCGCGTTTGTTTAATAAACAAGAGTTTCCGTTTGGAACCTGTTGCTCCTCGTCCATCCTTTCCGCATCGCACACGTTCCTGCTCTCCAAGTGTAACAGAACAACTGACCGGGTTTGTCGCCCAAAAGGACAATAGTTTTTGAGATGGCCGATCTACAGAAGGCAAGATTCAGGATGTTAAGCCTGGAGCAGCGAGACCGCTCACTGGAGGACCATACCCAGGACTTTTTAGATCTGGCGTGCCTCACAGATTATTCGGATGACATCCTGGTGGGTTTTTATCGCTGGACGCTTAACCCCCAAGTTGTGGCACGCCTGCCTGAGGGTGGTCCCCGCAATGACTTTGCTGGTTATGTGGACTGGGTACTGGCCTTCTTTGGATCCCCTTTCACTGTTGGCATCGCGGAAGAATCCGCTTCTCTGGAGACCCAGCCAGCCATCTCACCCTTGACAGCAGTGCGCTCGCTTGAGCTTTCGCCCGCATATCAGCGGACTGCACCTGTGCCCGCAGACCAACAGCCTGGACCAGTATGCCTCGCTGGTCAGTCTGTCGCCGCGCCCACAGTTCTTCAGCCCGCTCCAGCGCCCGAAGCCAGCCAGGTGACGCCTGAAGCCATGAGGTCATCACTCCCGAGCTCCGCGTCCGAGTCATCGTTCCTGAGCCCCACGTTCGAGTCCCCAATCCCAAGCTTCGCGACCGGTGCCACGCCCCCGAGCCGCCGCCGTAAACGGGGTAAATGAAGGGGACAACAGGCCAGAGAACAGATTCCCCAGGCCACTGTTGACCTCTCTGATCTCCCAAACCCGGCTGAAGATCCAGAGCCCGAGAGTTCCCAGCCAGACCCAGCGCCCAAGCCTGCTCCTCGTCAGCCAGCGCCCAAGCCTGCTCCTCGTCAGCCAGCGCCCAAGCCTGCTCCTTGTCAGCCAGCGCCCGAGCCCGTGGTCCGCCTGCCAGAGCCCGTGGTCCGCCTGCCAGAGCCAGAGCCCGTGGTCCGCCTGCCAGAGCCAGAGCCCGTGGTCCGCCTGCCAGAGCCAGAACCGCCGACTGACCTGGGACTCTCATGGCCAGAACCGCCGCCAGAGCTTCCAGACCTCCCGTGGCCCGAACCGCCCCCGCCGGTGCAGCCGGCCCTCCCAGAGCCTCCGCCGGTGCAGCCGGCCCTCCCAGAGCCCCCGCCGGTGCAACCGGCCCTCCCAGAGCCGGTCCCTCCAGAGCCAGAGCCTGTCCCTCCAGAGCCAGAGCCTGTCCCTCCAGAGCCAGAGCTGGTCCCTCCAGAGCCAGAGCCGGTCCCTCCAGAGCCAGAGCCGGTCCCTCCAGAGCCAGAGCCGGTCCCTCCAGAGCCGGTCCCTCCAGAGCCAGCCCTGCCAGAGCCACCGGTCCAGCCCGAGCATCCGGATCCGCCGTTCCAGTCGGCCCAGCCAGAGCATCCGGATCCAACGGTCCAGCCCGAGCCTCCGGATTCATTGGTCCAGCCAGTTCTCCTAGAGCCTCCGCCGCCGGTCGTCCAGCCAGAGCCTCCGCCGCCGGTCGTCCAGCCAGAGCCTCCGCCGCCGGTCGTCCAGAACTCTGCCCAGAGCCCGAGCCTCCAGAACTCTGCCCAGAGCCCGAGCCTCCAGAACTCTGCCCAGAGCCCGAGCCTCCAGAACTCTGCCCAGAGCCCGAGCCTCCAGAACTCTGCCCAGAGCCCGAGCCTCCAGAACTCTGCCCAGAGCCCGAGACTCCAGAACTCTGCCCAGAGCCCGAGACTCCAGAACTCTGCCCAGAGCCAGAGACTCCAGAACTCCGCCCAGAGCCCGAGCCTCCAGAACTCTGCCCAGAGCCCAGTGACCTCTGCCCCAAGTCCCAGCGCGCCGCCCTCAATTCAGAGCCAAGGCCCCCGGAATTTCCAACTCCCCCTGGGCTCCCTGTGTTTCCGGTACCGCCGTGGAGGGCTGCGCCACCTTGGCCCCCAGAACTCTCTGCTCCTCCCTGGGTCCCAGCTCTTCCGGCGCCACCGTGGAGGACTGCGCCAGTCCGGGCCCCAGAACTCCCAGCACCACCCTGGGACTCTGTTCGTCTGACCTTAACCTGGAGGCCTCCTTGAACTTTCATGCATGTTTCTTATGTTCCATGTAGTCAGTATTCCTTATTCTGTGTACCGTTGTTTCTTGCATGGTCCATGTGGTCAGTGTTCCTTGTTTTATGTCTCTTCCATGCTCTGGTGTTGGTGTGTCCTACTCTTGGTTTCATGTCTGTCTCCTTCCTTGTCTTGAACTGTCCCCCTCCGGGTCACCCGCCCACCCTCCGCAACTGTCTCTTCTTAGGCGCGATGACGCGCCTGCCGGGAGGGGAGGGTAATGTCACACTTGGTCCTGTCTTTCTGTGTCTTTGTCACTTCCCTGTCACTGAGGTCATGGGGTCACTTCCTGTTGTCACTCCCTGTCTATCGTGATATCACTTCCTGTTCACTTCAGGGGCTTTCTAGAATCTTCCACACCTTTCTAGTTTCAATTACCTCATCAGTGTCTCCAGGTGTTTCCCATGTCTGTCTCTATTTATACCCTCTTGTGTGTCCTTGTCTTTGTCAGTTGTTGAACCTCTAGTGTTGACATTGATCGTGTCGTGTTCATGTCTCCTGGTGTCTGGATGCCGTTTTCCTAGTTATTCTAAGTATTCCAAGTCTCCTGGTTTTTGCACTAAAGTGCCGTTTTCTGTTCTTATTTAAAGTGGTTTTGTTTTCGCGTTTGTTTAATAAACAAGAGTTTCCGTTTGGAACCTGTTGCTCCTCGTCCATCCTTTCCGCATCGCACACGTTCCTGCTCTCCAAGTGTAACAACAACAAATATACGACTATGACATCCTCGGCTTGAAGTGTGTAGCTTTAAGTGTAGTAGATAGACATGATTTAAGTGTAATAGTTGTATAGGTAACAGAAAAACAGCAAGACTTACTTTTCATGCTGGGCTTCGTGTCTTGTGATCCTCCATCGTAGACAGACCAGAAAATGACCTAAAAGAATCAATTTTAGTTTAGTTTCTCATGTGGAAGGACTGTCATTTAATTCTCTTTATGCTGTATTTGTTCATGTTTTCATTAATTCAACACACTCAGAAAGAAGTCTCTGGAAATCTGCACAAAAACAAAACAGTGTCATCGAATAATGTAAAAATGTCATTTGAAAAATCAATATAAACTTTCACAAAAGATCAGAAGGTAGAATTTTTGTATTACATATTTTTTATAGATAATTGCCTCTTTTCCTATATGCCTCATACACTTTCATTGTAAACTGACCTCTTGAATTTACTTTTGTGCAAACATATATTCTGTATCAATATTATGTTGGAAAGTTATTCAAAGCCTTTACAAGAGGATGGAACTTTTCATTACAACAGTGTGGCATATTCCCTCTAAAATGAACAAAGAATATTTTTAGCACATACAGTAAATGGTTATTCCAACTCATGTAAAGTATACCAGAGCTAGAGTCAAAGAAGATGGTGCAAATAGCTGAAAACTTACTGTAATCTTTAATGCCAAGCGGAGTGTTGAAAGAAAGGATTCTGCAGACGTTAAACAGCTTAGGAAAAATAATTTGTTAAAAGAGAATGTTTAGTCATATACGTTTTTTTATTTTTTTTTATTAAAGGGCTGTTTTTTATTAAAGGGGTTAATCACACACACTTTGACTGCTTTGTTGACAAAATCCAGAAAAGAGTCTTCACGTAAAACAAAACAGTCCAACAAACAAAGAAATGTGAACAGTCTTATTTGAATAAGATGACTAAATCACATTTACAAACTTGTAGCAAATTTACAAATGGCATGAGGACCTGACGTCTTCTAGTGGGACCTGTGATCACAGCTCAGCACTGTGCAGCTCGATTGGCATTTGCCAGAGAACACCAGAATTCAAGTTTGCCATTGGCACCTTGTTCTCATCACGGATGTTAGATACCAGGATGAATTCCTCAGAGCCATTACTCACTAGTGCAGTGGGTTCCTCCTGGTGCATGATAATGTTTGGTCTTGTGTGGTTAGAGTGTGTAGGCAGTTTTTAGATGATGAAGGCATTGATGCTATTGACTGTTCCTCATGTTCCCCAGACCTGAATCCATTTGAGAACCTCTGGGAAATTATGTATTGGACAATCGGACGCTGCCAAGTATCACCACAGACAGAGCTACTGATGCCCTGATCCAGGTCTGGGATGAGATCATCAGAACACCATCCACAATTTCATCAGGAGCACAGATGTTTTTGTTAGTGCGTACTGGCACGTGGAGGCCATACACACTACTGACTTACATTACCATTTGCTGTGATGAACTTCATGCAAGTTGGATCAAACTTTTCCATTGACTGTTGTGACATGTTTTTTTTCTTAATTATAGAATGTATATAAATAAAGATTTTCAAATATAAAATTGAATTCACTGAGATTCAATGTATGATTGAAATGTTCCCTTAATTGCATCTATTGTTGCAGTATTGCATCTATTGATAAAACTCACATTGATTCATTGTTTTCATCATCATTACAAAAATAAATTTTAAAAGTTAAAATCATTCTTAACAGTTTTTCTTCCTATTCTCAGCAAGATCTTACAATCTAGGCAGTATCAAAGAAATATAAAATCAAAGTGCGATGAACAACGCAACAAGCTTCAACACAAACGGAATAGGGCAATAAGAGTTTTAAATCTGCAGCCTTATTATATACAGTTCACTTATCTCGAGTCATGGTTAACTCGCCAATACTATTATGTCGACGTTTTTGAAGTGGAACCGCCAAACTCCCTATTTGTCTCAGTATTTTCGGTTCTTTAATGTCGATTCCTTAATGTCGCCGAAAACTAATTGTGGCCAGTGGGGCGTAGTCTAGAGGCTGCTGCAGGCGGAGGAGGAGTTTGGGAGGGCTGATGGTTAAGGGACACGCCTCTGTTAACGAGATCTAACAGGTGCATTCATTTTGCAGTGACTCGAGAGACGGGATAAAAGCCGGGCCAAGAGAGAGAGAAGGGCAGGTGATTGTGGCAACACCACATGCTGCTGCTGGTGGAGAACGGCGGAGAAGCTGCTGAAAAGCATTTGAGTTATTTTTGTTAAAGCCCTTGTGCTTGTGTTTATTTTTGGTGTTGCAGCAAATAAAGCCTGCCAAACGAAGTTTACCAGCTCTCCTGTCTCGACATTCTGAAAAGGTGTCACAGTGGTGCCGAAAACCCGGGAGATCTTACGCAGGAATCGGGCATTATTATCATGGAGTCGGGGCCCTTGGGGGAATTTGTGACTTCCCTTGCCAACCTCCATCATGCCCAGCACCAAGCCCTTATGGAGCTCAGGGAGGAACAGGACAGGAGGTTCCAGGCCCTGATGGAGCTCCAACAGGAGGACCGCCAGCTGCTGCGGGAGGTGCTGACCCACGGTGCTGCGCCCACCCCACCCTCAACGACCCCGCTGCCGCCTCAGGTTCCCCTGCAGAAAATGGGGCCTGGGGATGACCCGGAGGCCTTTATAGAACTATTTGAGCGCACTGCGGAGGCCTGCCACTGGCCAGAGGGTGAGTGGGCTGTGCGACTGATTCCCCTGCTAACGGGGGATGCCCAGCTTGCAGCGCGGGAGCTGCCAGCACAGAGTTTACTCCACTACAGAGACCTGAAAAGGGCTATTTTGCAAAGGGTGGGGCGTAGCCCGGAACAACACCGTCAACACTTCCGGTCCCTCACCCCCCAGGAGTGTGGGTCGCCCTTCGCCTTCGCTCAGCAGGCTGGCTGGCTACCAGAGAGCCGGGATGTGGATGGAGTGATCGAGGTGGTCGTCCTAGAGCAGTACTGCCGCCAGCTTCCGAAGCGGACGGCGGAATGGGTGCAGTGCCACCGACCAACAACACTGGAGGCTGCGGTCCAGTTGGCAGAAGACCACCTGGCCGCCTATGGAACGGCGGCCAGCCCCTCACTCTCTCCCTCTCCCCCCCCTCCCCTGTCTGTTCCTACACCCTCTCCGACTGTCCCTGTTTTCAGGTCCCGTGAAGGACGACGACCTGTGCCGGCTCCGAGAACCCGGCAAAGGGCACCCGGCCCATTCCCGACACCGCGGGTCAGTTCCTGGGACCCATTGGCCCGGCCTGTGCCGCTACCAAGATCGGGGACAGCAGGCTCTGGCCCGGTATCCTTTGCAAACCCCCCTCTCTCGTCTCACCTGCAGGAGGCTGGTTCCGCTGCCACCAGTGTGGAGGGAGGTGGGTTCGGTGCAGCTGGCCACGACAGTGGGAGAGAGGGAAGAGCTTGGGCCGGAACCAAACTTAAAACCTGAATCCGCAGTTCCAGTCCCATGTGGGGCGCACCTCTCGTCTGACCAGCTGGCCGACGTGAGTAAGTTACAGCGCGACTTTGCCGACGTGTTCTCCCCTCTGCCCGGGCGCACAAACCTCATAGAACACCACATCGAAACGACCCCCGGGGTAGTGGTGCGGTCCCGACCCTATCGATTACCCGAACACAAAAAGAAAATAGTTCGGGACGAATTAGAGGCGATGCTTGACATGGGGGTAGTTGAGGAGTCGCACAGTGACTGGTCCAGCCCGATAGTCTTAGTTCCGAAGGCTGATGGCTCGACCAGATTCTGTGTGGATTACCGAAAGGTAAACGCAATTTCAAAGTTTGATGCATATCCAATGCCTCGGGTTGACGAGCTGCTCGATCGGTTAGGCACTGCTCGATTTTACTCGACATTGGATTTAACGAAAGGGTATTGGCAAATCCCCCTGACGCCAATGTCCCGAGAAAAAACGGCTTTTTCCACTCCGTTTGGTTTACACCAATTCGTCACACTTCCGTTTGGGTTGTTCGGGGCTCCAGCTACGTTTCAGCGCCTCATGGACCGCGTCTTACGGCCCCATCAAGCATATGCTGCTGCCTACTTGGATGATATTATTATCTATAGTAATGATTGGCAGCGGCATATGCAGCACCTGAGGGCGGTCCTGAGGTCGCTGCGCGTGGCGGGGCTCACGGCCAACCCGAAGAAGTGTGCAATTGGACGGGTGGAAGTACGGTATCTGGGGTTCCACTTGGGTCACGGACAGGTGCGGCCCCAAATTGATAAAACCGCTGCGATTGCGACCTGCCCGCGTCCCAAGACCAAGAAGGAGGTGAGACAGTTCTTGGGGCTGGCTGGCTACTACAGGAGGTTTGTACCCAAGTTTTCGGAGGTCACCAGCTCCTTGACTGATCTCACTAAAAAGGGAGCCCCCGACCCGGTCCAGTGGACGGAGCAGTGCCAACAGGCTTTTACCTGCATAAAAGCTGCACTGTGTGGTGGGCCATTATTACACTCTCCTGACTTTTCTCTCCCTTTTGTCTTGCAGACAGACGCGTCGGATAGAGGGCTGGGAGCCGTGTTATCCCAGGTGGTGGAGGGGGAGGAGCGCCCCGTGCTGTACATTAGTCGAAAGCTCTCAATGAGAGAGACGAAGTACAGCACGATTGAGAAGGAGTGTTTGGCCATCAAGTGGGCGGTCCTCACCCTCCGGTACTACCTCTTGGGATGGGCTTTCACCCTCTGTTCGGACCACGCTCCGCTCCAGTGGCTCCACCGCATGAAAGACACCAATGCGCGGATCACCCGTTGGTATCTGGCGTTGCAGCCATTTAAGTTTCAGGTGGTCCACAGGCCGGGGGCGCAGATGGCTGTGGCCGACTTCCTCTCCATAAATGGGGGGGGAGTGGGTGGCAGGCCGGATGGCTCCCCGGCCTGAGACGGGCGGTGGGGGTATGTGGCCAGTGGGGCGTGGTCTAGAGGCTGCTGCAGGCGGAGGAGGAGTTTGGGAGGGCTGATGGTTAAGGGACACGCCTCTGTTAACGAGATCTAACAGGTGCATTCATTTTGCAGTGACTCGAGAGACGGGATAAAAGCCGGGCCAAGAGAGAGAGAAGGGCGGGTGATTGTGGCAACACCACATGCTGCTGCTGGTGGAGAACGGCGGAGAAGCTGCTGAAAAGCATTTGAAAAGCATTTGTGTTATTTTTGTTAAAGCCCTTGTGCTTGTGTTTATTTTTGGTGTTGCAGCAAATAAAGCCTGCCAAACGAAGTTTACCAGCTCTCCTGTCTCGACATTCTGAAAAGGTGTCACACTAATATCTCGAGCAAATATCTCGGACAAAGTCGTCACTTCACATGGTTATATCGTAAATCATGAGCGCACCTAGTTCACTGCGCATGCGCACAGGCACGTACAGTCCCGCACAGCCACAGAAGAACTCGCAGAAGTGGCGGGTGTCTAAGACTGTCTGTGAGTGCGTGAGTGTGTTAGAGTGAGTGTGATAGAAGCATTTGTTTTCAAGCAGATCATTAAAGGCAAAAAGCAACAATGCATTTTAGACTTTGTAAATAAACCATATTAACCGCGTGTGCAATACTTTCAGAACTGTGTTAGAGTGAAATGACTGTGTTATGAGTGAATGTGTTTACACGTGTGTTGTGCCTGTGTTTACACTGTAAGCGATCGTTGTGTTTGCAATGTTGGAGAATATAATTAAAGGTTTGTATGGAGAATCGAAGGTGTTTTTTTATTGTATTCTGGTGAATATCTGCTGTTAGTTGGTGCACATATGCCTTTTGCTGTTAGCAAACATATGCAGTGTATGTACATTTTTATAGCATGCCGATCGCTTCATCAAATACATAGATATATTGGGTATAGTTTATCTCGCTAAACGGTTATATCGACGCTTTTTTGCAACCCCCGAGGCCGTCGAGATAACCAAACTCCACTGTACATTAATAAAAGAGCTGTAGCCAGCATAGTTAAGAACTTCTTGTCCTAAACTTTTCAGACATAAAAGTAACACACCCCCAAGTAGGAAAAAAAAGTTCTTCACTCTTTATTTAAATATTAATAAAACTTTCCTTAAGAATTGTTTTTTGTAGCTGTGCCAGTTTTGCCAGTCTGTCATAGAAGGAAATTATGAAGACATGTAAAAACAAGAGAGAACCAACAAAATATTAAGTGACAGAAAATTTTCCTCATATCTTTATGGTTTAATCAGACTTGTCGGGTCATAAAAAACAAATATCCCTCTGGACATCCCTTTTGGCCACTAAATTTCTCTCCGGGCTGCTAGGGAGACGGCTGCCTCTATTGGCCGATCTATGGCAGCCCTAGTAGCTACGGAGAGACATTTATGGCTGAACTTGACAACCCTCAGCCAAAAGGATAAGAACATCCTCCTGGACGCCCCTCTGACGCCTCCTGGCCTCTTCGGCGACGCGGTTAAGCTAGCGGTCGAGAGGTTTCAGGAGGCTGCTAAGCAGGAGGCGGCGTTCAAAAAGATCCTTCCACGCCGCCCTCAAGGTTCGCAAGCAAGAGCAGCGTTCCATCCTCAGCCCAGTACCTCCTCATACCGCGCTGGGCAGAAGCTGAGTGTTGCGACTCGTCAGCCCCCCCCCGAAAAAGAAGGGGAGGGCTTCAGGTCAGCAACCTCAGCCTCAGCCTTCTGGCCGGCAGACTGACCTGAGGGTCGTTCTGCAGGGCAAGAAGGATAAAAGTAAGAGGCCCTGACAATCATGGTGTCAGGCCTCGCAGGGAGCCCCCCGTTGGTCCACCAGCCTGCCAACGCCCTGCGGTGGCCCCTGTGGATCTGGTTTCTCGAGAGAGCCAGTCCGATCAGGGACCAGGTGGTCTACCCCAGTTGTCACCCCGGCAGGGTGCACTGGGCAGATTGCCCCCTCTAAGGAGGGTCCTAGAGCATCCACTCCAGGTCCAGCGGCCTGGAGTGGAAACCCGAACAGAGACTGGTCTCGAGAGACTGGTACCCCTAGTGGAGTTCCTGGCGGCGTGGACACGTCTGCCAGGCATTTCTCAGTGGGTCCTGCGCACTATTCATGTGGGTTACACTATCCAGTTTCGGTCGAACCCTCCCAAGTTCGCGGGGGTTCTTCGGACAGAGGTAGACCCTGGGCAGGCTCGGGTTTTGGAACAAGAAGTCGAATCACTGCTGAGGAAAGAGGCCATAGAGTATGTACCTCTCTCAGCCACAGATTCGGGCTTTTACAGCCGCTACTTCATAGTTCCGAAGAAGGATGGAGGTATGCGTCCTATTCTAGACCTTCGCCTGTTGAACAAGACTGTCAGGCGCCTGAAGTTCAGAATGTTGACTTTGAAACAGATCGTATCCCAAATCAAGTCCGAGGATTGGTTTGTGACGATAGATCTCAAAGACGCATATTTCCATATCTCCATCCTTCCTCAACATCGGAAGTTTCTCAGGTTCGCCTTCGGGGGCAAGGCTTACCAATATCGAGTACTTCCATTCGGCCTAGCGCTATCCCCTCGCACCTTCACCAAATGCATGGACGCAGCGCTCGCCCCGCTGCGGTCCACTGGTATCCGTGTACTGAACTACATCGACGATTGGTTGATTTTTGCTCAGACACAAGAATTAGCGGTCCGGCATCGAGATGTCGTACTCGCGCATATGAAGGAGCTGGGGCTGAGACTCAATGCCAAGAAGAGTATCCTCTCTCCTGTGCAGAGGACAACCTTCCTAGGCGTTGTTTGGGACTCGGCGTCAATGTCTGCACGGCTATCCCCCGTGCGCATTGCCGCCGTTCTGTCCTTAGTCCAGGATATCAAGCTAGGCCAGCTGCTCACTGTCAAGCACTTCCAGAGAGTGCTGGGGCTCATGGCGGCAGCGTCCAGTGTTATCCCACTCGGCCTGCTCCACATGAGACCCCTGCAGTGGTGGCTGAAGACCAGAGGGTTTTCCCCGAGGGGCAACCCCTTCCGTCTGATCAAGGTGTCAAGGCGCTGCCTTCGAGCCTTGCATCCGTGGAAGCAGAACTGGTTTTTGTCCCAGAAGCTCGCACTGGGAGCTATCTGTCACCGCGTCATGCTGTCGACAGATGCGTCCCGCAGGGGCTGGGGGGCGGTCCTGAGGGACCGCTCGGCCAGGGGTCTATGGGACGGGCACCACCTCTCCTGGCATATCAACGCCTTGGAGATGATGGCTGTCCGGATGGCGCTACGGGCGTTTCTCCCCGACCTCAGAGGCCGTCATGTAGTAGTCCGGACCGACAATACGTCGGTGGTCTCCTACATAAATCACCAGGGAGGTCTCCGGTCTCGTCGACTTTCCAAGTTGGCGATCAGGATCCTCCTCTGGGCCCAGAGGGAACTGCTCTCTCTTCGAGCGGTATATATCCCGGGGGCCCAGAACCTGGGGGCAGACTTCCTGTCGAGACAGGGGCCGAGGCCCGGGGAATGGCGACTCCACACTCAGGTGGTGGAGCAGATTTGGGAGAGATTCGGCAAGGCTCAAGTGGATCTGTTTGCGTCTCGAGAGACGTCTCACTGCCCACTCTGGTTCTCCCTTTATCTTCCAGCGCCTCTCGGCCTGGACGCCATGAGGCAAGGGTGGCCAAATCTACCCCTGTATGCCTTTCCCCCGTAGCTCTGCTCCCAGGGGTTCTGGAGAAGGTTCGCCGGGAGAAGGTCCGTCTCACTCTAGTTGCCCCGCGCTGGCCGGGCAGGGTGTGGTTTTCGGACCTGGTGTCCCTCCTAGACGGCACTCCGTGGGAGATTCCGGTCAGGAGGGACCTCCTGTCCCAGGCTCAGGGGAGGATTTTCCATCCTCACCCAGAACTGTGGAAACTGTGGGTCTGGCCCCTGAGGGGGCCCAGCTCATAGAGTCTGGTCTCTCAGCCGAGGTTGTAGAGACCATTCTCCACTCCAGAGCCCCGTCCACGAGGAAACTGTACGCTCAGAAGTGGAAGATTTTCACTTCTTGGTGTTGCGAAAAGCAGCTGAACCCAGTTACCTGCCAGGTTGGCACCGTGCTGGAGTTCCTGCAAGGAAGGTTCGCAGCAGGGCTGTCCCCCTCCACACTAAAGGTTTACGTGGCTGCCATAGCTGCTTACCACGTACCTTTGAGTGGTGCCTCTTTGGGCAGGGACCCCCTCATAGTTCGTTTCCTACGTGGCACTCAGAGGCTGAGGCCTGTAGTACGTTCAAGGGTGCCTCCTTGGGACCTGTCCCTGGTGCTCCAGGCCTTGTCCCAGGCTCCCTTCGAACCGCTGGACGAGATTTCAGACAAGCACCTTACTCTTAAAACTCTCTTTCTTCTCGCCATTTCTTCCCTCAAGAGGATTGGTGACATGCAGGCCCTCTCCGTGGCCCCTTCATGTTTAGAGTTTGCGCCCGGCTTGGCTAAAGCTTTCCTCTATCCCAAGCCGGGTTATGTACCTAAAGTGCTGTCTAGTCCTATGCGCCACATAGTGCTACAGGCTCTCTGTCCTCCTCCATTTACTGATCATGACCAGGAGTTAAAGAACAGGGTTTGTCCAGTGCGAGCACTGGACGCCTACGTCCACAGAACTGCTACGTGGCGTAGGTCAGACCAAATCTTTGTCTGTTTTGGGGCCCCCAGAGGTTCCCCTGCTTCTAAGCCTACTATGAGCAGATGGATTTCAGAGTCTATTTCTCTAGCTTATGAGCTGGCAGGACAGCAGTGTCCACTGTCTGTCCGAGCTCATTCTACTCGGAGCATGGCTGCCTCGAAAACCTTTTTCGCAGGGGCTTCCCTCGCGGACATTTGTGATGCGGCTGGCTGGTCCTCACCGCATACCTTTATTAGGTTCTACCAGTTAGACCTAAACCCCGCCTTGGGATCATTGGCGTTATCGTAGTGAGCTACGTTTCGCTTGGCATACCCCGTACGCTGAGGCGGCGTGGGTATTCCTCGTTCCCAATCGCGTCTCGACGCAGTGCGAGTTCCCTTGACAGGGAACGTCTCAGGTTACGTACGTAACCATAGTTCCCTAAGAGGGAACGAGACACTGCGTCTTGCAGCCTCAGCTCCTAGGCATGCCGGCCTGTTCAGACACTGTTCAAGCTAACCCGCTTCCGGGTCGTGACGTGCCTTTATACTCCCGGGTCATGACGTGATGACGTCATCACGGCGACGTACACTCCCGCACCTGAGTTTGATTGTGCTTCAAGAGACATATAAACTGAAAGGTTCCCAATCGCGTCTCGACGCAGTGTCTCGTTCCCTCTTAGGGAACTATGGTTACGTACGTAACCTGAGACGTTATTTGAGCAAAACATTATGTCACAATAATTACACGACAAGGCAACATTAGTCACTTCCAATCCATTGTCAGTCGTTTTTCCCGTTATCCCCAGTGTAGTTTTAGTGATATTTTTTTAGTGACAGTTCGAAGTCTGGAAAACGGAACTGAATCTTTCCTCAAATTATATCAGAGATTTTAATAAGTAATACCATAGAATGAATACATCTTTTTGGCCATCTTTTTACACATTTTGGCCAAACTTCCACAATGTCATGTAATTAAACAAGTGGTCAAGTACAAAAACCATAAGGTTACTTTTGGACAGGCACAACAAAGAAAACAGGATCTAAGAACACAGGAACCATGAAATGAAAATGAAAATCAAAACAAAAGTATTTGAACAGAAATAAACAAAACTAGATGTGACAAGTTCAAAAAAAGTTAAAATTAGAACACTTCTAAGAATGCTATTATCTTTAACCCTCCGAAATTCCATTTTCATCTCTTGAAAGTTTTCATTATCGGTATCTTTGCTATTTGCTTTAATGTTACTATAAAGGTGTTTCAGCAGTTGAACACATTGTTAAATTATCAGTGAATGTTTGAATCAGTCTGTAAAGAGCCAAAATAAAGTGTTTCTAAAACAAGGAAGTACAAACTGATCAAATGATTTGCATGATCAACAGAAACATGATGCTGTAAATTATCATTCTTCCTTATATTGTAAATTCGTTATGTTTCGGAGTAAACGTACGACTGAACTCTGAAGAACAAAACGTCATGTCAATTGTGAAGGATGTGATGTAAGAATGAATAAATCAGGCAATCGGGTGATAATCAAAATAAAGTTGCTTTTGGCAGCATCAGTTAATTTCATTAACTTTAGTTGCATTACTGCATTAGTTCATATGAAAACTTTCAACTTTTAATAACACAAGTTAACAATATCATTAACATTGTTTAATGGACCTGAGCTAAGATGAGCTAACAATGAACAGTTGTATTTTTATTAACTAACTGTAAATAAAGACTAATAAATACTGTAATTTGATCATTGTTGACTAATGGAAGCTTATTGTAAAGTCTTACTTTTTTCAAAACAGAGAAAAAAAGATTAACTGTTTTGTTTTTTGTTCACAACACATTTGTATAGAGTCCGAGCAGATGCCATTTTCTGTTATATCGAATGCTAGTGATTCTGATGTAAAGTAACAGAGGACGGTCTTTTGGCATTTCAAATGATGGAGTTGGTGGAAAATTCAATCGCTCATTGTGGATCATGCGATTCTTGTTACGCCATCTGTCGTTGGTTTCTTTTAATCACATCATTTTCATAGATGCAATTGCCCTGTACATGAACAAGCAAAAAATATATTTTTTAATTTTTTACACAAACTATTTACATTAATGTGAATATCTACTTATGACGCTTCTTATTAGTGATGGCTGTAATGCAGTCCTCTTAAAAAGTGTAAAACTTTTTACCTGATCTGTTCCTCTGACAATGGATTCACTGGATGCTTTTACCTTTTGCGACCTGTACCGACAGAAAAGTCATAAATCACAAAATGTTTATGTTTATGTTCCTCACATAAACAGGAACATTTGTGGAACATCATATTTAGTCTTTTCATACCTTTTTAAAAGTATTGTCATAAGAATTATCAACAGTAAAGCTGAAATTCCTCCTGCACCGCCTGCGATCAAAGGCACGTATGATTCTAATGGGTGGCAGATAGAATCTGAAATAAACAGATTTTGCTGTTCAGCAAATTATACACAATACAAGACGATATCAAGTCATGAAATCAAACCTTAAATTATAAATAGCATGTCAAATCAGATTCACCTGCCACAATCAGCTGGATCCCTTCTGATATTTGAATAACATGTTCATTCTTTGTTATGCAAAAGTACCAGCCTCCACTAGTCTCAGTTACATTATAGGTCAGTTGTTCCTTTAAATCCATCGGAATGTCTTGTCCACGTTTGTACCAGGAGAAGGTCATGTTATTTGCTGGACTGGCTTTGCTGTTGCAGGTCAAAGTCACATTAGTGCCAACAGAGACTGAAGCAGATGGAGTAATGATGATGCGAGTTTCTTTCGGAGGAACTTGAAGGCAAAAAAGTAAAAATCTTTAAAGTCTTTCCGAGGACAACAAACTCATGCAGACATATGCACCTTTATGCTTGGAGAAGCATTACAACGAAAACATTTTGTGTTCTAAAACTGGCTCAAAATATCAAACATGTTTGATATCCTTTGACTGGATGTAATCAGTATTTCCAAAAATGATCAGAAATTGGAAAAAACACTCATTTAAACATTTAAAACACTGTGTTGCATATGGGGAGACACTTGCGTGTATCATTATATTATTAGTTACAAGGTTTTTTACCAGCTGATTTCATTATGTTTGGACTGTTTTTGTCTGTCGTTAGAACAGCCGGATCTACTTGCAGATTTCAAGTTTACAATGGCTATGTAGGTGCTTGTTTTTGTTTTGTTTTTTTGTTTATTTGTTCACATTTCAATGCTAATGAAGACGAAGTTTCATGCCCAGGCTATTTAGGGGTATTAGTTGGTATTAATTACGACAACAAATGCTAGACTAAAACACAGTTCTCCACTCCAATTATGGAGCACACCATAATTTAATTTTAATCACATAAATATTCAGAGGCGAAATCATGAATAAAGTAAGTAACATCAGTAATTAAAAAAAATGCCACAACAGAAAAATATAGTTTACAGACCCACTTACCTGAGACAAAAATATAAAATTGATATAAGTATATCTCATATCAATCATGTCTTTGTTTTCAGCATGAAGTTGTAATTGTTTGACTGATTGTTCATCACATCATAGAAAACTATACTACATTCACACTGGCTAAGATTTTTCTCTATATTACTGAATCCCTTAATTATGTTTGTACTTCTATTAAAAATCACCAAATTATCTGGCTTTTATTATTAGCTTTACCTGTTTTTACCCATAAGCCAAATGTATATTCTATGTTCTTCAAACTAATCTCAATTTACAAGGTATTTGTACACAAGAGCCGCTCAGTGCTGTTATTCTTCAAGGCAATTTTGCATTTCCAGGTTTTGAAAACAGAAAAGTTATATAAACATAGAATATTCTTCAAGCCAATTCTGCATATACACCTTAAAGTTTCTTATTTTGTAAAATGAGTGTAATACAGAGTACAAAATTTAAAAAAAATAATAATAATAATTTAAAACATCCCTAAAGCTTCCTGATGATTTTATTTTCAGGTAGACAGCACAATGAACTCACCTGAAGATACCAGCACAAGTTCAAACGTTATGAACAGAAAAGCCACAAACAGAATAGTAAACATCTTGAGTGCTGCGGGAACAAACATTGTCCAGTGTCAATTACACATTTAAGCACAGAGTAATGTTAATTAACTACATGTACTTACTATAGGGTCAGGGTGTCCTTTAAGGTTAGAGGCATTTAATTATAAACAGCTTATAATAATTACTATACATGCACATCTAACAAGGACGCTGTAAAATCAAGTGCTAGCTTTTTTACATGTCTTTAAATGTGATAATAGTCATATAAAATTGATAGAACATCCTTACCTAGAGCAGTACACTCTATACTTCAAGGAAAAAGAGAAGTGAGTAATTTTGTTGTTTTAACACAATAACTATGCAAATAATTTCAGACATTGTTCCGCTGTGGTTTTAACGTTTGTAGGGTTTACCATGACCAAATTAAAAAGTTCAAGAACTTCCAAACATGGTGTAAAACATACATAGGCTTAAATTTTAAATTTAACATAATTTATAGCTTTCCTGTATTTCAGCATTTTAGTATAACTGGTGACATTTTTTATATAATGAATTTACTGTTGTACTTCCTCATGTGCAGACCTGTTTTTTTTTTTAAACAACAATGCTCATAATTTGTTCTAGTTCAAATTTGATATAATAGCCATAAAGTTATAGTGGCACTGACCACACAAAACATACAGTAGTGGCCAAGAGTGATGTCCAGAATTTTTGTTTTTAATGACCGTACAAGTTTGTAAACCATCAAAATATGAGGGAAATATTTTTATTTTTCTGTTTTTTATATATTCCAACAACAAAAAAAAAAACAGTAAACGCATTTGTTTATGTGGTAAACATGTTGTATGTATGTTGTATGTAGTGCACGTATTTATCTCTCAAAATTATTTGGCAAAAAAGTCAAACTACAGCTACACAATCCTAAAATGGCAGTTGCCAGCAATCCGCCCAAAGACACTGTTGAGGCAATAGGTGATAAATACTAAAATTTATAGATTTTAATCTGTGATTACATACATAAAGGTTCATTTATGTATAGGCAAACTCATTGCGGTCAAGTTGAAAATAACTCTCCCATCAGCCAATCACTGTGTGCATATAGTGTGTTGACATCATCCACTATTTCTTAGAAAAAGTTGGTCTCAGTAGTTTTGTGAATAGGTTTTAAGAGAAAATTCTTACCCAAGAACTTGCAAGACTGGAAAAACTGGAAGGTACTGAGCCGTCTGGCTTAGAGAAGGGCTACTCTCTGAGAAAACAAAGGACGTTTCTGGAAATCAACATTTGAACTCTCTCACGCACAATTATCCCCAACCGAGACACAATCACATTGAGATCACACCTCAGTGTCTATTGTCTCATCCACATTCTTTCCCTTCTCTCCCTCTTCCCCTATCTCATCTGTACACATGTGATGACCTCAAATTCACCCCAAAATATGTATGGTTTAATGTGAACAATTATCATCCAACACAATACATGTTGGGTATCGTTTGAAATATCTCAGTGTGACTGGTACAAAGATCTCATTCCCACAGAAATAAACCAAAGGGTTTAGAGATATTTTGGGTGTTCCTTCTCTCAGGGTCTTACATGCAAATCACCTTCTGTGGGTAATGTTTAGTGCAAATTCAAATTTGCTTGTTTCCATTTGAAAGAGGTTTCTATTTTGGTCTGAATATTTAAAGAAATGTTTCAAGAGTCTCAGTTGGTCAGATATGTGGTCAGATCAGCTCGTAGTAGTGAGTGTCCTCCAGACACTCAGCATTATGTATTTTTCAAGGTCAGGTAAGCATCTTTCACTCTTTATTTCAGATCATTCAATATTTTGAATTGATTATTCAACTGGCATTATACAGTTACCTGACTAATAATAAATTGTTATATTTGATTTTATTATGACTTTATGGCTTATGACTGTATCCATTATGGAAGGACAGCTTTATTCTCCAAGCTGTCAGGGCATTGAACTCCCTCCCGACTCTGTCCCTTCTCCACTCTTCTGCCCCAAGCTCCTGATATCTGAATCACCCCCCCCCCCCCCCCCCCTTAATTTCTCCTCCATTTTTCATCTACCTCATTTATGTTGTCCCTCTGAGGATTTTTTACATACAGTCCCTTGTTTTTAATCTTATCTGCACTGACTTTACTGCATTTGCACTGTTACTATTGTTTGCACTAGTTGCCATCGTCACTTTACCTCCACTATTCACTTTATCCACCTATTTTATCTTCTATTGTTGTCACTGTTATATTTTTGTTATCTTCTTCTGTGGTTGTCACTGTCAATTTTTTATTGTTGTTGTTACCTGTAGGCATCTTGGGTCTGAGAGTTAAGGAATTTCAATTCTCTGTATGTATGTACTGTATGTATGGCAGAATTGACAATAAAGCTGACTTTGACTTTTGACTTTGATTATGAATTTATCCATTATGTATCCATTATGACTGTATCCATTGTTACCGGAAAGTTGTGTCAGGTTAGTAATGGACTAAAGTCTAGTTTTGAATCACGTGGAAGTACTTTATTTTTGCATCTCCCTTTTCCCTTTCATTAATGCTTTAAATGCACTTTACATAGTTTTCATTCTCACCATTTATTAACATTTTTATTTGTTTTGTACCTGTGAGAGTGATCCATGATTGTTGAACTCTGTGGTGACTAGTGTGAAACTCATTTGTCAGTGGTCTAGGAATTTGGGTGTAGTTTCCCAATACAGGTGAAAATTGGATCTCTGTCATTACCATATATTTGTTTACAGTTATATAGGTGCGTACAAAAAATGCTACAAAGAAGAAAGATCAGACTTCCGAGGGGAAGTCCCAGAGTACTTTATGTTTGTGTCCTCCTTTTTCTTCTAAAATGTTTTACTCAAAGAAATAAAAAAAAAAATTTCATTCCTCCTATGTAAAACACTTCAAATTACCATTGCTTATAAAATGTGCTATATGAATAAACTTGCCTTGTTTTGAGTGGAGCATACGGCGCACAAACTTAAATTTTTGAGTTCCGGCTTACACTTGTCACTGGTTGTCACTAGAGTATTTAGACTGTAAAGGCTAATTTAGGTTATTTACCTTTAGGACAACAGAATGTTGCTCAACCAACCTAAATAGGGTGACCCTTACCTCTGTTTAATGTAGTTACTGTAGCTAAGTGTACATGTTTAACTTGTTATAGGTACTTTGATCTTGTTGATTATTGATTACCTCATAAGTGTCACAGTCTTGTCGCGTCTGTTCTCATCCGAGTCCCCTCTATGTCCTTCCTGCACCTGTCTGTGTCGTTAGTCTCGCCAGTTGTTTGTCATTCCGTGTTTGTTATTTAATCCTCTCGTGTTTCTTATGTCTTTGTCAGTCTTTAACGTTACGTAGTGTTTGTGTCAAGTGTGTGGATGTCTCCTTCTGTGTCTCCAAGTTTTGGACAAAGAAGTGCCGTTTTGTTTTCCCGTTTTTGAATAAAGTGTTTTTGCTTGGATCCCGTTGACTCTGCGTCTTTTCCGCATCGCACACCAGCACCAAAGTGTGACAATAAGGTGTCAGGATCTTGGTTTGTTCTGTTTCTGTTCCCTGTCATGTTAAGTTTCTATGTACAGTATGTACCAGTTTTTTCCCAATTCCATTCAAATGTTGTCCTGTTAACGAACTCATTAATCATTATCATCCTCTGTGTATTAAAACCTTGTGTTCATTCAGTTTATTGTTCGGTGTTACATACATAAACAGCAGCATTCATATATAATATGTCTGTTCACTTCTGCAAAACAAACAAAGCACTCTCTACTATTATTATTAAATAAGCATCTATTCAAAAAACCTTTTAAGCATTTAAAACTTCACAAGTTATTACCTGAAAACAACAGTAAAAGATTTTTATATATAATTTTCTGTGTAATGATTTAAGTTATAAAAGTATACAAATACATTTGCTCTGTCATTCTTTACCAAAAACAGTTTAATATTATTCCATTGTTATTAGTACTAATAAGAGAGTTTTTTAGAGGGCCGGAATGGATTAATTTGTTTTCTGTTATTTTTGTTTTCGGAATTTTTCTTTTTGAGATATGAGCAATTCAAGTTACGAGCTCAGTCCTGGAACAGATTATGCTCATATCTCAAGGTATTACTGTATATATCAAGTTTATAGTTAGAGAAATTTTTGAATGTGATATACAGTAAAATAGGCTAAACAAATGATAAAAATAAGCTTTTAAATTTTGTATTTCTATGCTGGATGACAATTCACATATGAGATAAGCCAAGCCAACAAAGCATTCTATATTTACACAGCCATTCACTCAAGATAATTTGAACTAATCCTGATTCATCTCCTTCCCTGGGCCTCTGACCTCGGCATACACTGTCTCTTGTCCTGAGCTCATCACTGGGGTGCTTTTGGTTTGGGAAGTGGAGAAGTCAATCTCTCCATATTGGACTACGTCATTCTCATCTTTTGGCATCTCTAACTCTTCACCCGACACAAATGCACCGTTAGCATAAATGGAACTCATGTCCATTTGTTTTTCCTGACCCTGAAAGAGTAAACATAATAAATGACCTTTTGTGTGGATCCATTGTCCTCAGATTTTGGTTTCTGTACATAATTAACTGTTATTGTAACTGCTTATCATTGCACTTTCTATGAAATAGTAGTAACATGATCTGCTAAAAGAGTGTAAAACATACCTGATCTGAGACATCAGTTTCCCTAATAGTGGATGCCTTTACTCTTTGCACTCTGTATTAATAGGAAATGAAGAAATTCATAAAATACACAACGGTCATCATGTTGTGAACAGCAGATAATTTTAGAACTATTTCAAAGGGAAAGGACAGGTCTGAATTAATTTACTCTGAAGTCATACAATTCAACATTTGACTGTACTTACCTTAGGAAAAGTGTTGTCAGAAGAAATATCAATAGAAAAGCTGAAACTCCTACTATACAGCCAATGATCAAAGACAGAGGTTCTAATGAAGCAGCGCCAGATTTAAAAAATAAAGTAAAATTAGTTAGTCAATAGAGTGTGCAGATAATTTTAAAATGAAATTCAGTCATAAAACCTACCTATGATAATCATCAGTTAATGTGTAGTATCTGTAAATATAAATTAAACCCACCTGCCACAATCAGCTGGATCTCTTCTGATGTTTGATCACCATGTTCATTCTTTGCTATGCAAAAGTACCAGCCTCCACTCTTCCTATTTACAGTAAAGGTCAATTGTTCCCCTAAATCCAGCTGATTGTCTTGTCCACGTTTGTACCAGGAGAAGGTCATGTTATTTGATGGACTGGCTTTGCTTTTGCAGGTCAAAGTCACATTAGTGCCAACAGTGACTGAAGCAGATGGAGTAATGATGATGCGAGTTTCTTTGGGAGGAACTTGAGGGCAAAAAAATAAACATCTTTAGATAAATTAGCTGTAATAATATTACAAATCTAAACAAAATAATGCTAATGAAAGAGCAAAACTGCTCCAGATCTCTTACATAGGACTCGCAGCATCACGGTTGTCTCCACTGTTGAGTCATTAGATGTTTTTCTTGGATACGTAACAGTGCAGGAGATGTTCTTTCTGTGATCCATGTATGAAGCTTTGAAGGTCACGTCTGAAAACATTGTCTGGGTTTTATCAGGTTTCTCTTGTAACTGTGTTGTAATGTGGGCAGATTCAGGGATGTTGGACCAGGATATTGTAGGAGGTTTTTCAGGACAGGGAGCTTCAGCAGAGCAGTTCAGATTGACGGCAGTTTCTTCCATCACTTCTTTTAGATCACTGGGTTTAAGGATGAGAGAATCTGGTACATCTAGAGGGCAAAAAGTACATTGCATAAATACTATTAAAGGGTTAGTTCATTTGTAAATTATAAACATTTATATTTTGGGGCAACTAAAATATAAAAGTATACCCTAACCCATTCCTACCCACTTCACAAAATAAAACATGTAACAGCCAAACAAAGATACAGAGAGAGGCATTTAAGGCAAAAACAACGAGAAAAGAAACTGAATAAAAGTATTACAGATAAAGTGGATCCTAATGCTTTAATTGGTGAAAATGATCCTACTCTGTAATGAAAGGAGGGAAGGGGTCACTTCAATTTATAATCAATGACCAAAATCTATCTTTCTATATATTACATGACTTTAGTAACTTCTTCAAGCTTAAGAGATTTATATAGCTATAGAATGAAATGGAATGTACTCTCTGCTTTTGAGAGAGTCACCCAACATGCGTTAAAACATATGTACTCTTCTAGTTTATCAAGACAGAAGTCACTTGGGTCACTTCAGCCTGTCATCTACATGACCACTTCTTAGTTAAAGCATTTACTTTTACTTTACACAGTACTTCTATTAAATCACTAGAGAATAATGATGAATGTTGTCTGAAACTCTCATTGAGAGAAAGAATATATTTTAGAGAAAGTAGTTCTGCAACCTGGAGGGTCAGTTAGTGCCTAAACCAGAGACCTTGTTCTCAACCATGTGATCGATGAAGAGATTTTTGATTATTATTGATTGCTGTAAGAATGTGAAGTTTCAACCAGTATAACAAAAAATGTTAATAAAAAAAATTGCCTACCCTATCTTGTCAAAATGCGTTCATTCAGAACACTGTGAAACGTCAAACACAAATCAAATACAAATATTGCATGCTAGTTTAAGGTCTAATGCCATAATAAACTTCTGTAAATAGATATAATATAAATTCCCATACTTTCATTTAATATACCTGTGTATATATCACATCTGTATAAACATTAATTGTAAATTTCACTTACCGGTAATCTAATCTGTTAAATTCAAAAGCCCTCAACTGAGTAATATATGTATGCTGCAATGTTTAATGATAATAAACATAATTTGGTTATATTAAAGACCCTGTGTGGTGAAAATCAAGTTTTTCCGCAAGTCAACACCAATCCTGAGTATTTTCTCTTTAAAACTGCAGAGAATCACAGTCTCAAAAACAAGGTTTGAAATTGATAGTGTTTCTTACGTCACAAACTAGCTTGTACCCAATCATGTCATGAGAGGGGTGGGGAGCGAATTTAAAAAAGCAATAAATCCAATGTTCCTCCTTTGCTACTTTATCAGTTCTTTACATCACAGGTGTTTTGCTATGATGAATTTGATGCCCTCTAACAATGGAACAATCCCAAATAGAATACTTTCATCTATTCAAAAGTATAAAAAAACACTAAAAACTGAATCACCTGGTTTTTAATAAGTTTTACTTATTTATGGTACGAGAATATATTTAATTGAAAGATATGACAGAGATTACCAATAATTATGGAACCCATGAAATGACTCAATGATTATGAATAATAATCTCAGACTAACTTTGATAGCATAACAGAACAATATTTTACAATGGAGACACTCACCTGAGACAGAAATTTTTATGGGATTCTCACTATATGTGTATTTCCAAGTCCCAGGATTTGTTTCCACCCTAAAGTAGTAATTATCTGAGTGATTTTTCATTAGATCATAGAAAACTGTGGTACATTCACGCTGACGGAGATTTCCAGTCATCTCTATACGATTAAATCCTCTGATGATTTTTGCACTTCCATTAAAAACCACCAAATTTTTGGGATTTTTAAAATCATGGTCCGTCTTTATCCAGAACCCAAATATAGTTTGTGCCTTCTTTAGTTCATCATCTGGCACTTCAAAAGTACAAGGTATTTGCACACAAGAGCCGCTCAGTGCCGTTATTCTGATAGGCAAATGTGCAGCTTCAGAATCTGAAAACAGTAAAGAAACAAACATACCATAGAGACTTTATAATAGTTTGTTTCACAATCTTATTTCATTTGTTATACAACACAAGGAGCTGACTCACCTACAACTTCATAGGGGAAGAACAGAAAAACCATGAAAGGAAAGACAGACATCTCAAGTGCTGCACATACAAACACAAAGAGTTTTCAATCTACAGTCACTTTACATGGATGCCACACTATAGACATGTACATAATATTTTCTGAATTATCTAAATGTGAAAATTTCTGCATTGGATGAAGTTGGAAATGTTCTCAAAAATAAACAACAAAATGATAAAGTCTCACCTACAGCCGTACAGTCCAGCTGTGAATCTGACTGCTAGTTTTCAGACAGTGTAATGATGCAGAAGTGAACTCTATCCAGTAGTTCCCGTCTGTACTTCAAACAGGTGCAGCATTTAACATGACTACATTCAAATGAACCAACTGACCAAGTCTGTAAAACATTCACATACACTATCAAATTACCTTCGATATTTAAATCCGTTCAGCACTAGAATATCATGTAACATTTTTTTGTTGTCTATATTAAACAACAGTCTGTTATTCTTCCCCATGAAAACCTGTTTATCAACCCGACAGCAAAGAACAGGGAAGCTTTAGTAACGAGGTAATGATTGCTTTCCTGAAACAATAGTTAATTGTAGTAGAGGATAGTATGGAAGCTTGTTTCTGACAAGTATCATAACGAAAAGAAAATTATGACCAGCTCACAATTCAGGCTTATTTTCTCATAATTGCATGAATATAAACTTGGAATTGCGAGATATTAAGTCAGAATTATCTCACAATTCTGATTTTATAACTTGGAATATTGTATCATTGCGATTGTGTCATGTAACTCTGATATATAAACTCACAATTGCAGCAACAAAAAAAAAAAAGTCAAAACTGTGAAATAAAAAGTCAGTTACCTTTGTTTTTTTTAAATTCAGTGGCGGAAACAAGCTTCTGTGCAGATAACAAAATGTTTATAGATTTAATCTGCGGTAGGGCTGGGAACAGAAATATGTACCATATCTTAAAACCAGAGAAGCGCTCCATTCAAGACAATTTCTTCAAAATAACCATATCATTAAATATATCTTTATTCAAGACAGTACAGAAAACAGAATAACAGGGCACTTAAAACTTATTTCCCCCAAGTGTATTAAAATACTTATAGGTAATGTTCTCATGTTTTGTTAGTCAATATGAAATAACAGTTAAGGCCAAGACCAGCTCCTCTGGCTGAAATGGCTTTCATTTGCCCTTCTTAAATTTCCCCGGTGTAGCAGTTGTTTTCTGTTTCTTTTTAGCAGATCCTTTTATTTCAGGCTCCTATGAAACAAAGAAAAAAATTATAGAAATACATATAGCTTGGTATGTATACATTTCACATACATATATACACACAAATGACTGAAATTAATTATCAAACTCAAAGTATTATATAATTACCCCACCAAAAGTTGAGCAAGTTAGTTCCTCTCATTATAACTTACCTTACGCTTGGAGGAAATTGATCCAGTTACAGTAAAGAACGTGTCCAGCCTGCCCTGAGTGCTCCCTTGTCTACTCTTCATGATCTTCTTACAGCCGTTGCGGATACGATCCTCACTGACAACACACAAATTCAACACATCTGACAAACACATTCTGCTGCTGTGAGATCATAGCCACAAAGGAACAATTTCACCTTTATTTGTCCATCTCACAGTACAAAAGGCATCACTTACCTGCTTTTCACCCTTTTCATCCTTACTACTCACTTTCTTACAACTCATCACTATTATGAAGAATAATGCTAAAAATAGACAGAAAAATCACCTACTCACAGGCAATGCGTACAGAAGTCATTGAACACATGAAGTGAACATGCGTCAGTACGCATGTATGTCTCAAATATTTACAGGTATCTAAAAGCAAAAATCTGCCCTGAAGGCTCTCGTATCTTGTAATACTTGTATGTAGAGATGCTCGTATCTCAAGGTATTACTGT
Organism: Rhodeus uyekii; assembly: GCA_037043235.1. NCBI lineage: Eukaryota > Metazoa > Chordata > Actinopteri > Cypriniformes > Acheilognathidae > Rhodeus > Rhodeus uyekii. The sequence goes on from JAWRVZ010000078.1 coordinate 1,030,757, forward strand.
ATTATGAATAAAGTAACGGCTGTTAATTTACTCGCATGAAACTTAATTTAGTGACCTTTTTATGCAATAATGTTTATTACCAAATTAAGTGTAACTAGTATTTGTAAATTGATTTTATTTTAGACTGAGTTTGTGATGTTACCAGCTCCAGTTTGAAACTGGCATGTTTTAGGAGTCACTGCAGAGTCCAGCACCCTTTTTGCAGAGAGAAGTATTTGTAGAGAAGTTGGTTTGTACCTGAACTGTTTCTCAGCACACATGAACTGAATTAGTCCTTCCTCATCTGGTTCGTTCCACTTCAGATCGACAGATGGGCCGTCCACAACCTCAGGCTCCAAGAAGAGACCCCGAGCCTCTTTATACAGCCAGTCCTCTGGAGCCGGGTGCTTCTGCAGCACAAATCAAACAAGCAATAGGTTGTAAGCCAACTTAAAGATGAAGGCTGGATGTAGTGGTGGACAGTTTGTTTGAACATCTTTCTACATTTTGAATGAATGTAAATTTCACATTAGGTGACATTATTAACATTAGGTACATTTACACAACAACGATTTACTAAAAATGGAAGTCTTTCCAATGCTTTTCCCTCATACAGACGACAATGTTGTAAAAATCCCTTTTCGTGAAAACGACTAGAACCGCTGAATTATACCAGTAGTTGGCAACATCACTTAAAGAAACATTATGAGCCTATAGACTAATACACGTGCATGAAATCAAAGTTTTCACAAGTTCCCATTCACACAGAGATAACGTTTTCATTATCAAAAACCTGTACTTTCAAGAAGTACCGTATTGTTTGCCATATAAGACGCTCCGGAACATAAGACGCACCCAATTTTAAAGGAGGAAAATCTAGAAAAAAAGCTTCTGAACCAAATACTGTAGTAAAATATTTTATATCAACTGTATAAAGTTAACAGCACAAAAAACATAAAACAATTTTATGCCAACCATGTAACATATTAAGAACTATCTTTACTCTCATTAACAGTCAGTAAAGTGTGAAAGTAACAAAAATAAGGCTGTAATGTTTTTATTCGAACTCCAATAATTTGTGTGTAAACCGGGAAGTGGGGTGTTGTACCGAAATCTCACTCCCCTCACTAACATCAAGATTTTTCTGCAGCAGAAAAATACACCTGTGAAAATCTCACTCCCCTCACTAACTCTGGTTTAAAAGCTCACAGACTCACCATATGATGAGACGATAAGATAAATATGGTGAGTTATTTTTGACTCCCCCTGGTAAACCCATACTATAATTGTTTCAACCAAATGCTTTTGAGCAAAGAATGTCCATACCATAATGAGATAATACAATAAATATGGTAAGTCTGTGAGCTTTTAAAGAGTTAGTCTGTGAAAATCTGACTCCCCCTGGTAAACCCATAGGCCTACTATAATTCATTATAACTGTAATATAATTTCATTTTCTGCTTATTTATGTAAGCGTACAAGTCGGGTTGTAGGCGAATATGCTCAAGGAAGTGCGTTCTCCTCGATGCAGCGCGTATTAATGCGCGCGTGTAGGGGAGTGAGATTTGTCCGGGGAGTCAGATTTCGGTACAACACCTGGCAAGACGCGAGTCACCACGGAAGCAGAGAACGCGGCTCACAAGTGCAACTGAGAGAAGTGAAACTAAACCAAGAGAAAGAAGCGTAACTCACAGAGAGTGAAGCGTGAGCGACAAATGTCATCACCACGCGTCATCACCATGGCTACGGCCGTGGCCACGCTCCGCGGATTCTTTATATTCGTCGGGTAGGACGCACCAACTCCCCCCCCCCCCAGTTTTGGGGAAGAAAAAATGCGTCTTATGCGGCGAAAAATACGGTATGTGTTTTCAGTCCCCCAAAACACTTGTAAATGTAATTGGTCCCTATACGTTTTTTGTAGGCCACTGGTAATAAATTAAGATTTTTTTAGGGGCCCAAAGTGTACCAATAAAACATCTTCCACAACATTACGACCCCACTAGCCTGAGCCATTGATACAAGGCAGGATGGATCCATGCTTTCACATTTACACCCACAAAACTGCAGCACGTCGGATATTTTCTCTTCATTGGTCCATTCTCTGTAAACCCTAGAGATGGTTATGTGTGAAAATCCAAGCAGATCAGTAGTTTCTGAAATACTCAGACCAGCACGTCTGGCACCAATAACCATGCCACGTTCCAAGACACTTATAACAACTTGTCCCCATTCTGATCAGTTTGAACTTCAGCAGATCGTTTTGATCATGCCATTAATGGTAATTAAAACAGTTACACAGGTGTACCTAAAAACGTAGCTGCTGAGTGCATAGTCTTATATAAGTTTTTCTCCCCTCTCCAGAAAATCTTCAAAATATTTGAGTTTTATAGAGACAAAGGCAAGAGCACCACAGTTCCTTTTTTTTGTTCTTTTTTACAATTTCACTATGCAAAGGGCAGTCAAAATAATTGAACGCATAAACAATAAACACACCAGCCACATTGACATAAGTTATCTGAATAAGCAATGCACTGACCACTAGAGGGCACAATTCAACAAGTACACTATCCTGAACGTGCAATTTGAAAGAGTGCATCACTAACCATCTTGAAGATGTCATGACTAACAATGTAACATTCAGAAGTAAATGCCTTTAAACAGTGTAAATAAACGTACATTTGGGTCAATGTTCTCAAGGATCTCTTCAATAGAGCCGTGCTGTTTAATGAGGTCGATGGCCCTCTTGGGTCCGATTCCTTTTATAGTGCCACAGTAGTCACAGCCCAGTAGGATACACAGGTCAATGAACTGAGGAAGACATTAAAACATACACAATCATAGCAATTAGAAAGAACTGACACTTCTAGATATTTACATACAAAAAATAAGATTTACTGAAAGCAAAGGTCTCACCTGTTGATGCGTCAGACCCATTTCCTGCAGAATACGACTGAAATGAAACTCTTGGATAGGAAGCTTTCTAAAATGAGAAAAAAAAAAAAGAGAGATGAAGTTATTTGTGCAAGCTCAAACATCTCCATCACCATATTATATCCAAAAATAATTTTGGATATGAAGTGTCTCCAAATATACTTCGCTTCACTGGCTGTTAGATGCCTCAACAGGACCGTCGTTCCAAATGTTAAACCGTCCATATCTTCCGTTGCTGTGGCAAAAACCTTCCCTGATTTCACCAGAGCAGCACAGCTCGCCTCAGCCTCACATGGAGCCTTAACATGAAATGTATACAGTTTTGCTCATATCAATAACAATTATCTGCATAATAGTAATGCATGGGTGAAAGTTGGCAAAACTGAAAATACTGAAACTTAAAGCTGGGGGCCTGGGGGCCGCCAGGGCCCCCGGTAGGTCCAGGGCAACGCCCTGGCCAGGGGCCCAGGGGGCCAGAGGCCCCCTGGAAGCTCCTGCATTCCTTGCAAATTATTGTGTAGAAACGACCTCTCCTGGCAACTTGCAGCTACTATAAAAAGGGTGTGAAATAAGTATTTCAAGTTAGCAGTTGAGAAAATATTCACCAATTTTGGGAGTTCTAAATTATTACTAGAATCCTTCAGAAGTATTGTATTCTATAACTCTGTCATTGGTTTTGCTTCTGCATCTGTTGTTCTATAACTAACATTTATATTTAATTTTGGTTTGTTACTTAATTCACTTTCTCTAATCACCACAATCCATTACATCATCATCAAAAAAGCTTCAAGCTGCTTCGTGTTATAACCAACCGGCAAATTCTTCATTTTTTTCAGATTACTTTTAAAATTTGCGAGCGTTGTTTTCTTGTACCTGTTGTTGTCCTCAAGCGAGTGTAAATTGAAAAATACGATTGGACGCCGGAGTCTGTCGTCTGTCGCCCACCCGGAACTTCTCGGGTAATTCTCTACGTAATCACATTATCTCCGAAGATCGCCGAGTAGGTACGATTGGTCTGTCGCCATGGACATTGGTCTGTTGGTCTGTCGCCCTGTACCCCCCCCCCGAACTGAAATCTCAACGGATTTACGCGATTTGGAAAAACGGTTCCTGGCGAGGTTCAAAATACGGAATTCCGTCATAATACGGAAAACTTTCACCCATGGTAATGTGTTTTTATTACTGTAACTCTCTATAGTTGGCAGTCAGTGACTGGGGCAGTACCTCAATGTATGGGACTCCCATTAGCGTAAGCAACTTCTTGCATTCCTCGTTATGTTGTTTGGTGACCTTCACTAGTCGTTTACTGAATTTGTCAATGTTCTCCTGTTCACCTGTGAGAATTTTTGGAATTAGGATCCACTTTAAAGAATTAACTTCAAGAAAACATGCAGTTTTTAAATTGTCCGTACCTGCTTCCTGTGCCTGAGCTAGAAGTTTCTCAGCCTCTGCTCGTCTCTCACCTCTCTTCTCCAGCTGCAAGAACAAAAATATCTCAAGTCCCCATGCATTTTTCCCCCTAAAACTAATCTTTGATAATCAATTTGACATTTTTGTGTGTGTGTGAAAATTTCTTCTTGCCTTAAAATAAATGTAACTCTACACCCTTGCTTTATATACTATACGCCAGTGATACCGAAAATAGTTTGGTTATGGTGTTTCATATTTCATTACAAGATGAACAAAAGTTTCACAGGTTTGGAACAATTTGAGGGCGAGTACTAAATGACAATTTTCATTCTTGGGTAAATCATCCCTTTAAATGAAATAAGGTTATAAGTTGTGAAATGTACAGATACAAATATTCAATTATACCATACTCCTTATACCAGTCTCACAGTATTTTTTACTGTGAATTTCTGGCAAACCCAGCTTCCGGTTTTATTATTGCAGATCTGTTAAGTGTACACATACATTTCTACAAATAATAATGCAGTATTTTATGGATGAAAAAAAAAGTGGTTAAAAAAAGTAGTTTAGTATGACAAAAGTATGAGTAAATATTGACAGTTTTCTTTAGAGTGCATGCAAGTCTCTGACACACCTCTCCTGATTTCATCTGAGGGGGTTTCCCATCAAACACATAAACCGGCTTGATGCCGCTCTCCAGCATCCGGATGGTCCTGTAGAACATGCCCATGAGGTGGCTGCGGAAACAAGGACAAGCATGAATGTTGTCATCATGTAAATGTCAAGTGAAACATGGTAATAAACTCAGAATCTACATCAGGGATCAAATAGCCCACCACGCTCCAGTTTCAAGGTCAGTTAATGCCTAAACCAGAGGTCTTGGTGTTAACCAAGTGATCGATGAAGAGATGCTTCTGCCTATCAGCTCATGTATGGATGTTTTTTAAGTTTATCCATTTCTTAGCCAATCAGAATCATTCAACCTGAAATACAGTAATACCTCGGTTTTCAAGTGACTTTGTATTCGAGCAAATCGGTGTACGAGCATTGTGTCGGAGTGCAAGAAAAGTTTTCCCTCGCCCACTTTTGTGTTAAAGTCCCAACGCTCATCTTCACGCACATTTTTTGTTGTACCTTGTACCTTCAGAAAGAAGGTACAACAAAGGAGATGACAACTGTGGAATTGAAAAAAGAAATTATCAATAAGCATGAACAAATGTTGAGCTTGAGTGCGTTTCATCATCATCTCTCTCTCTCTCTCTCTCTCGTGTAGAAAACAAACTGAACATTCAATACTGCTTCTCATTCCAACACAACTTTTAATTTATTACAACATAACTCATAGACATACATCAAGGTCATCGTCGTCTTCTATACCGATTCATGACAACATGACGTCATTACCCTAATACAGCACATTAACGTACCACATCAAATAAGAGAACAATAAGAGTGCAATAATAACAACGAGGTACGTGTGTTTCAGATCTCAACCGTTCGACATCCACAATCTATACAATATTAAAGAAAAAATATGAAATCAAAAGGTTCTTTGTAAAAGTTGAATGTAAGGACGTAGATAAAAGACGACCAAGTGTCCAGAGAACATAAATTAAGTGATTCAGTTAGTGACACTGAACGTCCATCAAGAGAGAGAACACCTGAAATTTTACGTTCTCAAGCAGTAAGCAGTAAACCCCTCCTCCTCTCGTCTCCACCACGCCAGCAGCGACAACTCAAAGCTAAAGTGCGCATTAAATTACAGCACGTCAAGTATTTGCATCGAGTAATTTTTATTACATTTTTATGGGGAAAATTGTTTTGATGTACGAGAATTGAGTTACGAGCTCGCTCTTGGAACGAATTAAACTCGTAAACCGAGGTATTACTGTAAAGGCATAATTTTGTGACATTAGCATAAAGTATAATTACTGCAACAATGAATGTCCACAGAGCCAATGACAAACTCCTTGCTGGGTATTAAAGCTGACTTCTGCTAATGAAACTATAAAATTGTCTAGACCTTTTTACTTCCCAGAAATCAATGCTTTGGCTCTGAGGGTCCAATATACTCACCACTGATGACTATTTGGATTTTATCTTCTTTCTTTTACAAAGTTCTACTACACATTAGGAATGAAATATAGAGACTGGAGCTGTTTGAACATTAACTGAAAACCCAGACCAACACTTTCAACTCAAACAGGTGCTGGGTTTTCATTTCAGTCACAGACAAACGATAGCAGACAACACGCATACCTAGTGGTCTCTCCATCTTCATTTTGCAAAACATTTCCGTCTTGTCTGACAGCGATCAAAAACTGATAGATGCACATGGACGCATCGATAGCAATCTTCCTTCCTGCATACAATACAAAAACAAACACACACTAGTTTCATATCTCTTGGCCTAATACTACATAAATAAATGTCAGGAGGTCTTACCAAAGTAGTTTTTGATGTCTTGCTCCTTGATGGCTGAAGGCGCGTGATCTGCGATAAGCTTTGCAAGACCGTGAATTCCCATTGTGATGCTATTATCAGAAATCTAAAGGGATTCAGATCCATAAAGGTGAACCTATTAGATATCCATCGCAAAACAGCTCATATAACAGTGTGGATGTAAAGAATGAAGAGGGAAAAGATTCAGGGACTCAAAACAAAGCCTAAAAGCTCACAAGCGCGTCATAAAGCGGCTTATGCACGCGCCGCATTCATGCAACGACACTTTACAAACTGTAACAAACGCAATAATTAAAGAAAACTTACCAATGAAGTAGGTATTTTAGTTTCTCGCTTTTCAGGCGCGCAGACACATAAACACAAACGCAGCCACGAGGAAACGCTTCGTCAGTTTCGCGCGAATTCTAAATAAAGGCATAACCAATCAAACCCCGTGGTTGACGATGGACTCGATCACGGTCTGGTTCAGCCTTCGCCAGGAAGAGCATCTCGATCGATTACTCAGGACTGGCAAAACATCAACGAGAGGGAAGAAATGGCACAGATGTGACGCCTCTCATCATGCACGATAAACGCCTTCTTTGATTAAACCCACACCTAAGGTTGTGAATTAAAGCAGCCGGGAGGGTTTTGAAGCAGGTGCAGGTGTTGCGCTATAGCCCCGCCCACCCCGGAAGATCCCAAAAAAGGGTGTTTGTATGTTTTAAGGTGACGTGGATTCGCCGCCGCTCGCGACCTTTCGGCTGCTTAGTCGCGTCAAAGCACATCGCTTCAGTCACCAGAAACGGTCAGATATGACATGACAGTCACGCGTGTGCAGTTGAGCGGATTTTGAGAGGAAAGACGTGATTGTGGAGAATCAGAGGAAGCTTCAGAAACAGGTTTGCTCGTTTCTCGAATGCGGAAGTGTTACACAGGCGCCAGAGGTTTTCCAGAGCTCTTAAATCAAAGTGCAGAGCAAGATCGATTTGTTTCTCATTTGCTTTTGTCATAAGGATGCTAATTGCATCTGTTTATGTCCAATTTTTCCATTAGGAGAGACTCCACAAGAACTGATTTATTGTACAGTGTCGTTACACTTTACGTGCACTTACTACTATAATAACAGTAAATCAGGTGTAATGACAAACAACCGAACCAAACCCTAACTCTATAGTAAGTACATGTTGTTAATTTTACCCATGTTTATGTGTGTAATTACACTGTAATGGGGAAACCTTAAAATAAAGGGACTTCACATAACCATTTTTTACATTATACTGTATTTTCCATTCATTTGCCTATATTTGCTTCCATATTCAACAGTTGTGTAGTTTGAGTGAAGTGTTGCGTAATATATCCTTGAACATTTGTTATTAGTATTGAAATTTATATGAATTATTCATTTTAATCATTACATTTATTTGAATAGGTACATTATTATTGGTGCTGTGACAACTTTCACTTCAAGTTCACCTCGATTAACTCAATCTCAAGTTTTTCAGAACATTTGGATTTATAGAAGTATCGTTTCATGCAGTCACTACATTTATGTAAATTCATAAAAATGTGTACCGGTAATATTGATAGTCTGTTTGGAACAAAACTGTTTACATATAGTAAAAAAAAAAGTTAATGGACATATGTGCATCAAGAGTCCAATTTATATGAATTAGTCAAATCTAAATCATTCAATTCACATGAATGATTACGTGAAAATAAGTTTTTGTGCTGTGATTTATTTCATGAGTGTTTTTAAAACCCAATAGATTTTTTAGTGCAATATTACATGTAGTCACAACATTCAAAGTAAGTCATAAAAATGTGTAATAGTTATTATTCGCTGTTTAAAATGGTTCTAGACGGAGTCTAGCATGTCAAACCCAAGGACCTATCAACCATGAGAAAAAAAGAATGGTGTAAATTCTTTTTGTGTTCTGCATAACTGCTGAAAAAGCCCCTCATACAGTCGTGATTTGTTCACTAGCAGGTGTTGTCATGACTGCAAGACTGGAGCGTACAGGCCTGCGTGTCGCTGGTCGATCCATGAGGCTCTGTGTGTTGGTTCTGTGCCTGCTGCCTCACTTTGGCTGGGCAGTCAGTTACAAGCAAGGCGATCCGGTGATCCTCTACGTTAACAAAGTTGGTCCATATCACAACCCCCAGGAAACCTATCACTATTACACTCTGCCCGTCTGCAGACCTAAAGAAGTGAGTGTGCTCTGCGCTATTCACTATTATCTGTGTATCTATCAGTGTGCTTGCTTTACGCCCTTATGGTGGCAATACGCATCAATAAGATTTACTGTTAATGCAAATCGATCACCTCGTGGATGATTTGCATGTTTGCAGGTCCATCATAAAGCCTTGAGTCTGGGAGAGGTGTTGGATGGAGACCGTATGGCTGAATCTCTGTACAGCATCCGCTTCAAGGAAAACACAGAGCGACAGACGCTATGCAAGCTCACTCTCTCTGAGAAAGAGGTAGAAATAGTCATGTTCAAGAAATTCGCAAAATACAATCTTGCTTAGAGATTAAAAGATTATTTATTTGCACTTTTAATGTAACATTTTGGGAAATTATAAGCAAACAAACCGTTTCCCTGGATGACAGGGGTTCTCTATCCTGCTTGGGCTTCAATCAAACATGGTTGAACCAGCTAGTCTGGGTTTTCAGGTTCATTTGAAATTGATGGGTGTGTTAGAGCTAACCTGTTCAGAAAGCCTGGAACAGGATTTAGCCCGTTTCAATGCCAAAGAAGAGGAAACTTCAGGGATGTGTGGGAAAAGCTTCTGATGTGTTATATTTTAATGTATTTTTGAAATTACAGGTGGATCAGTTGCGAGAAGCGGTTGAGGAGCTGTATTACTTTGAGTTTGTCCTTGATGACATTCCCATCTGGGGTTTTGTGGGATACATGGAAGAGAGTGGATTTCTGCCTCACAGCCACAAGGTCTTTTTCTATGCTTCCATCACTCACTCACTCACATGCATCCAAAATGGGTTTGGACACTTTGCCGCAATTGTAAATGTATGCATTTCTTTGCATTAGGGATGTTTTTTTTTTTTTTTGTCCATCCATATTTACAATAATCCCTCACCACTTCGCGGTTCAAGTTTCGCGGCCTCAGTGCATCGCAGATTTTTTTTTGAAAAATATTAATTGAAAAATAAAAAATTTCGGTTTCCCAGGATGTCAGACAAAGAGAGAAACTCTCTCAAAGGCTTTGTACACACACACGGCACTCAGACAAGACACGTGATTGGTTCCTGGCGCGAGATCAACCAATGAGAGCACGAGTAGAGTGGGAGCCTCTACGCCTCTCTCAGAAGCAAATGTTGACGATCTTCCCGAACTGATTTAAAGGCCTCAGTTATGCATAAATAATTGTAATTATATATATATATATATATATATATATATATATATATATATATATATATATATATATATATATATATAGTGTATTAAATATAATTATTGACCATTTTAAAGAACAAAGGATGTATAAATAAAGTGGAAATCAGTTTACTGAATAATGTCAACTTGAAGGCAACTATATATACACCATTGTTGAAAGGTTTACGGTCAGTAAGTTGTTTATTATTATTGAAAGAAGTTAATATTTTATTCAGTGAGGATGCATTAAATTGGTGAAAAGTGACTGTAAAGACTGTTTCAAATTTTTTTTTTACTTGCTTGAAGCTTGATAAAAATCTATAAAAAATATATCAGTTCCACAACAATATTTTCCATATTGATAGTTAGAAATGAGCACAAAATGAGTATATTAGAATGCTTTCTGAAAGATGAGACGGGTATAAAGTACTTTTTGCAATATAGTCAAACAGAAAAAGTCATTTTAAATTATTTTTCTGTATTCTTGATCAAATCAATAATTCCTTGGTGAATAAGAGTTAAAAAATCTTACTAATCCTTAACTTTGGAACGGTAATTTATTTTAGAGATTCATAAAATGTACATAAAGCGTCCAAATCCTTTTGAGGCTGGTGCTACTATTAGACTGTTTTGTTGTATGCTAGTTCAGTGAATAAAGCAACATGTCTCTCTTCATTCACTTTTTTGTGCATCAGGTGGGGTTGTGGACGCACTTGGACTTCAATATAGAGTACAACGGCGACTCCGTGATCTTCGCCAATGTGTCTGTAAAGGATGTGAAGCCAGAGCCATTAGAGGAAGGAGGGGCAGGCCATGGCGCTGGTGTCGGCACTGGTGGTCTGTCCATCACCCACACCTACAGCGTTCGCTGGTTTGAGAGTACGTTGCCCCATTCACGAAGAGCGGAGCGCCTTAGAGACTATTCCTTCTTTCCCAAGACCCTGGAAATCCACTGGCTGTCCATCATTAACTCACTAGTGCTGGTGGTGCTCCTGCTGGGCTTTGTCATCATCATCCTCATGAGAGTACTGAAGAATGACTTTGCCAGGTAAGTCACACTCGCATATGCAAATTTGGTTGATTACATAATAGCATTTAATTAATAATGAACGTTTGTTTGCCTTTAGAACTGAACATTCTCTGTAAACCCTAGAGATGGTTGTGTGTGAAAATCCCAACAGATCAGTATTACAGTATCACATACTGTATGTGATACTATTATCAGTATCACATACTCAGACCAGCCAATCTTGCACCAACAACCAAAATGTCAAAGTCACTTAAATCACCTTTCTTGCTCATTCTGATGCTCAGTTTGAACTTCAGCAGATCGTCTTAACCATGTCTACATACCTAAATGCATTGAGTTGCTGTCATGTGATTGGCTGATGAGATATTGACGTTAATAAACAGTTGAACAGGATTACCTAATGAAGTGGCCGTGACAATGTATTGAACATTAGTTTCTTTTATCATATTGCCATCATCGTTTTACATAAGCTTCAATGAAATTGATTCACTTATTTAATCAATTTAAGTTGGAATTCTGTTTGTTTACATTATGCATGCAAGCTAGTAATTTTAGGTTAATTCAGTTAATAAGTAAATGTTACATTTGGTACTCCCGGGAGCTCATGTTTCCATTTGTCAACCATTAAATGGAAAGATATTACAATTTACAATTAGTTTTCAATCTTAATAGAAATGTCGTCTAATATGCTGATTTGTTTCTCAAGAGAGAATATTCTCAAATATTTATTTGTATTATTATTATTATTATTTTATTATCTATATAAGTATTAAATTATTTTTACTGACCCCAAACTTTTGAATGGTTGAGCAAATCTTGCCTTTTATTTTCTGTGTATTTTATATAGTAAGTCATGTGAAAGCAATCAATGAATTGGCTAGTATTTTTTTGCGTTAAGTGTTCTATATAGAGGAAGGGGAGGGATCAACAGCCATTAATCTGAGATCGTTAATGAACAATTGGCTGATCAAACATCACTGTGTCTACAGGTACAATGTGGAGGAAGATGGAGGTTGTGACGATCTGGATCAGGGGGATAATGGATGGAAAATCATCCACACAGATGTCTTTCGCTTCCCACCATATAAGAGCCTGCTGTGTGCTGTATTAGGGGTCGGGGCGCAGTTTCTGACTCTGGCCACAGGTATCACATGCTGCATTATAGAAGTACAGTAATACTTTGAGATATGAGCGTCCCGGCATCCGAGCAAATTAACCGATCTGTTATCCGTTCGCGGATGTAATTTTTAGGGAGCCGGAACGGGTTAAATTTTTTTTCTATTATTTGTTATGGGGGAAATGATTTGAGATACAAGCAACTCAAGTAACAAGCTCGGTCCTGGAATGGATTATGCTCGTATCTCAAGGTATTACTGTATATCAAATGATAAAAAAATAAATAATGCTCATTTTCAAATGCGCTAGTGTGCATGCTAAAATACTTTGTATTATTTGAGGACAGAGCCGTATTATATTTATGTATTTATTAAGTATGAATTTTGGTCCCCCACCTTGTCCAAGAAATGTTTACGGCCTTCTTTGAGGATGGCATCTCCATTCTATAAATATTAATATCTAATAATATTAAGCCTCAATCAGTTCAGTTCAAATGACTGAATAATAGTATAAATGTGTTTCTGGTACAAACACAATAACATAACATGGTTAAAATTGGAATGAATCACATTAATAATTAACTTTGACAGCCCCATTTATTTTATGTTATTACTGCTTCGTTTTATCAGTCACTAATTTCCATTAATAATTTGTCAATATTCTATGGAAGACATTCGTGTCAATGAGGTACATGGTATGAATATGAGAAGAGAGTTAGATGGGAAGAACTTGACCTTCAGATAACGCTCTTTTCCTGTTTTTAGGAATCATTGTCATGGCACTGCTGGGGATGTTTAATGTCCATCGTCATGGTGCCATAAACTCTGCAGCTATTGTTCTGTACGCACTGACCAGCTGTGTGTCAGGTTACTGTTCATGCAGCTTCTACACGCAGATCCAGGGCCAGCGCTGGGTCTGGAACATTATCCTCACCTCTGCTCTCTTCTCTGGTGAGACGCAGCAATTTTCTGTATGTATACATATAGATGTTATATACAATACAACCACACTGTGTGGGGTATTGTTTCCCATGATGCAATGTGCTCAGCATGATTTTTCATTTACAATCCTTTTCATTTTAGATGTTAATCTCTCACATGACTCATCATGCATATTGTTGTTCGTTTTCAATACCAATATAGTCTGTCACAATTACAGTGTTTTCTTAAACCGTTCTTCTCTTTGTTCAGCCCCCCTCTTCTTCACCTGGAGCGTGGTGAACTCTGTTCACTGGTGGAGCGGATCGACCCAGGCCCTGCCTGCCACCACAGTGCTTCTACTGCTTGGCGCATGGGTGCTCGTGGGCTTCCCGCTCACCGTAATTGGTGGAATCGTTGGAAAGAACAGAGCAGGCAACTTCCAGGCCCCATGTCGCACTCGAAACATACCTCGCCAAATCCCCCAGCAGCCCTGGTACAAACACACGGCTGTGCATATGGCCATTGGCGGATTCCTGCCTTTCAGGTAAAGCAGTTAGTCTTGGCAGATGATTTCCAGACAGTGCAATCTTTTTATTTCCTGTAAAATAAAACATTAAATTAAAATAAATGTAAATTTTCCCCCTGAAAAAGAAAACATTTTTAAATCGTATTACAGTAGTGGCCAAAAGAGATTGTTTAAACACACCTCCTCAACGCCAAAGCTGCAGCGCTGAAGCTGAAGCTTGCAGCCGCTCACGGACCGGTCTGCGAATTCGATCCGCAGCCCGGTACCATTTGACCGGTACTGGGCCGCGGACCGGGGGTTGGGGACCACTGATCTAATCAACCAATCACATGGCAGTTGCATCAATGCATTTAGGGCTGTGGTTCTGGTCAAGACAATCTCCTGAACTCCAAACTGAATGTCAGATTGGGATAGAAAGGTGATTTAAGCAATTTTGAGCGTGGCATGGTTGTTGCTGCCAGACCGGCCGGTCTGAGTATTTCACAATTTGCTCAGTTACTGGGATTTTCACACACAACCATTTCTAGGGTTTACAAAGAATCGTGTGAAAAGGGAAAAATGTCCTGTGGGCGGAAATGCCATGTTAATGCTAGAGGTCAGAGGAGAACTGATTCAATCTGATAGAAGAGCAACTTTGACTGAAATAACCACTTGTTACAACCGAGGAATGTAGAAAAGCATTTGTGAAGCCACAACACACACAACCGGATGGGCTACAACAGCAGAAGACCCCACCGGGTACCACTCATCTCCTCTACAAATAGCAAAAAGAGGCTACAATTTGCATAAGCTCACCAAAATTGGACAGTTGAAGACTGGAAAATGTTGCCTAGGTCTGATGTATATTTTTAATTAGATTTTTTTATATATGTAATGTATGAAAACATGTTAAAGTAATATAATAATATTTAAAAATGATTTTAAATAGAATATTTTATACAAGATTATTTACAAAAACTTACTAATGTGTTATTTTCAAAAAAGTATAATGAAATATTTTTACTATACAAGAAAGCATTTAAATCCAAGATAATCTAATTGAATTACTTTTTTTGTGTGTGTATATGTATATATATATATATATGTATATGTCTCACTCATTATCTCCTTTCACATCTGTTTTTCTCCTCTTGACTTTGCAGTGCCATCTCAGTAGAACTGTACTACATCTTTGCCACTGCATGGGGTCGTGAACACTACACACTCTATGGCATCCTGTTGTGTGTGTTTGCTATCCTGCTCTCGGTGGGTGCCTGCATCTCTGTGGCCCTCACCTACTTCCTGCTCTCAGGCGAGGACTACCGCTGGTGGTGGAGAAGTGTTCTCAGCACTGGCTCCACTGGCATCTTTATATTTGTTTACTCCCTCTTCTATTACCACAATCGCTCCAACATGAGTGGCCTTGTACAGAGTGTCGAATTTTTTGGATATTCTTTGCTCACTGCGTTTGTTTTCTCGCTGATGCTGGGAACGGTCTCCTTCTGGGCTTCTCTGGCTTTTATCCGTTACATCTACCGTAGCCTTAAAATGGACTGAGGGGGGGAACATTTCATCTCAAACTGACCTCCCCCCTCCCCCTTCAAATGGGGATGAAGACTCATGTACTAGGTCCTCATTGAATCCTGCATGAGCAGGCTTTTTGTTGCTGATGAATATTAAACTATCGGAACTGTTTTTGATGCCAATCTTAAGAGGTTAGGGAACAGACAAAGTAACTGGCTAAAGACTAATTTAATACTTTATTTTGCTCACCAAGTATTGTATTGATACTTAAAATTCACAATATATAGTTGCTAGATTATCTGCGCATCAAATACTTCTGTATTTCTGTGTCAGCTGAATCCTTTGTGCTGGGACAGATTTTCATACTTCAAAATGTTGCTTGCCATGTATCCAAGACTTGAAAGTTCTGTTTTGGATTTGTTAATGTATTGAATGGACTATAATGATTAAATGCAAGTTTCAAAATAAGGGGATAAGAATAAGAGGCCTTGATACTTTGTCTCAAAAGACCATTGAGAATTTAAAGCAGTAGGGGAGTTTACTTGATTAAAGGCGGTTGTGTGATTTTATTGAAGGATATTATCTTTATCTCATGTGCAAATGTTGCAGACATGTTGAGTTTTGAAAGGTTTAATGAAATGAAGAATAGATTATGGAAGCAATACCATTGTCTGAAGTCACAATCAACTGTGATATGCTAAAATGTAAATATACTATGTTTTCAATAAAGTCACTTTTATTACAGTAAGAAATAAATGTGGGTGAAATGCAAAGGTGCTGTTGTCTATCCTAAATGTGTGTAAATTGATAAGACCGTCAGACTAGATATTTTACCAGTAACTATCTAAAGTATCTTTTAGAAGAAATGTTACTAAATACTTGACTAAGTAGTTTCACATTGGGGGAAGAAAAATTGGAGTTTTATCATATTCCACTTAAAATGTTACAAAAATTGAAAACACATTGGTATCAGAACATGATTTTTGGTTGTGTAATTGGGCATGAATATGGTTCTACCAGGTAATTAATACTTGTGCTACTTACACATTTCAAATCCCTCCAATCTCAGTCTCCAAAAAAAACAATACCAGGTTTATTATGTTCATGGGCCAAAATCTCATTTTGCCCATCAGGGCCTTTGGTAAAAGCACACTACCAGTACTCTAAAAGCACTGCTTTGTTTTTAGTTTTCACTTGCATGATACAGCATTCTTTTTAGCTATCACAGATCTGTTTAGAGAAAAAAAAAAACTTATCTTTTGTACACCCTTTTCATGTATACAAACCCCAAGTCACATTGTAGGAGAAGGTCACAAACCTGTAGTTGATCAATTCTGAATCAACCGATGTTACACGGATTTGTTTAAGAGTTGAATAGACCCATAAAAAAAAAACCCTACAGAGCTTACAAGCTAGAAAAAAAGCAGTACAGCACAGCCAGTGTATACAATTAAGTAACAAAACATTTATTGCTCAACTGGGTCAAAGAACTGTTTCTGAATGGGCAGGAGTACTAGCTAGTGTTGATTACAACAGACCAGTTACAGGAGAGCAAGATTTCATAATGCACAAAAGCAACAGATCACAAAAACAAATTAAACATTGTGGGGGGGGGGGTTGATATACAAAAAGCCGCAGTATAGACCACCTTTTGTTGTACACGATGTAGAGCAGTGCCTTGCATTGAAAATTCATGGAACTCAATTAAGAAATTCCACTGCGCCGGACTAAAATTTAAAAAGAAAAACTAGCACCTGGAAGAGCAGAGGGATTAAGATATTAAATAATCTGAAAGGTACAATGAAGTTATAAAAATAGATCTCGGTATAAAACATGCTGAGAGCTTAAAAAAAAAAAAAAAGCAAACTTTACAGAATCAAAACCTTGAGACAAGTCTCACTTGGCAACCCATGACGCCACTGCCTAAATCTCAAATATTTACAAGTACAGTTAGTACCCAAGGAGAGATTCATATATACAAGTAGCCGGACTCACAGCAAAGTCCCTCCTTTTGTTGACCACTGAGCACTAGACATGGACGCCATTTGAGTCGGGCTGCTTTCCTTGTCCACTGCATTACTGCCATCACGGGTTTGCATGTAGCTAGTGGGGTTGGGGAACTCGTAGTGCGTCACAGCTGGGGGGAGAGACCAGTTTCCCAGGGGTCTCGCCACAGCCTGGGCTGGAGAGCATGGCTGTGGGTAGCTGGGGTAGTAGGGCGTTTGTGGAGGACTCCTCTTGAACTGAGACTCTCTCGCCTGAGGGTTACTATAATGGTCTTGGTTTGCTCGAGGGGTTTCAGTCTGAAACTTTCAATTTGGGAGAAAAAAAGGGGGGGAAAAGGCGTTACAATGTGGCTTATTTTCAGCAAGTTTAAACTAATGATGGATGATTTGTGTCATCGTGCCTTTAAGACATTATCAAAACTACAGAAATGCCTCCTTTGTAGATGACAACTTGCTCTATGTCTACACTCATCAGTTCTGCTACCAACAAAACAGAACAAGCAACAGTATAGACAGTTTTAAACCTGGAACAGAGATTTAATTCCTCATTCAGTGAAAGAAAAAAGGGGTTCAAATTGACTTTCATTGTATGTTTTTTTTTTGTCACTTGGATGCAAAGACAACAGTTAGATCATTCAAAATATTTACTTTTGGGTTCTAATGGAAAACTAAATTCTCTTTAAGATCTTGTGTTGGAAATGAACGCGTTCTTCAGAAGAAACATGCAGGTTTAGGCGTGAACCCACACTCTCACCTGAGAATGAGCAGCTGGTGTGTTGGATACGGCATTAACCGCATATCTCTCAGTCATCCAACTACTATCTCTCTGGTGCCGCTTGAGTTTCATCCTACGGTTCTGAAACCACGTTTTCACCTTTAGAAAGAAATTGAGTCAATCATCATGACCTTGAACATGATCAGATTTAAATCTGAAGATTTAGCTCTTTAGAAACACTAACCTGTTTGTAGGTTAGACCCGTCGCTCCAGCAAGCGCCTTCATCTCTGCGGGTGTGAGGTATCTCTGGACATTAAACCGATGGATAAGAGCATTCATCTGCTCCTCAGAAAAGGCAGCCCGTGTCTTGCGTGGCTGGGCTGGAGGTCGGGCTGGAGATGTGACCAACGTGGGAAGAGGTGGCAAAGAGTCCACCGCCAGATTCTGACTCAGCGGCTCCTCTCCTTCTGCAGAAACAGAGTTTGAGACCGGCTCTCTGCTGTCAGGACTGCCATGGTCTGTTTCATAGTCCCGGTCTTTCCAGGACTGGAGATTGAGGTTGGTCAGAGCAGGTCCCTCACGACTACTCCCTGAGCTCCAGGAATCTAAACACAGAGGAAAAGAACCACTTTAAAACATTGACATCCAGTACATAGAACTGCATAAATTTGCTTGCATTTCCTGAAATACATGGCAGAGTCACTCAAATATATTAAGAATGGGTTTTAATAATGAAGTTAAGCTGTAAAAATATATTAAACAGAAAAAGAGATGCCACTTTTACAAATAGCTCAAATGCTGAAACAGGATTGTGGAGTCACCACAAATTAACCAATTCCAGGTATAGAAAAACCCAAATAAGTTTTAATTAAAGTCGTCCACATTAAAATTGTAAATTACTGTTTCTTTAGCCGGAAATTACTACGGGTTAAAATGGGTTTGCAACCTTTTAGCGTTGCTTGACCAGAGGAGATTTACCTGGCGTATGGCCCTCTGAGTCACTGGGTGTGTCGCTGCTGGGCTGTTCTGCGTCCTTGGTCTTCGGGTCGGGCTCGGTCTTGTTGTAGGAGAGGAAGAGGCGCCCGTTCTGCGAGTGGCTTGGGTAGTTCCCGTTCACATTCCCATTCTCCGGGCTCCAGGGCGGCGACTGCTGGGCACTTGGGGCGGAGTAATAGCTCGCCGTGACCCCGCCGGACTGAGCGTACGCGGCCTCGGCCCAGCTCAGGTTCGGGTGGCTGTGCTCGGACACCTGCGGGTACATGAGCCCGTATGCGTACGCATGATAAGACGGGTTGAAGTTGTAACTCACTGGTATCTTCCAATCCGCCATTCCCTCGTCGGACGAACGCAGGGCTAAACGCAAACGTGTAGAAACGGATCTACTAACGGCACCCAGCTACAAAACCCCAAAGGGTTCGACTACCCTCGATGACGGATTCCAGTAACAGTTCTGCTCCTCATAGCCACGTAAGAAAAACCTTGACACAACCTGTTAACAACACGCGTGAAGAAGCTGCTTTATAAGGCCAGGTGAGTGGCTGAGGGCGGGGCGGATTGCGAAGAGATACGCGGACCAATCAGTGGCTGCTTCTGAGAGCCGGAAGCCCTCCTCCACGTTAACTAAGCGATATTTGCATGATATTTACATGCTGTATTTTCATGTAGGGTTTTAGGTTTTATATTTTTAAATGGCACAACTAGGCTATTTATTGAAGAAAACGACACTGAAAACGAAAAAAAAAACTTTTATTAAATAAAAATAAATATTTGTAGTTTTTAAAACATGTACCGTTACATAAAACTTAATAAACACCATTAAATTCATCATGAAGTATAATTGTAAAAAATATATGTATTAACACATTAAAAAAGTGTATGATAAATATTAATTCGGCCTAATTAAAATAATAATAATAAATAATGCATTTTATTTTAGGCACCTTTCAGATCACCCAAGGTCACCATACATCAACAAGAAACAACAACAACAATATTAATGAATAACAGTAAACAACAATGACAATAAACCATAAAAAAGTAGAAAACCGCAAATACAAATATGACCACTGTAAGAATAACAAAAACAAAGTGCTAGACTTGAGGGAAAACAATCATGAAAGATAAGCTATTCTAAATAAATGAGTCTTAAGTTTAACTTTAAATTGCGATAATAAGACTGAATCACGGATGTTGAAAATGATTACTTGTGATGTCTGAAACACCCGTGATTTTGTCATTAATGGTTATAGATTACAAAACTAAACACATTTCCACACATTTAATTAGTGCAGATACTTCTTATCCCTCTAATCTATTGCCAGTTTTAATATCTTGAACACAGTTACTTACAGGGGAAATCTTACCAGTCATTTCTTTAGATTACCATGATTAATCCTATAAAATATTACAATGCCTGAAAAAGTTACCCCAAAGGTGCACCAATCTAAAGCTATTTAACTTTGTAAATATTTGTTGACTATGGAAGACCCTGGCTGGACTGTTTCAAAGCCTTAAGCTGGTTTGCCTTAAATTATCACCTGAATAGGTGTGTTTGTAGTCCACCCATATATCTACTGCATTAGAATGGAAATATTTCTGTACGAGGTGAAAATATGCGCTAATCATGGGGTGATTGGAAAGACCATAGATCCAGGGAAAGAGGTGTGAAATGGTGGTGGTGAGGGGAGCAGCAATGCATTGTCCTTTTGCATTTGTTTACCAACTCAGCAAATCAGACAAAATAATTTGGGAAGGTTAAACAGGTCTGGGCAAAGTAAACAGGCAATGTTGGCATATTCCCACGGTATATCATCATTATGGTGTTTTGGTTCATCTTTCATTTTTACTTTTTATTTAATCTATTTTTAAAACCTGATTTGTTTAAACTATGAGACAGCTACTGTCAGATGTTTTTTATCCATGTTCTTTTTATGTTTTTTTATTTAGGCTTAAATTATAATTTAAAAAACATTTTTGTCAGATTGCTTGTTGTAATTATGTTGAATCTATGTTTTATTTGAGTTTTACATTTTGTTTTATTTATTTTTATCCATGATTTGAATTTATAATGGAACAATTTATGTCAGATTATTTATTCATCTGTTTGTTTATTTATTGTAATTATTTTTTGTTTTGCTTTTACTTTGGTTTTCAATATGTTTTGTTTTCATTATGTATTCTTTCACCATTATGTATTTATTTATTGTTGTGTGGCTTATTTATACATATATCTTATGAGGATTGACGAATGTACTGCTCTGTCCTCTTTAAACGCGCGTTCTCTGGTTTAGTGTTGACGATGATCTTCATTCTAATGGGGATTCAAATGCAAACAGCCCATTAGCGCTTCACATTCTCCGCTGAAACAAACCTGCTTCAAAACAAACACAGGAGCTTTACACACTTCCCTGCAGTTAAATGCTCAAACAAATTTCTTTTTTATGAAAAAAAATTGTTTAATACAACACTTCTACCCAGGACCTGTGAAAATAAATTATGAAAAGAAAGATGTGTGTGTAATTAGGTCAAAATATATTTCATTTCATATTAACCCTAAATGTAAAGAAGTGCACAAATGCATGATAGAGATTGAAACGATGAAGCACTTGTTCTTTCAATGCAAGTTGGTTAATGCTTTCTGGAATGATGCATTCAGCTGGTTACAACACAAACTAAAGCTAAAAGCTAAAGACAAAAGGGTATCTTATGTTGTTAATAACTTGATGCTGTTGTTAAAATTCCACATTCACAAATGTAGATTTTTCAAAACTCCGCCACGATTAGTGGTTTTTAAGGAGGAATTTATGTTGTATTTGGAGTCATTGAGAGAGATGAAAAGCCCCAAAGCTATGTATCTAATAGAAGATTTTGATTTTAGAAACTAATGGGAAAGGAAACCTATTGCTCCCCTACACCCCCCTTTTTATTTTTTCTTGTTTTCTTTTTTGTTGCGTTTTGTATTTTGATATGTGACAGTTGAATGTATTCTTGGTCTTTGTTTGTAATGCTTTTGGAATGGCTGCCTGTTTGTTTTGTTCGATGTAATGTTCAATAATAATTTAAAAAAAATATATATAAAAAAAATTCCCTGCAGTTCATCTCCCCCCCACAAGTCTGAGCACAGTGGATTTCGACCTCCATCACCACAGCAGGCGCTGTTGTCTTATAGTTCCCTTCAAACGCTCTCCCTGAACCACATGTTTTTCAGGGCTCTGGTCTCTTTAACTCAACGCGCTGTTTCTCCCTTTTATCCCGCGTGGCAACTTTGGGAACTCCCTACATAAGCGCTCGTGCAGTTGAATAATATACCTCTGTGACAGTGTATTTATTTGATACTAACACATTAGTCCTATATTCTCGTGAGTGTCGTGTGCGAGTGAGCGGTTCGGTCGCTGTCGGTGATCTGGCGGTTTAGAGTGAGTTGACGGTTGACGGTAACGGGTGACAGTGATGACAGAGGAGCTCGAGCACGTGCTGGCGCGGCTGACGGAGCCGGACAACGCCGTCATTCAGCAGGTACTGCCATCTTCTGCCAAAACTCGCGCTATATGATATACTTGGTTCATTTAAGAGTCATTATATACAGTTAGTGGTCTTGTAGGTGTCTAGTAGAGTAAGTAAAACCGGTCTTTTAATGTTCAGTCCAGCATAAATTGAGTTTTTGGAGGATTTGGTTTAGTAGTGGTTTTTCATTGTGTTGCTGAGACTTTACTGAATGTAAGTCTGTTCTTCAGGCCACAGCTGAGCTGAAGCAGGCGTTTAAAGACCCAGCTATCATTCCTGCATTGTGTGCAGTCATGACTGGATCTCAGAGCCCACAGGTACTGTTACTCATTTCAGGCTTTTCATAATTCAAACAGTAGAACTTGCAACGCCAAGGTCATGGGTTCGATTCCCAGGGAAAGCAAGAACTGATTAGACTGTCAGTGTGTGTCTTCTCTGCCCAATGCATGGATGTAAATGGCAACGCTTTGATTCTGGCTCCAGGTCCGTCAGTCGGCTGCAGTGATGCTCAGGATGAGAGTCAAGAAACACTGGAAGAAAATCAGTCCAGACCATCGGGAAAGGTTTCAGATGTGTTTTTGAATTGTGTAATTTCCTCTTTTTTTTACGTGTCTTTGTTGATTTGTGAATGTTTTTGTCCTGCTTCATCAGTCTGAAGGCTGTGGTGCTGCAGGCTTTACAGCAAGAAACGGAGTAAGTGTT
This sequence comes from Rhodeus uyekii, assembly GCA_037043235.1. Classification (NCBI taxonomy): domain Eukaryota; kingdom Metazoa; phylum Chordata; class Actinopteri; order Cypriniformes; family Acheilognathidae; genus Rhodeus; species Rhodeus uyekii. The sequence continues at coordinate 1,053,942 of JAWRVZ010000078.1, forward strand.
TTGCTTTGCTTTGAAACCGTGATGCTATATGATTCCCTACATTCACACTCTGTAATGCACTATACTGTGGTATTACTCTAAGGAACTGGGATTACTGATAAATGTACATTAAGCTTCAGTTGTTATGCAGGTTTCAGATGTTTGTTTTATTTGTGTTGTTCAGACACAGCGTTCGTCACTCTCTCTCTCAGCTGAGTGCCGTCCTGGTGAAGCACGAGACCCCGGACCGCTGGCCTGCTCTTCTCACACTATTAAACCAGTCCACTAACAGCAATAACCCACAGGATAGACAGGTATCCCCGTTTCACTCATTTAATACAGTACTGTACCCCTGCCATGCTACATTTAAGAGATTAGAGCTTTATCAAGTTCTTAAACCATGAATTTTACAGGGTATATTTTGATATACCATGTTCAAAAACTGGTTACCTTTTAGTAAATTCTTGACTGCAAAGGCTAATTATTTTTACTAATGATTTTTTTCATAACTTTAATTGTAAATATTTTTTTTTTATTAAAAAACAAAAGAATACAGAATAACAGAATATTGATAATTTTATTTTAATAAAAAAATGCTTTATATATATATATATATATATAATTTGTATTTTTTGTGTAAAATCACATTTAGATATTTATCAATTTTTATGATTAAGGTTATTTTATTTAAGTATATCTGCGCATGTTAGAGATCAATTGAATTTGTGTTAAAGGGATCAAAATGGATCAAACTGAACACAAAAGATGATCCATTTTTTTTGTTTTATGCTGTGGAAGTCAGTAAATACCATCAACTGTTTAATTGCTAACATTAAAATATTTTCTATCCATTCAAGTTAAAATGCTGTCTGTTATTTATTTGTTTAGCTTTTGTTTGCTTGATTCTCTTCCATTTGAGTTAACTGGAATGGGGTGGATCATAGCTGGGATTAATAATGGCAATTGTCTTTAGTTTTTCACTGATGTGTCTTTCTTGCTACACAAAACTTCAATAAAAAAAATTGTGAATACATTCTTTGTTCTGTTCAGGTGGGTCTTTTATTGCTCAGCAAGGTGGTGGGATCAAACCCAGAGCCCTTTAAGCCCCATTACAAGCAACTTCTCCAGTTGTTTGGGACTGTTCTCCAAGACCTGAGCAATCCTACGGCTCTCTACTACTGCATTCTCACCCTAACCTCCATCACAACCTACACCGGCACAGAAGAGATGGTCTGTTCTGCTTCCTCTGACTGCTGTAATTTGACCTTGGATAAAATAATAGTTTAATCCTGCATTCAGCGTGTTCAAAATGTTGTTTTTGTCTTTTTCAGAACCTGATGCGATCTTTGATCCCCAAACTGCTCGTTGCTCTTAAACACCTCATTCGGGTGGACCAGGTGAGGACACTTTGATACACTAGCTGTGTTCGTATGGTAATGATCCAATCACTGTTTCCATTATGTTACTAAATGATGTGCTAAACTGTGAGAGTAGCTTTGCTTGATTGAAAAGTTGGCCTTTATGAGCCTTTAAGTGGCCCAATTGCTTTGACTGTTTCTCAGTTTTTCAGTTTTATCTCAAGTTATTTTGTTGTTGTTCTTTTAAGGACCAAGCCAGCGAGGCAATGGAAGTTTTAGACGAGCTGATGGAAAGTGAGGTGTCCATCATTGTCCCCAACATTGCTGAAATTGTCCAGTTTTGCCTTGAGGTTTGTCCACACACTTCAAAGTGATTGTTGATTTGGAGCCATTGAGTGATAAAGTTTATGTTCTGTTTTCTAGATCAGTGCAGACGTGTCCCTTAGTGATTCTTTGCGTGTAAAAGCGCTGTCATGCATCGCCGTTCTCATCAGACTTAAAAACAAGGTAACTCTCACTACTTACCTTTTTTTTTCCTACTAAGAGTCCGGGTGCACTTCATCTTCTCATGCACATTCGAGTCTACACAGCGCGAATGGACGAGTTCCATGTTTGCACAGTACAGTTGCTTTTCTATACAGAAAAGACATGACATCAGAGGGCAGCACTGAGTTGTCATTTACAGGACATTCACTTGGAGGGACAGAGGAAGAAAAGTAGTGGACTTGCCGTTCCATGCCAAGTGTAGAACAACAACCAAAGCAAAAGCTATGGAGAATGATATGATGATATATTTACTGTTCTTGGAACGGCATGTTGTTTTATATCTCACTTCATTTCTACAACTAAACAATGCATCATAACTGTGTGTATTGAAATCTTTGTCTTCAAAATTCACCTTGCACATGCTTTTTATACACATACTGTCCCAATTAGGTCAATTACATCATGGTTAAAGTATACTTTGGGCTTAAAACACAATACTATAATAAGAAATTCCATATTTAAGTAAATTATTGGTTTTGAAAGTTTCAGAATTTATTTTTATTTTTTTGTGATAGGTTTTCTTTTTAGTGATTGTAAAAAGCCGCATGCTTTTTTAAACCTAGTTCTTCTGAAAATGAAAATTGTCTAAAGTCATTTCACTCTTTGAAACGCCTCTTGTGCAGCTATTTCAGTCATACAAGGGAAGCCTCTGTCCCTTTGAATGGAAAAACATTACCGGTACATTTCATATTTGAAATGACCCATGAAATCTGACAACCACTGTTTAATAAATGTTCTTGTGCTCAAATAATAAAGCTAATTTGTTAGGCTGGAGCAACAAATGAACTTGCATACATTTGAATGTGTTTTTTCTCTGTTCTCTAGGCTGTATTAAAACACAAACTCTTACAGCCAATCCTGCAAGTAGTGTTTCCGATCTTGAGTGCAGCGCCTGCTCCTGGAGAAGAGGACCCAGAGGATGAGGAAAGTGATACAGAGGGCGACAGTGAGATACCCAAACACCTTGCTGTTCAGGTGTGTCTCTTAGCATGCTTTATCTCTTACTCATTCTCCCTATAGCGGTAGTTCTTAACTTTTCCTATGGACTCCCATGGTCATTGAACCGCAACACAATGTTTTAAAGAAATTGAGGTCTAGTTTCACAAAGGTGAAAAGCCTTAGCTAAATTAGGACATTTAAGTGGTTTTCATAAACATGCCTTATCAAAAAACATTACTGGTGTGCATCATGAAACAAAACAGTGGCACTATATAATGTTTTATGATTTGTCAGTTGCTTTTTACTTGCATTTTAGTCTGGGATTGGGCTTAAGTATTGTCTGTGAAACCAGGCATGAATCGCGTATTTATTTCTCAAAAATGGTTGAGACGCACAAGTACAGTCCCACTTTAGAATGTCACTTATACTGATGAATTAAATGACATAAAATGGCATAAATTGGTCATCAAAAATATATAAAAAAAAAAAAACTGTGGAAATAAAATTGTATTTTGGGTTAAAGTTACGGAATCTACAGTTTACTTGGTAAATACACAATACTAACTAACATGAACTGTTGATAAATCATGTTCCTCTGATCCTGAAGAATCGAATAAAATCTGAATGTAAGTCTTTCACAGTTAACACACAATATACTAGTTATGTAATTTTGTACGTTTTGGAAATTTCATGACTTGGTAATTGACAGCGTAACTACAATATTACATGCTCGCAATTTATTTTGCTCTTTTCATATATAGTGAAGTGATATACAGCGTGCATTTCCGCAATTGTACTTGAAGGGTGTGAGCTACAAACACATAATAAAGTCTCACAGGACACAGTAAAGTTTGTTTTTCTTGAAAAACTTTTTTTTTTTTTTGAGACTTTATAGTTATGAAAATAATATTAATGACATTGACAGCAGATACTGAATCAGGCCAATTTGTTTTAATCAGGCATTCTTTACTTGAACTGCATCTGACAGAAAAGAGAACAGCTGTCACAAACATCTTTTTAAAATAAGTTTTGCATCAGTAAAATGGAAGAATTAGTATCAGTAAAACATTTAGAGTTTTACTGCACATTTTGTGACCACTTTAAACTTCTAGCAACCCACAGAAATTCAGAAATGCTGCCCTATACTATAGCTATGTCTCTCTCTCTCTTTCTCTCTTTCTCTTTCTCTCTCTTCTCTCTCTCTCTCTCTCTCTCTCTCTCTCTCTCTCTCTCTCTCTCTCTCATGTGTTCAAGTCTAACATTTGTGTTCCTCTGCAGGTCATTGACACAATGGCTCTTCACATGCCACCAGAAAAACTCTTCAACCAACTGGTTAGTAAACAAAAACACTTATGAGATTGAATAAGATTATATTTGTTCCAGTGGTTCTATTAAAATGTATTTGTGATGTTTGTGTTCTGTAGTTGCCTTTCACTAAGGCTTGCTTGTCAAGTGAGAATCCTTATGAGCGTAAGGGGGGTCTCATGTGTATGGCAGTGCTGGCCGAGGGCTGTGCAGATCACATCCGCACCAAGTAGGCTATACTTTACAATTATACACAGATTTTTGCCCAAATTCATAGAACAGGATTTCCAAATATACAAAAAAGCAGTCTGCTTAATGCTTTACCTTTGTGTGTGTGTGTTAGGATGTTGTCTTCCATGCTTCAAACAGTATGTAGCAGCCTGTCGGACAATAACCAGGTGGTGCGCAGCGCAGCGCTCTTCGCCCTTGGGCAGTTTTCTGAACACCTGCAGGTCAGACTGAAACGTCTTTTTTGCTTTTCGTTTTTTCTTCAGTGGGTTATCCTTTTTTTGATTACTTGTTACCTTGATTTAAACTTAAAGATGGTTCATTTTTTTTTACAGCCGGACATCAGTAAATTCCATGCTGAACTGATGCCACTGTTGCACGGATACTTGTCAGTGGTAAATCAGACCAAAATCGGACACATGACGAAGGCCTTCTACGCCTTAGAGAACTTCTTGGAGAACTTAGGTTAGGATGCAGACACATTTAATCATGTACCTTTCAAAATTGTTTGTAGATTTTTTTGAATGCTTTATTAATATATTCTATTTACTTTTTTACTTATTGCCTCTCATTCTTTTTCGCTCTTCTCATGATTAGGTCAAGAAATTGAGCCCTATCTGCCCACTCTAATGGAAACCATGTTGTCAGCCCTTAACAATGCAGAAAACTTCAAACTGAAAGAGCTGGCTGTCAGTGCAATCGGGGCAATCGGTAATTTACTCCGTCCATTAACACAGCTTTTTATGCTGCTGTGGTTATGCCCAGACTTATGAGATCTCTGGCTTTCTCAGCTAATGCAGCCAAGGAGATGCTAGTCCCTTACTTTCCTCCAATTATTGAGAGTCTGAAGGGATTCCTGACCGACACAAGAGAGGAGATGAGGGCTCTGCAGACACAGGCACTTGGTAAGGACAATAATCCAACGTCTTCCACATTTCGTAAGCATCATGCATAAGGAGGCATGCAGCCTAACCTGATCTTTCTCTGTCTGTCTCTCATAGACACTCTTTCAGTGTTGGCTCGCACTGTTGGTAAGGATGTGTTTAGCCCATTGGCAGCGGAGTGTGTGCAGTTAGGTCTGAACCTCACAGACGCAGTGGATGATCCAGACGTGCGCCGTTGCACGTATGTTTGCTCTGAAAATTATGCATCTATATGGTATTGTAGGGGAATTACAGTTAAGACCCGAGGACCAGATATGTTGAATGAAGACCAGGGGCCTCATGTATCAACACTACTTACGCACAAAAACGTTGCGTTCGCCAGCTTTCACGCTCACGGTCGGATGTACTAAAAGTGAAACTAACGTGACAATGTGCGTTTCTCCACGGCAAGTTCATGTCTGGCGTAAGTACATAGCTCATTGTTTTGTCCATTGGCGACTCCTACAGGCAATGAAGTGAAGCTGCAAACATTATACAACGAATTTTTCTATAAGTCTGTGTGAAGCATTGCTATTTATTTGCAATGTATAAAATCATATATATATATATATATATATATATATATATATATATATATATATAGTCACACAAGCCTTATGGGAATATTCTATAAATTATGCAATTAAGTAAGAACAAATAAAAACATGTGCAAATTGAAGGGTAAAATGAACAATTAGTCTATGGCAATGGCAGCTTTGGCAATATTAGAGGACATTGCTAATGGCAGAATCCGAAGAGAACGAGTTTTTAGGGACCACAATGATTTCCTGGCCCAGGATGACTGCCTTATCAGCCATTTCAGATTTCCAAGGGCTATCCTCCGAATCTAGATGGGTCCGAAGCTAGAGAGAGAGACAGCGAGGAAACACGCAATTCCCGTTCCGTTACAGGTGACGACAACTCTTGGTTTCCTGGCAACTGATTCTTTCCAAAGGGAACTGACAGACCGCTCAGGAATCAGCGAGTCGTCTTTGAGCCGCGCAAAGCCAGCTGTCCCCATATCATGCCGTTGACCAGCCAAACATTAAAATGCAATTTACAGCGATAGTCTGTTTCCCTAATGTAATCGGAGCGATCGACTGCACACACATATAAGGCACCATCTGAAGATGAATTTGCATACGAGAATCGGAAACATTTCCATTCAATAAATGTGCAGATTATATGTGATGCGCAAATACGCCTAAAAAATATTGTGGCAAGGTGGCCTGGGTCAACCCATGATTCATACATCCTTCCAAAAAGCTTGGTTGGGTGACAGCTGGTAGCTGGCAGAGTGCGCGATGGATGGCTTCTTGATGAGTGATGCATTTAAAGTTATGGTTCTATCTAATAGTACTTTTTATTTGCATTTAATTAAATTAATTATATAACAATTATATATAATAATTGTATTTAATTATACAACAACCCTTCAGAAGACCGCGGTTATCCACTAAAGACAATTATAAGACCATTTTATTTTTAGGATCATTTACAGTGCAACTTTCAGATCCAACCGCATTGACGGCATCAGCTAAACTCCCCCATACATGTTATTAATTCTGGCAGAAGCAAGAAGCAGAAGCAAGCTTCAAATCTCACAAGGAGTTCGTAGGCCGCCCCACTTACAATAACATTGTTACAGCAATTGTACTCTAACAGAGGGTACTCAGGCTCCAACTATCAACAGAGAGACTCTCAAAACATTCTGATAACATTCTCTATCTGTTGAGACATGCAGACAATATTCATCCTTATTCTATTGAAAAATACAGAAAAGCAAAGAAAGGCTTTAAGTAATAAAAATCCCTAACTTGATTATAAATCACTCTTTACAAATCATTCAAATAAGAAAAAGGAATATATGTACAAATAAGAAAAATAAAATAATATATATACAAGCGGCAATGGATTTCCGAGTCGTCCTCACAGTATAGGGAGGAAGAGAAGGGTCATTCACAAAAAAGTAATGGAAAAATCATAACACAATTTGTCAGCTGTGTCAATGAAAGTTACACATTTCAATTTTAAAAAGCCTTTTTCTGGAAGGGGTGACACCAGTTTGTATACTTTATATTTATTTATTTTCTATTTATTTGTTTCATGTCTTTATTTTGCTTTTATAGAAACATGAAATCAAGGCATAATTCGATTTAAATGATGCCATTGTTTAAGCAGATTGCATTCAGAATCCTCTCTCTCTCGCTTGCTCACTCTGTGTCTTTCTCCAGGTATAGTTTATTCTCTGCTGTATCTGACGTGAGTCCTGAATGTCTAAGCTCTCATCTAACTTCCATCACCACAGTGATGCTGCTGTCACTCAGATCTACAGAGGGTGTGACGGTCAGTGTAGAACTTTTATCTCAGATAATTTTCTGTACAGCATCAAATATTACTAGTATTATAATATTCCTGTCCACTTCATAGGCTCATTTAGAGGAAGACAAACAGTTTGTGCTGCTGGATGATGATGCTGATGATGAAGATGAAGAGGGTGATATCAGTTTAGAGGATGAAGAAGAAGATACTGAGATTGATGATGACCGAGATGTTGCAGGGTATGCCTCTGTTTCTCTCATCCTGTCTATTTAGTTTTCTCTTATGTAAGAGTATTAATCAGGATTCCCTCCGTTCTCTTAGATTCAGTGTGGAAAATTCTTACATAGATGAGAAAGAAGACGCTTGTGATGCTTTGGGTGAAATCGCCTTCAACACGGGGTAATGTTTTACCTGATACAAACTAATGCATTTGAATTTACATACACTTTTATTCAAAAGTCTGGGGCCAGTGAGATCTTCTCTTTGGAACATAATACTTTTATTTAGCAAGGACTCCTTATGTTGATCAAATTTAAATGCTACAAAAGGTCTCCATTTCAAATAAATGCTGCTCTCTTGTTAAGCATATTAAGCAGCAAAACTGTTTTAAACATTGATTATAAGAAATGTTTCTTGAGCAGAAAATCCGCATACTAGAACAATTTCTGAAGGATCATGTGACACTGATTGCAAAGCTGAGTTTTCAGCATCAATACTCCACATGAATAAATTACATTTGAAAATGTATTGAAGTAGAAACAGTTATTTTACAGTCTAATAATCAAAGAAATGCAGGATAAAATGTTGGGCTGGACTTTGTGGCTTTGGTTATGTCAGCATAAAAGACATAACATGAAAGAAAAGTTAACTGGCTAATACATGCAAGTAACTAAATGTTTAGTTTTTGTACAAAACAGTTTTTAGACTCTAGATGTTTTTTTCTTTTTCCTAGAGTGGCGTTCCAGCCTTTCCTGGAGTCCAGCTTCCAGCAGGTCTATGAGCTCCGTGATGTGAGTAATTGATGCCATGTTTGTGGATTCATGAGTGCTTGCACGTAATGCTGATCTGTTACTGATGTTTTTGCTCTTTTGTGCATGTGCATCCATCAGTTCCCACATGAGGACGTGAGGAGAGCGGCCTTTGGTGCCATGGGCCAGTTCTGCCGAGCTCAGCACAAAGTGTGGAAGGAAAACCCAACAGAGGCCAACCACCAGGGTACATTCACAGCAACTGAACAAGTCTGGGCAGTGTGACACCATATAGTGTGGAATAGTAGCAGTGTCAGCTGGTAGAGATTCTGTTGTACTCTTTATTCCTCAGTGTATCTGTAATTCTACACTTCTAATTGCTTGAGTATTAACAGCTTAGTTGATTGTAACATAATTGTAATTGAAACTAATGATCAAATCATTTATTGCACAAAATGGTTAAATCTCAGTCAACATTTTATTCACTAAGGATACATTACATTTAATGAAAAGTAACGGTAAAGACATTTTTAATGGTATAAAATTTCTGTTTCAAATAAATGCTATTCTTTTGAACTTTCAATTAATCATATAATCATGAGAAAATAATGCATCACTGTTTCCACAAAAATGTTAAGCAGAACACGTTTGATAAATATTTCTTGATGATCAGATCATCATATTATAATGATTTCTGAATGATCATGACTCTGAAGACTGGAGTAATGATGTTAAATTCAGCTTTGACATCATAGGAATAAATTACATTTGTATAATATAATGAAATGAGAAACTTTGATTTTAAATTGTCACAATGTTTTGCAGTATTAAATAAATGCAGCCTTAGTGAGCAGAAGAGACTTAAAAAAGAATGGGAAATGTTTTTACAGACCCCAACAATTTGAATGGTTATGGAAATGTTTTAGTTTTAAGTAAATAACCTGATAAAATGATTTACTAGATTATTTATGTAACCATGTAGTAAAGCTTATTTTTATCTATGAAACATTTAGAAATTGAATTTCCAGAAGAAGAAAAAAAAACTGTTTTTTGTTACCATTTAAAAGATTTATCTCAAACCTCCCACCTCTGCTACGCACATATATATGCCTCTGATTTTTCATTTGCACTCTCCTTTATATTCACATCATGCTCTCTCAGCTTCCTTTCATCTCTTCGTGTCTGTCTCATTATTGATGTCTCCCAGAAAGAATTAGGTGGAGTGCCACATGTCAAGAGGATTAACTTTTAACTCTGACTGCATTGCTGTGGAGTGCCTCAAGGCCCCTGTCATTCATTCACTCCTTATCGTTTCCTTTCCACCCACTTCTTTAGTTAAATGAGCTGCAGTCAATGCGAAGGTGAAAGAACGTGTTGTTTTCAATTACCCTGAATCCTTTGATCAACTCTTGCATATCTCTCTGTATATCTCTCCAGCTCTGCATAAGCTGTTACTGGTGGTTTTGCCCTGTTTTCTGGAGGCGGTGAGACAAGACAGAGAGAGACAGGTGGTCATGGCTGTACTGGAGTCCATGAATGCTGTGATTAAATCCTGCCAGGGAGAGGCGCTGCAGGCTCCAGGGACATTGGGCGAAATAAGTAACACCATCAAAGATGTACTAAAGAAAAAGGTCAGGATTTCAATTTAAGTGTTGAGCCCTGAAATGAATTCTGTTATCTGACCGGATTTAAGCTGATGATAAATCTTGCAAGGAATTTACAGCTTTTATCACGTTACATCTGGTCAGATAATGGTGTTAATTTCAGGCTAACATCATTGCTAATAAATCTAAAATTGATCTTAAAGTCTTTTATTGTTATTAAGTATTTAAATTCATTTACCTCCTCAAGCTTCTGTCCCTGGGCAAACTATTCTGCTTTTAGGATATGGCCTTTACAAACTATTTTTCTGACATTAAAAGGTCATGAAACCCCCTGTTTCAGAAGTAGTCAGTTCTCACCACAGTTTTGAAAAATCATTTGGTAATCATTTCATACATATGAAATGAACAACCGTGGACCTAAAATGTTAGTCTTAATATTCAGATGATGTACTTATAACTCTTACATATTGTTTCCTAATTTCTACATTTTGAGCCACATAATGGCATTGGCTGATAAAATTAAAAAGATAACCTAGAAAGCAAAATACAACTTATCCTACTCCTTTATATTTTCCATATTAAAATTGACAGTATATTGAAATTAATAGAAAAAAATAAGTATAATACGATCACATGCAGTCATGGTCAGAATTATTGGCACCCTTCGTAAATATAATCAAAGATGGCTGTGAAATTAAAGCTAAATTAAATCTTTTTTTTTTCTTCCAAAAAATCTAAACTTTCATTGAAGTGAAATGAAATGATTGAAAATAGCGGGAAATTCACATTATGAAATGTTTTTCCCTAAAACCTGTTGGCCTCAATTATTGACATCCCTAGAAATGTTTGTGAGTTAAATATATCTGATGTATATTCCCATTATTATCATACCAGGTTGATTAGGAACAAATTGTCCAGCCATGACTTGTTGGTTCACAGGAATGTAAATATGAGCAAACGCAAAGGCCAAATTCCTTTAATTATCCACCTTAATGAGTAAGACCATAGAATATAGTTAGGAAGAATATACTGAAATGCAGCAAAATATTGTTGAGATTCACACATTAGAAAGTGGCTGTAAGATAATAGCTAAAGCATTGAAAATTCCCATTTCCACCATCAGGGCAATAATTATGAAGTTCCACCTACAGATGTTACGAATCTGCCTGTGGGCCTGTTTTCCTGCTGTAGATCCTGTAGATCTGGTTTAAATACATGGCATCATGGATTCTATCAAGTACCAACAGATACAAAAATTGAAATTTGACCAGCTCTGCTAGTAATCTTATCATGGCCGTTGTTGGATTTTCCACTAGGGCAATGATCCAAAACGACCATCAAAATCAACACAAAATGTGTCACTGAGCACAAAATGAAGCTTCTGCTTCTAAAGTATTAAATAAAGGGGTGCAATTAATTGTGGCCAACATGTATTGGAAAAGACATTTATTTTGTTTATATATATATTTTTTTCGTTGAAAGGTTAGGTTTTTTCTTTTCTTAAAAGAAGAAATCTCAATGAAATTTGTTTTTTACAGGCTTCTCCAGGGGTGCCAATAATTCTGACCATGATATACATATATTTTGTATGCATTTATAAATATTTGATTTTTAGATTTAATATATAGAAACAAATATTTAAAAATTCAAAATCTATAAATCATAATCTTCAAAATTATTAAATGTATACATGCACAAATTTACTAAAGGATTTAAAAAATTAAGTACAATATTTAAAAGTCCCCTTACACTTCTAGAAGTACAACCACTTTACTTGCATAATTACTATCATTAGAAAAACTGAATCAAAAACATATTTGAAGTGACAGTTAACATCATTTCATCAAGTCCTTTTGTGTTGTGTGAACCAAAATAAGTGTATACGGCTATAAAATTATCAGATAATCCTTTTAAGCAAAGCAAAAGGCTTATACTGTCAAAAAAATTGGTTTCAAATGAATTCTAGCGCTAACAGACCGGCTCCAAAAGCCTATTCTAACTTGTAGTTGTTACATAAGTCTGCAGTCATAAGGGGGTGGCTGGTTATTTCTTATGTTTTTGATCTCATTTTCTCTTTCTGTCTTGCTCAGACCGTGTGTCAGGATGTAGGTGGGGATGAAGCAGACGATGACGAGCAGCAGGTGTTTAAGAGCATTTCACTTTTTATATATTAGTCACAGTTCGCTGTCAGAAATGACACAATTAACCTAAAAGGACTGTGACAGAGTGGAATAATTGAGTGTTTGTGTCTCAGGCGGAGTATGATGCCATGCTGCAGGAGTTTGCGGGTGAAGGGATTCCTGTTTTAGCCTCAGCTGTGCCAGCTGAGACGTTCTACCCTCACCTCAACGACCTGCTGCCCCTCATCATGAGCAAAGCTGTGAGTCCCTCATTCACGTTCACTGATGAAACTCATACTTTACATTTATGCATTTGGCAGATGCTTTTATCCAAAGCGAATTACATTGCATTCAAGGAACATATCAATTCTTTAACACCTAAAGTCCTATTCAAGTCAACGGCCTCTTGAATTGGCAGTCTGTCACACAGCGGGATACAACTTCCGTTTTAGAATTTTTCTACTTTAATAACTGAAGTCTATTTTACTCTGTTTGAAATGGTATTTAATTTTAATTGATATTTTGTAATATTAAACATATATTACAGTCATACTTTTAATGCAATATGTATTGCTTTGCAAAAATGTATCCGATATGTTGTTCTCCTGGATTAAATGACTGGTAGACAGGTAGAGATTTTGGAGTAACATTTCAATCGTAGTTCTGCTCATGTGATGTTTTGGTCACAAAAGCTTACCATTTGCATGCAATGCAATTTTTTTATTTATTTTTTAAAATAACTATATTGTGATTTATATTGTTATTATGAAATAAAATAACTTTTTGAGCCAAGCCTTTTTTTCTTTTTCTTCTTGTTTTTAGCTGTCTTTGCAGCCAATATTTCCATCATGAATAATTCAAGTCTGTTTCACTCTTTCTGAAATGGGATTTAATTTTAATTGATGTTTTGTAATGTATAAAACCATAAAAATGTCAAATATGTGTTAAAGTTCAAAAGGATCGGGTCAGTAAGATTTTTCAGTAATATATTTACTGACTATCATAATACATTTTCACAATAAAAACTTTTTATTCCTGTGATGCAAAGCTGAATTTTCAGCAGTCGTTACCAGTTTTTGTCATAATATTAGAATTTTGTCTGATTTTCTGCTTAAGAAACGTTTCTTATCAATGTTAAAAATAGTTGTGCTGCTTAATACTTGTGGAAGCTGTTATGCTCCTCTTTCTTTTAAGATTAATAGAAAAATATAGAAGAACAGTATTTATTTTGAAATGACTATTTTCTAACATTATAAACCTCTTTGATCTTTTATTTATTTTTTTAAGAAATCCTCATGCACAGAGGCAGACCGTTCCTTCTCTGTTGGAACGATTGGAGAAACCCTGCACTCATTGGCGGGTGTGGCTGGAGGCAGGGCGGTTGCTGGCCGGCTGTCCAATCGTCTGCTGCCGGTTCTTGTGGCTGGAGTGAGGGACGGTGATCCAGAGGTGCGCAATAACAGTGTGTTTGCACTGGGAGCTCTCGCACAGGCCGCCGGACCCATCGTTGCCTCGTATCCTTCACAGATCCCTGTGTGCATGCGTACCTATTGTATGACCTCCTTCTGTTAACCTTAACCCGGCTGCTTCAGTGACTACCCCATGATGCTCTCCCTGTTCTCCAATCTACTCTCTAAAGAGTCTGACCTGAGAGTGATTGACAACCTGTGTGCTGCCCTGTGCAGGATGATCATGAGCCATGTGGAGGGGGTCCCACTCGAGCAGGTCACTGCTGTCTTTGGTTTATTATCTATTCCAGGGATAGGCAATGTCGGCCCTAGAGTGCAGTGTTTAGCTCCAATCCTTATCAAACACACCTGAACAAGCAAATCAATATCATTGTGATTACTAAGGCTGCAGGCAAGGCAAAAATTTCTTTTTTCTTCTAAACCCTGCAGTACTGACGCTGCCCATCCCTGATCTATACTGTTAAAGGGATATTTCACACTAAAATGAAAAATAATTGACTCACTTCCATGTTGTTTCTTTTACTTTGGTTAATCATGAGGCACAAATGAAGATAAACAGAAGCTCAAGCCTGCTTACTAATGTGGTTCATTCTCACCTTATGCGGCTAGTTTGAGCTTCCGCAAAAAACCCAATGAGTTTATTAATCAAACAAGTATGCTTTAGCTTCCGTTAGAGTGCTCTATGGATGTTTGCTGATCAATGTTTGTGCGTAAATAAAAGCCTAAATTAAAATCTGTTCATGTATAACAATTGTCTTTTCAGAAGACTTGGATTAAAGTGGCATTGTTTGTGTTAGTGTATACGAGTGCTGAGAAAGTCATATATGGTAATGCTTGTAATCACAACAACCTGGGCCATCTGACCAATCAGAGCGGAGTGTGCTTTCAAAAAGGAGGGGTTAAGGGAGATTGATTTTTTTTTTTTTTTTTTTTTTTTTTTTTTTTTAAACCTTGGATGCATGTAAACCTTTTGTTGTAAACCTCCAAGACAAAATTGGGAATCTTTAAAATAATATAATAGAGGCACTTTAATTTTGAGTGATGCAACAAAAATATATCGGGTTCTAAAACCCATTTTTTTTCCCATTTCTTGCAGGTCTTTCCTGCTCTGGTGGCTCGTCTCCCTCTGAAAGAGGACATGGAGGAGAACAAAACCATCTACAGCTGCCTGACGTTCCTCTTCTCGCACAACCCTGTGCTGGTAAAAGCTCATTTTCACTCCCAGCATGCTCTGCTCACAGCTCCTTATTGAATTTTGTCCTATCAATGAGCCGATTGTTTCATTTCTCACTCCAGGTTGTTAGTCAGCTCAAGCCAATAATATCTGCTGCCGCTCATCTGTTGGCCATGAAGGATGTTGATAATGGTAAGAAAGTGTTTATACCGTTAGAATATTTTATTTTTATATTACGAATGACATTCAGAATTTTTATATTCACTGATGTATTCTTTTAGAAACTCAAAACAGCCTCCTCATGCTGCTCCGAAGTCTAGCCCAGCAACACACTCAGGAGTTTGAAAGTGCGGTAATGTCCCTTCCTGATGAGCAGAGAAGCAGAATGACCATTGCTGTCACTCAGTCATAGCAAACACCCCTTATTCTAAGTACACATCCCCTCCCCTTCCAGAAGGCCTTCCTCTCCTGTGAAAGACAGCCAAATTGATAATCTAATTTTTTATTATATTAGAGATGGGCTGATTCAGTTAGCAGAACATGTTCATTGGTCACTCTGCTCTCTGTATTGCAATAGAGACGTCGAGACCATTTTCTCTTAAACTATTTAGTTCATTTATAACAATTACCATCTTGTTACTTTTGTTTTACTAAGAGTTTGTTTTTCCAATGAGTTTTTTCTGTATGTCTCAGTGACTTCTGGTTTTGCATCTATATTGAATATTCCATGAGATTCTGACTTGATGTTTGAGTGTGAAGCTTTGAATTGCCTTGCAGTGAAAGAAATATATTTCTATGAATTGTTAATAAAACAAAAGTTGTTCCTTTATTTCTGGGTTTTCCCATTTAAGAATCCACAATGTTTCTGAAAAAAGCACATTTTTATTAACATAGAAAATGCAGTTTATAAGTACAGAGTTTTATGTTGCAGAATAAGTTATAAGCCTCATTCCTGAGTCATTTGAACTCTGTTGCATTAGTAATGTCATTTTGTGCATCAGCAAGTTAAACCAAAACGCATGCACTCCTGGTCAAGAGTTTGGGGTTGTGTGGATTACTAGTTTAATTACTAGTTTTGTTAATCTTTCCTTAGCCAATCAGAATCATTTAACTGTCATCATTGACGTGGTTAGTATCCTCTGTTAGAGTATAATTGCTGTAACAATGAAACTGCAAACTAAACTTCACTAAGAATTTCTTCTATAGACAAGGCCTTGTTTATTTGATCAAAAATACAGTAAAAACACTAATATTGTAAAATAGTAGAATATTGAATTAGTTTTTTTTTGTTATATATTTAAAATTGTCAATGTATGTAATATAATTTATTCCGGTGATCATTACTCCAGTCTTCAGTGTCACATGATCCTTCAGAAATCATTCTAATATGATGATTTGCTGCTCAAGAAACATTTATTGTAATCGCTATTGAAGACATTCATGCTTGATAATTTTCTTTTTTTTTGTCAGGAAACTTTGATGAATGGAAAGTTTAAAAGAACTGCATTTATTTGAAAGTGATCATTAAAATGTCTTTACTGTCACTTTTGATCTATTTAATCTATCCTTGTTTAACAAAAGCATTAATTTCTTTAAAAAAAAATCTTACTGATTCCAAACTTTTTACCAGTAGGGCGTTTAAATTTTTTTTTTTTTACATGTACTGTATTGGTAAAAGTTACCGAAACGGTCTCTTGTTAAATTTATGCTGATTATTCTAAAATACAAAAATAGCATGAGAATAAAACCTCTTTTTGTAAAATATTACCTGCAAAATATTAGTTATACTACCACCTGCAATAAGTAAAATGAAGAATCCTTAACTGACAGCATAGCACATCAAACTTGACTTTTCACAAGGTTAAAACATGAAGAACCTACAATTTTTTCTGTGTCATGTAAGATGTTAGAACGCTTCAGCCTAGTTATCAAACGTTTTCCGCTCACTCCCCGCTGGGCAAGTCTCGTTTTTCTTCTGTCTTCTGCCATTTGGACTTGGACTCTGACAGTGCGTCCAAAGCCAGAGTCATTTCCACCGGCTGGAGTTCTCTCTCAGCTGGGAGGGGGGAGACACAAGAAGAATATTTGCCATGTTTATATAGTAGGTCATTTTTATGTACACCAGACACATAACACAGCAAGACTTTGTGGTTGGGAAAGAGGTATGTCGAGGGAGAAAGTGAACATCAAACACGCAGGAGAGAGTGCTGAGCGTGCGAATACCTAACACACTTACTCAGCAGCCACGAGCGTTATGTTAGTTCACCTCACTGATCTGCAGATGTCATCTGTTAGCTAACTGTCAGGAACGGAGCGTTATATTACTGCAGCCTAATGGAAACCGACAGACTGAAAAAATGCTGATAAAATTCACTTCAGCTGGATCGTAGTCATGCCAGTTGTAATTCAATGTGGAGATGAAGCGTTTGTGCAATAGATGCAGGCAATGAAATCTGTTTGCTTCTATTTAATTGGGCCTTTATGTAGATGGTCCCTCTTGACTGCGCAGTGTTAATGTTGATTTTTCTGTGCATTTTGCAGATTTCGTGTGCACTGGAAGTCATTACTTAAAGAAAGATTCTTTATTTCTCAGAAATATTTACTGTTAATGAAACCGTTCAGAAAAAATCTGTCTGAGCCAAAAGTCATTGGAAAAACCAGCATCTTAATGAGGTTTCTCCAGAAACACTACTGTAAAATCCCTTTTTATAGGGCTGCATATGCAGAGACATTACTTTTATACCATAATAGTATTAATACTAATAGTATTAATAACTTGAATTGGCCTTTGGTTTTATATATATAGTTTTATTTTAATTTTAGTTACAAAATTATTAGATTTTATTTAGCTGTAACTGGTTTTTACTTCAGTTTTTGTCATTTTCATACTTTAACATGTAACTGGTTTCATTTAATATTTCAATTAACGATTTTTAATTGTTTTAGTTTTAGGTAACTGTTACAAGTTCGCTGATTCTACTTTAGAAATTATTATAAATACCTTATTATTTGACGCTGAAGGATACTATTCGGAAATCCATTGCCGCTTGTATATATATATTCTTTCATTTTTCTTATTTGTACCTATATTCTTTTCTTTGTCTTAATTTTCATATGTTTCTTTGTCTTATTTTTCATATGTTCTTTTCCCTTTCTTATTTGAATGATTTGTAAAGAGTGATTTATAATCAAGTTAGGGATTTTTATTAATTAAAACCTTTCTTTACTCTTCTGTATTTTTCCATCGAGTAAGGATGAATATTGTCAGCACTTCTCAACAGATAGAGTATGTTATCAGAATGTTTTGGTTTATAGTTGGAGCCTGAGCCGAGTTCAGCCTTGGAGAAGCTGTGTATTTGTGTGTGTGCGTTAATATGATCTGTATTGGTGAGGTGATTAACTGGCACTATCAGGAGACGGAATGACTTGCTGTTCTCGACAAGCCACGTCACGAACCCGTCAACCATGTGATCAACGAAGATAAGCTTCAGACTGTCTGCTCTTGTGTGGAAAATTACTAGTTTTGTTTTTCCTTTTTTCTTTCTTTCTTAGCCAATCAGGATCATTTAAACGTCATCATTGACGTAGTTAGCACCCTCTGTTAGAGTATAATTGCTGTAACAATGTTATTGTAATTGGGGCGGCCTACAAACTCCTTGTGAGACCTGAAGCTGGCTTCTGCTGATGAAACTGCAAACTAAACTTCACTAAAATTTCTTCTATTGACTGCACTTCTGACTCCTGGTCTTCATTCTACATATCTGGTCCTCGGGTCTTAACTGTAAATTCCCCTACAACGCTCCAGGTTCAGAATGCTTTAAACTGTAGTTTGTCGATTAACACATAAAATAATTTAGACTCCTCTCAATTTAATATACAGTGTATAGATAATTTATAGATGGACCCAGACATTTCAGGTGAAATGTGTGGTTCATATTTTTGTGAAAGCGGTAGGCAATTTTTTTTAGAAACTCTCTTCACATCCTGATAGCACTCAATAATAGAAGTGGTATAAACATGTACGTATATCTTCTCAGGACCAAAAATATTTGTCCAATCATTGCATTCGGTCCGAGACATACGATGCCATACCTTCCCGTCAACATGTACAGTGGTACCTCGAGATACGAAATTAATCCGTTCCGAGGCGGCCTTCGTATAATGAGTTTTTCGTATCTTGGAACACATTTTACATGTAAAATGGCTAATCCGTTCCAAGCCCTCCAAAAACACCCCATTAAATTTCATAATAAAGCTAAATTGACATATAAACAATGAAATAACGTAAAATGTTGAAGCTTACCTTTCGAGTGAGGCTATCTCCGAAAGTGGCGGCAGAGGAGGAGGAGGACAAACGGCAGATAACGTACGTACATACACTTAACTTTACGAAAACACATACAAAATTTAAAGTTTCGGGTGCGGAGTGGCTGAGTTAAAGCACGCCAGCACGTACGTATAGAAGATGCATGATGGGAGGGATGCTGTCCAATTAGAGAGAAGGATCTCATGGCTTGGCTAGCATCAGGAACCAATGGGAGAGCAGGAGGATGGTGGCGAGTCTACTATAACTAAGATGGCGGCGTGCAACGCGAGTTTCAAAATTGTTATGGGGCGAATCTCGGACTTTCAGAAACCTTTCGTATCTTGAAAACTTTTCGTATGTAGAGCAGCAAAATTTTTCATCTTTGCTTTCGTAACTTGGATTTTTCGTAAGTTGAGCCTTTCGTATCTTGAGGTACTACTGTATTTCAAATGGCCTACACAATTTTCAATTTTCTGTTTGTTATAGTTCTTTGAATGGTCCCTGTTGTACTAATCTAATGTATATTCAAAACAGCCTGTTTATTCAGGTGCAATATATCTATATATGATATATATGCTATATATATAGTTTTTTTCTTCGCTTTTGGTTAAACTAAATGCAAAGTGTTGTTTTGGAAATTTGCTGTAATTTTCAGATTTTATTTAAAGAAAATATCTTTTATGGTCTTAGTGATCAATGTCTTATATGTTTTGGCCGTTCATTTATACAACAACAGCGTTTTGGGGGCCTGAAAACGCAGAAGTTTGAAAAAAGGGGTTTCAAAGTGCAGGTTTTTGAAAACAATACAAACTAGAAAAAAACAAAAGTTATGAAAACGGTGTTTTCATCCACATACGTATGACATGTTGAGTCTGTAGGAATGTACAGTGAGCCCTCTTTATCCCCTTTATTGCGGTTAATGTGGACCGGAACCGATAGGTGAAAATCTGTGAATTAGGATCAGACAATCAGCTCACGGGGGCCACTCGTGGTCTTATTCGTTGATCTCGCGCCGGGAACCAATGCCCATGGGTGTGTACAAAGCCTCCGAGAGACTTTCTCTCTTTGTCTGGCATTCTGGGAAACCGTTTCTCGCACATCACGATGAAGCAACACTGCTTTCCGCAATACGGCTGCCGATATGGCGGTATTTTTGAATTTTTATTTTTCAATAAATATTTTTGAAAAATCCGCAATGCACTGAGGCCGCGAAACTTGAACCGCGAAGTGGCGAGGGATTTCTGTATTTTTTCTTTACAAAGTGACCGCCAACTACCGGCCTGCCATGCATAATGCAGTGTTTTTAGTCATTTTCTATAGCGATTCCATGTGAACAGGGATCGTTTTGACAATGCTGTCATCTGTCCGTGAAATAACGTTTTGTAAGCTTTATCCGTTTAAGAATAAAATTGAATGTGGTTTGCTAGTTAAAACTGGTTTAGCTCCTCCATGTCCCTACCTGGTTGTGTGTGTCTCCACGGGAGGATGTCCACCCCGCTTCTGCAGAAGGAGCGATCGGTTTGGGACTCTGTGCTGTAGAGGATCTCCTGACTCTGACGCTCCCCAGGGTGCTGCGCTTTCACACGCACCTCCAGAACGGTCACTTCCTTTTCCTTCTTTATCTTCCCTGACTTCCCCTTCACCAGGGTGCGCTTGGTGTCCACCCACACCACTCGCTCCTTCACCGCTGATCTGAATACACATGGAGAGATGAAGATATTAACAGAATATTTGACCCAAAATTCAAATGCATCTGTAAGCTTAAACTCACTCTTCGATGCCCAGGTCGGCAAGTGTAGTGTTCAGGAACGGAAATGCCTGGTCAGGGTTCAGAACTTCAAAGGGCAGGCGCACACACATGGGCACCTTCCAGTCCAGCTCGGCTCGCCCCGTTTTGTCATTGGTGGGGGAGTCACCATTCACCTTCTCCCGGTGCTGGACCCCATGCTGAACCTCTTGGCCTGCCAGCTTGACACTGGTGTCCTCTTTGCTTTCTTTCCTTTCGTCTATGATCATTGAGTTGATTCCTTTGATTCCTCTCTGGTTGAAATGAGAACCCTGATATCCTCAAGTCAGCCGATGTTTTCCAAATTGGAGATCCAATCGAGCCAGATGTAGACGAGTCTTCTCAGGTGCTTCTCTCTCTTTCTCTGCTGTTGGGTTTAGGTCGTTTAACACTCTGAGAACATTCAGAAGTGCAGTGGACATTTAAATGGTCTGTGTGAATGTGTGTAATGTGGCGCTGACGTGTGAGCTTTATTAGTCTGTCAGAGGCTGACAAATTACAGTATGGAGAGTTGTTTTGTTTATATTATTAAATCATCTTTCTCCTTCCAAATGTATGCGTGTGCTACTTAAGTTTAGTCGGTGAACCAACTAACTAGCATCTAATTTACTCTGTGAGGATGGCATATTGCTCTAAACTTCTGCTGAACTGTTGAGCCAATTTTGTACCAATTTTCTTTATTAATAAAAAAAAACAATATTGATGTTACTGATATTATTTAGCTATCAAAGTGGGGTTTTACTTTATGAAAATTGCACACACAAAGACATTTAGAGGGGTTTTACTTGATGAAATTTTGCACCAAATATATATAAATCTAAAGTTTCCCCACACCCAACATGATGTGAAAAACAATATTGATATTAATGGTTTTTAACTTAACTAAAATAACTAACTGAAACTAGCTAACTAACTAACTGAACTACTACATTTTATGAGATTTAACATTCAATGTTGCACCCAATATTATTGGAAAAAACATTTATGTTAGTGATATTATCTAACATTTTACAAAATGGTGTAATTTGTTAAAATTAGTTATTAATTAGCTCTTCTACTGCATTTATTAATCTAAGCTAATGTTCATTTCAAAGTTTATTAACATTAAAATGAAAAGTCTATTTGTTAACATTAGTTCATGTACTGTGTACTAACAATGAAAAGCTGTATTTTTAACTAAAATGAACAAATACTGTAACAATTGTATTTCTGATATTAGTTAATACATTAATGCAAACAAATGAGACCTTATTGTGAAGCTTTTAATTTTTGATTTAAGACTTAGTTGGGGGGGATTATCACAAAAATTAACCAGCTGTATAACAATAGACTAAACACTAGTTAAAACTAACCAACCAAAATTCCTGCATTATAATTTGCATCAGATATTACAAATGAACTAAATTCACTGATATTTTAGGAAGCTGTTTAAATGCCACAGCAATATATATATATATATATATATATATATATATA
The DNA here is from genome assembly GCA_037043235.1 of Rhodeus uyekii. Classification (NCBI taxonomy): domain Eukaryota; kingdom Metazoa; phylum Chordata; class Actinopteri; order Cypriniformes; family Acheilognathidae; genus Rhodeus; species Rhodeus uyekii. The sequence goes on from JAWRVZ010000078.1 coordinate 1,076,445, forward strand.
TATATATATAAAATGATATTAATGTTTTGACAATTCTTTTAATGACAAACGGTACTAAATGCTGAATGATTGTTTTTTGGAAGGTCGAAGTGCTTTTCAGTTTGTTAGTAGCTGTGTTTGGAAAAATAATTAACTTTAGTGATCGTAACACAAGTACATTCTAAGCACGCGGTGCAGTTTTGTTTTCTATGTGACAGGTGATTACCAGAACGGAGAGATTTACCGTGTCCTTACAGCAAAGTGCCACATTTGAATGCCTTCAGATAACATGTCACCTCATAACTCTGCATGTTTATGATTGTGTGTTACACGTCACTAATGCAGGATCCTAGTTCCTTCGCTCCTTCAGCTCGACCTCTGAACTTCTGTCCTCTTTCTTCCAGAAATACAAGCTGTTCGTGATACTCAACATTCCGGTATGCTGTGCTCACAAAGTGCGACAATAGTAAATACTTCTCTAAATCTAAACGTCATTGTCCTGTCAGTTTTACCCTTTTTTTTGTAAGTTCTTAATTTTGATGTCAAATTCTTTATGTCAATATGTAGTCTTGTTAAGACGGGTCATGTAAACATCTGATCGGCCAGATATTGGATATTCCTCACAGGCCTTTTGAAATTCACAGCATCTGTGCTATGGGGTGGGATAGGGGTTGTCCGAGGACGGTGTGAAGCCGTTGTTGACCGTTCATAGTTTTACCGTGACTCTTCATCTGTATGCTAACTATTTCTTAACCATATATGTCTGTTCTGCATACATCGCTCTTCGCATTTTGTAATCAGAGCAACAGGCATGGGTTTTATTGTGCGTGACGTATTTTCTGGCTGGTGTTACATTTGTGAGAACTGCTTCATGACTCTAGTTTAACAGTGTGAGGTCAGGCAGGCATGAGATCATGACCTGTATGAGATCACTGCTAACAAGGCAAAACAAAGGGATTTCTGCTGGGAGGATTCATTGATACACCGGTCCTTCACTGCCCCCTGTGGACTAAAACTGATAGGGGTAATTTAATTTCACTTCCCCTACACTTTAAATGCCATCATGACATGAAGATTCGTCCTATCTATTTTGTAAATGCATGTTATTCAACTGTATGTATCTTTTTTTAACTTCGTTTTTTAATTTGACATATGTGCATTTGAATCTGCCTCTATCCAGTGAATCAGAAGTATGTTCTAATGTGAAAGGATCCGATACTATAATGATTTTAATTCTCCTTTGATGTGATGAAGCTGTTTAAATCAAATGGGCTTTCAAACAAAGTTTTATGACTGTTTACTCTTGTCTTTTTAGAGCTGCTTTACAGCGGAAATTGAATTATTAATTAATTTAATTAATTAATTATCATAATCATTATTTTCCTGTTTATCACTCTAAAGCTGCTTTGAAACAATGTATTGTATAAAGTACTATAAAATAAAGGTGACTTGACAAGAGTAATATAGTTTGTATATATATATATATATATATATATACACACACAGTGGGGATCAAAAGTTTGGGCACCCCAGGTAAAAATTTGTATTAATGTGCATAAAGAACTCAAGAAAATTTTAATATGTCAAAAAAGTTAGATCTTATTTCCATAATTTACACTTTAAAAATAACAGAAAAAAGGCATCTGCAAAAGTTTGGGCACCCTGCAGAGGTAACACCTTGTACTGTCCCCTTTGGCAAGTATCACAGCTTGTAAACGCTTTTTGTAGCAGCCAAGAGTCTTTCAGTTCTTGTTTGAGGTATCTTCACACATTCTTCCTTACGCAAGTCTTCCAGTTCTTTGAGATTTCTGGGCTGTCTGTCACGCACTGCTCTTTTAAGGTCTATCTATAGATTTTCAATTATGTTGAGGTCAGGAGATTGTGAAGGCCGTGGCAAAACCTTCAGTTTGTGCCTCTTGATGTAATCCACTGTGCATTTTGAGGATTGTTCAGGATCATTGTCCATTTTTAGAAGCCATCCTCTTTAACTTCAGATTTTTCACAGATGGCATCAAGTCAGCGTCCAAAATTTGCCGATATTTTATTGAATCCATTTTTCCTTCAACTTGTGAAATACAACCCCAAAGCATGATTGATCCACCCCCATGCTTAACAGTTGGACAGAGGTTATTTTTATTAAATTCTGTGCCCTTTCTTCTCCAAATGTACCTTTGTTCATTTCGGCCAAAAAGTTCTATTTTAACCTCATCGGTCCACAGAACTTGTTTCCAAAATGCATCAGGTTTGTCTAGATGTTCATTTGCAAATTCGACCCCCACTATATATATATATATATATATATATAATTTGTATGTGGCAGATGAAACAGTGTACAACATAATTGATAGCATAAATTATGAATTATAACATATAAAATGTATGTTATAATTAATAACTGACAACAAATACTTTTATTTTTTCACAGCAAATACTTTAATACATGCTTTCGAATACAAAACATTCAACATTTCTTCCATAACTTGAGAACAGCTAAAAACTTTATAAGTCCATTACAAAACATTTCTAAAGTGATTTAAAAATATTAACAGTTATACATGTTCATATATATAAAAAAATCAAATATTAAACTTCATAAAGTTAAAAACATCATGAAAATTCAAAAATATAAACGTCATTTAAAAAGAACACTATAGTTCTAAGATCATGCAACTGCTATGCAAAAATGTACATTAAAAAAATTATTACAGTAACCAATTACTCATAATCATCAATGTATGAGTATTTCTGTGTTTCTCTGTGCTAAGACAAACAACTGGGCATTTAAACTAGCCTCTGAACTGGCATAATATATTTCAGCATAACATTGTCTAAAACGATCTAACAGCTTGGACTTGCCCGAGAGCCTGTATGTTTGTTCAACGGTTCATGGCAATGGTGATGACTCCAAACGGTTCAGTCTGACATGCATTTAACTTCAGACCTCCAAGCAGCTCTGTAGAACAAACAGATCATATGTCACATACATAGTGGCAGTGAAAAGCAAATGGCAACAGTGTCTTCATGTCTTACCCAGTACTTTGTAGAACAGATGAGCTGTAGTGCTGCGCTCAGCCTCTGGAGGCAGCAGTGAGTGAAAGGAGACCTTCCCAGAGTGCTTGATGAAGCCAACGATCAGTCTGTTTGACAGAAAGAACGACTTAAAAACACACAACATATGCACGCAAAGCCATGTTCAGCTATTAAGTGCCTCATTGAACCTGAGCAGGTCAGCGGTGGTGATGTCACTCATCTCAGGCTCCATCTCTCCCTGCGGCAGTTCAACAAGCTCCTCTAATATCACCTCCATAGAAACAGGAGCCTCTTCAATAGGAGACCTACAAACAGAATATTTATTTCACAGATTTCATAGTGACACACAGTTGGTTTTACAACGTGAGGATGTGCCAGTAAGACCGCATGATGTATCACTGCAGTCGTGAACATGACACGTGTTCTGACATTTAGTGTTTATTAACCGTCTCTATTTTTATGCATTTTGTTTTTCCTTTTGCAGTTTCTCACCATCTGTTGGTGGGAGTGATGAGGTCATTCTGAGACTTGTCTCCTTTAGACACGTCCAGCGGCACGTCTGAACCAACTGGACACACACACACACACACACACAGACAACAATTTTTATACTGTACAAACTGTATATTTTCTCCCCAAACCCTAACCCTTCTCCTAAACATTCTGCAGTTTTATATTTTCAAAAACACATTTAGTATGATTTATAAGCTCTTTCCCTCATGGGGATAAAAAAAGATAAAAAAAAATTCAGATTGTACTTTCCTTGAAGGCATATTTGGTGCCTGGCTGTAGTGTGATTACTTTAGCTTCTATGCTCAAAATGTCAAAGCAAAAAGTACCTGGCCAAGGTCTTATACATCACAAAAAACAGACTTGACACTGAAATGCCATTGTTTTATGATGATAAAGGGGAGCATTTGGTTGTCACCTGAAAGCTCAGACAGAGGCAGTGCAGCCTCCCCAGACTCCCTGACCACCTAAACATACAGAAATGTAAGCGAGTTAAAGACAATCCTGAGCAAAATTACACTTTAGCATACTTTTAAATACAGCACTTATTATGGAAATAATATACTTTAGTGCAAACTCAAAGTAAAGTTTTCAGACACTTAAATACGTTAATATGGAATAATATGCAGTTAGCTGGACTTTTGTGATTTTTTTTTACGCGCACAATTTTACAAATACGTCTTAATACTTTGAAATAAATGTAAAGTGTACTGTCGAATTATGACGTCATTTACTTAAATATATTTGTAATTACACATTTGTAATGATGTTTCAATTTAGTACACATATGTAATATTGAATAACAATGGAACGCCTACTTTTCAAGATCCAATCAATTCCCAGCTGGAAACACACCCTCTATTTTTCTCACTTAATATTCCACAATTCTGAAGTAAAGTCAGTCGCAGCTTCTGGTTTTAAAGGATAGTTCACCCAAAAAGGTTCTGTCATCATTTACACATCCATATGTCACTCTAAATCTGTGCTCATGATGTGTGGGCCTGATATTTAAATCAAGTCTCATGACCAGATAATTAACCTAAGACGACTTCACCTCTCTGCTAGACTCCCGACTCCTCTCCATTCCTCTTTCTTTCTCCATCTCCAACAGCGCACCCTCCTCCTGCACCTGTCGTTTCCTGGAGGGACGGGGGAGGGTGGAAGAAACGCTGCAGCACTTCCATAGCTTCTGGAGGTCAGGGTGGATGAGCACTGCAATGCAAAGACCGGAGGCATGCCAATTGTTATAAGAGCAATAACTAGAACTATATTAGTGCTCACACAAATGCACAATTTCATTCTGTTTACTGCAAGTGTGCACTGTGGCTCAAGCTCTTTAAAGCATGATGGATTCTGATTGGCTGATAATGTTTTTATTGTTCATCAGATGTAAAAGTTCATAAAGAGATTGAAAAACGAATCCATATGGATTGAGTGGTTTATTCTCAAGATACATTTTCTCAAGAGACCCGATCAATTTATGTGATGAAACGATTGAATAAAGGCTTTTATTCACATAACCATTCATCAATGTAAACAGCAGTTGCGTTAAGAAAACTCAAGCATGGTTACTTGACGAACCAAAGATGTTAATTCTCATATTAAACAGCCCGTTTAAGCTTCTACAAGAGAATTCTTCTCGTGCGTCAAGCAGGTTCAGTTGAGCTTCTGTTTATGTGTTTGCTAATCAATGATTAAATGGGAATAAAAGCCTAAATTAAATCTGTTCATTCACCATATAAAGTCATCAAGCCTCTTCAGTAAATATGGACTAAATCACTCAATTCATATGGATTAGTTTCTTGAAGCATCAAAGAGGGACAGAAATATCACAGATTTCATCAAAAAGATCTTAATTTGTGCTCTGAAGATGAATGAAGGTCTTACGGGTGAGAAATTAATTACAGAATTTTCATTTTGGGGTGAACTATGCCTTTAAGGGTGACTCCTGCTAAAACTGCTGAGCCTTTTGATGGTTCAGTGGTTTCATTATAAAGATCTATTAAACAGTTCAGTGTGAGTTAAAGGAGCTGATGCAGCAGTTTCCTGGTTTACTTGATAAATATCTGTGCTGTGTAAGTGTTGGAATAAAAAAATGTGTTTTATGCACAATGATATTAAAACCAAGTTTATATATGAGCAACTGTGTGTTACAACATACTGTTACACGGTGTGCTGAGCAGAACTGCTCCTGATAGCTTCCGAGAGGCAGGAATACTTAGGAGAACATCGGACTGAGGAAAAAAAGAGAAAGAAAGATGAACACAGGTGGACAGAAAGAGAATCACATAAGCAACCCATTAAACAAAAAAAACAAAAAATAGATTCAACATTTGAATGTTACATTTTTTTTCTTCAAAATACTCAAAATTTTACATTCGCTCCTGTTTAAAATGTTTTTAACAGTAAGATTTATTATTAAAAAAGAGGATTTAAAACGGTAGTTTTATTCGGCAAGGATGCATTACAAATATTAAGCAGCACAGCTGTTTTCAACATTGATCATGATCAAATCATGATTCTTAAGGATCATGTCACAATTAAGACAACGAGTAATGATGCTGTAAATGCAGCTGTCATCACAGGAATGTTACATTTAGAAATATATTAAAATAGATCCGTTCTAATAGAATTTCACAATATTACAGAACCAATATACTGTATTTCTAATACACTAAGTTTTTGAGTCAGTAGGATTTAAAAAAAAAAACTATTACAGGCATTAAATTGATCAAAAGTAAATTTCCACAAAATGTATTAAGCAGCACAACTGGAGTAAAAGCTGCTGAAAATTTTGCTTGCTATTACAGAAATAAATGACATTTTAAAATATATATAAAAATTAATATTTCACAAAATTGCCATTTTCACTTTATTCTTGCATTTTTTGTCGAGACCTCTCAAAAAAAAAAAAAAAATTCTTACAGACCCCAGACCTTTAAACTAAATATATGTTGTAAACTTGCTAAAAGAAATATATATTATAAATTCAAAATATATTTAATTTAAACTTCCAAATGCTTTAATACCGTATTTTTCGCCTCATAAGACGCATTTTTTCTTCCCCAAAACTGGGGGGAAAAAGTTGATGCGTCCTATCCGATGCACCATATTTATTGTATTATCTCATTATGGTATGGACATTCTTTGCTCAAAAGCATTTGGTTGTAACAATTATAGTATGGGTTTACCAGGGGGAGTCAGATTTTCACAGCAAAAAAATAACTCACCATATTTATCTTATCGTCTCATCATATGGTGAGTCTGTGAGCTTTTAAACCAGAGTTAGTGAGGGGAGTGAGATTTTCACTGGTGTATTTTTCTGCTCCAGAAAAATCTTGATGTTAGTGAGGGGAGTGAGATTTGTCCGGGGAGTGAGATTTGGGTACAACACCCCACTTCCCGGTTTACACACAAATTATTGGAGTTCGAATAAAAACATTACAGCCTTATTTTTGTTACTTTCACTGTTTACTGACTTTACTTACTGTTAATGAGAGTAAAGATAGTTCTTAATATGTTACATGGTTAGCATAAAATTGTTTTATGTTTTTTGTACTGTTAACTTTATACAGTTGATATAAAATATTTTACTACAGTATTTGGTTCAGAATCTTTTTTTTCTTCTAGATTTTCCTCCTTTAAAAATTGGGTACATCTTATGTTCCGGAGCGTCTTATGTGGCGAAAAATACGGTATATTACAAAGGGGCAAGAAGGTAGTATAGTTTGGATTAAAGTTATAATAGTATTTCACAATATTACTGAGTTCAGTGTATTTTTGATCAAATTAATGCAGCATTGGTGAGCATAAGAAACATTTTAAACAAATCTGACCAACTTCAAACTTTTGAATGGCAGTGTATATTTAAATAATTTAAAATTACAATTTAAAAAATATATAAAGACATTCATTTTTTAAACTGCATTTATGAAATAATTTCTTAAAATTATTTAGCAATTTATTGAATCCTAAATATTCATATTTTATATTTACAGCTATTATTGAACCGATTCTATATTTATTTAAAGTTCATTCGTCAAACCACAGCAATTAAAACAGATTGCTCCTTTAAATTGTTTTGAGATAATAAAAAAAAAATTTATATTACCAAAAGTTGCCAAAAAATGTTCTATTGGCAGTTAGAGCATGTTTTAGTATGGCTTTTATAAGGAAGACAGAGAGCCACTTTAACTCCTTAAAGATTTCCACCCGTAAGCTGATACTAAAAAATTGAAACGCATCAAGAATCGTTTTTGTAATTACACCACGGCTCCCTCACACTGCATCAAATTAAATCATGAGGTGCCTAAAGATTTGCAGCTCTACTGATTAGATTAGTTATCTATCACAGAGCTCCTACCAGAGATTGGGTTTCAATCAGAGGGTTGTTGATTTGTTGTCGCATTGCATCCTGGGAAATCTGTGTGGTTTGGTCGGCGAAGATCAGTTGTCGTTTGCGACCTCGCCTCTTTGGAGGCACAGATTGCTCCACTACGAGTCTCTGAGAAAGAGGGAAAAAACCATTGGAAAAATTAAAGAGTGAGCGGTTTTTGAACACACTGTTGGAAGCCAATATGCCAATGGCTGCCTTTACTACAAAGACATTCACGCTTCAGAACACACACGGATTATGTAACACTAGTAGAGCATAATTGGCAAGGTAATGTGGACATTGCTACACACACAAACCTCACTGGAGCGCTCCATCTCGACGTCTCTCTCACTGGCCTCCCTGGTTAGTGGCACGGAGATTGGAGGAGGGGTCATCTCCATAGCAACCCTATCTAAGGTGACCTCCGTAAGACGCCCATTCCCTTCATCCATGATGCACTCACTGTTCTTCAGTCTGAAAACATGGATTGAGTTATGGCTCAAAACAATGAGAACCCATTCAACACTAGTGACCAGTTCAGGCAAACATTACAGGCTCAAGTGGGATTCTTCATTTTTTGATCTAGGTCAAGAACATTTGGCCCAACAGCTGTTATTATCTGTCTAAACTGATGTATTGTTGGGTCTGAAGCAAACCAAGAGTCTGTCTGACTGCTCCTTTTTGTCCCACATGCCACATGTATGAACTATACAGAAAACTCAAAAGCTTTGTTCAAAATCAAATAGGCAACAAAAACTAATTTTTGGTGAAAGAAAAACATGAAACACATGTAAGTATATTTTTTATGAATTGTATTCCCCTCAAAATTCATTTATGGTTTAAAATCAGATTTTGGGAAATGTTATTTAGCCCGAAAATGTTGGATTAAAAGTAGTTTAGGGTGCAATGTGTCATTCAAATAGAATGAACTATGTGCCTTCCACGATATAGTGAATAAGTGAATGGTTTCAGATACAACTTATCTGTAAACTACAGTAATGCCTCCAAACATTTGTTGTGCCTTTCAAGTTCATAACTGCATCGAGATGATAGATATGATAGACATAAAGAGAGGTGTAATATCCACAATGACACTCAGTTGTTGTAGAATCTCTTGGCATTGTGCTGAATTTAAGTTATTACCATTACGTAGAAATAGCAGATATTGACATCTGAATTTCATTGCAAACAGTGGATCCTACAGTTTGGACTTGACAAACAAATCAGAAATGGATGCAGAGTGACTAACCAAATTTCAGTCTAGAGAAGTATTTCCTTCTTAACCTTTCCATCTGTACGTCTCTCGTCTCATCTTTATGTTACTCACTGTTCTATAGAGACCATAGCAGGATCCAATAATCCTGATTTCTCCCTGTCTGTCGCCCTCTCTCTCTCCTTATCTTCCTCATCTGAAGGAGCATATAGAAAAACATCTGACTTTTAGACACATATTTTTATTAAAAAATCATAAATTACAGTCTACTAAGTGAACAGGTTACGAATGGGCCCAGACAGATCTTTTTGGCATTTCTGTGCTGAGTTTCAGGTGAAATTTGCAGGACCAATATATTTCTAATAAACTACAATTACAGAGTTTGAGGTCAGAAGGTTTTTAAAGAAAGAAATATGTTATGACTTTTATTCAGCAAAAATGCATTAAATTCATCAGAAGAAATGAAAAACTGTGGGTCGGGCGGGACAAGCAATAAAAAAATAACATTCCAATTAATTGCGGGTTGAGGGTTGATGAGAGATCAATTATTAATGTGTTGATTTTAATAAAGACAGCAAACTCTTATTTCACAGTAAAACACAATGAACTTGTATCTCTCCTTTACTTTTGTTATCAAAATAATGTATATCTCTTCAGGAAAAAACTATTAAGGAAAACATACAACTCCTGGTGCTCCTTATATAAAACACAAAGGAAAAAATGATATTGCTTAATAACTTAACAGCTTTAACTAAAAATACACATAAGCTTAGCAGAAATTATTCCGATAAGAGTGATTTCCAACATAATGATGGAAATATTAATGTGTTAAAAGGCACTAATTTGCAGACTCTCAGTAAACTATGCAGATGCAGGGAGCACTTGTTTAAGCAGCAATGGAAGCAAAACAATACAATTTGTTAACCAGGGCAAATCAAGTGCTGTGTATGTGATATGCAATGGCTGTGAAGCCCTGTATGTATATGACAATAAACAAATAAAGCCTATATCTAGCCTTTGCTTGGGCTGAACGCATTTATTTTCTTATTTTCTATTTATTTATTGTTTGTTTTTATGTGTATGTGTGTGTGTGTGTGTGTGTGTGTGTGTGTGTGTGTGTTTGGAAAATTGCCATGACAGAAGCAATAGGCTACAAATGATATGTAATTTTGCAAAAGAAGGACTTTTACTTTAAACAAATTCTGTGTAATATATTACCATGTCATCACACTTAACACTGAGTGATTGCATTGTGACAATCAGGTGCGAGTCGGGAGAGATTATCTAAATCAGAGATTATCTAATTCAGGTGGATGTTTTATTTTTAACAGCGGATTCGGGTGATGATAGAGCTGATCTGTGCATCTCTAGTGGGCAAAGATTCTGTATGGGCCTGTGAACGGTTAACAATATATATAAATGTCGATCTATCAGTCCATCCATTGATCTCACCACCAAGATGGAACTGATCTTGCTGTTCCATGAGCATGTCAATCTCGTGAGCCGTGGCTTCAGGTAACTCTGCCCCACCAAACTGGAAAATGATCAGATAAACATGAGACTGGGAAACAGCTTATGAAGTGTGTGGTACAATAAACAGAGATAAAAAGGAATGAATAATATCATCTGGTGTTATTCGTGACTAAGCTTCATGTGGGTAGATGATCTGTTTCATCTAAAACTTCACAAAGAGCTGTATAAATTTTGTGGGGGCAAATGGTACAGAAGTGCCGTCATGCGTTTGGTGTGAGCAAAGGCTGTGGACGCAAACTCAAATATAGATTTCTGTGTGTTTTCTATTGGCTGTATGGAGGAGGGAGATGTAGAGTGAAAATCACCTCCGCTGCGAGAACAGGCACCAGCACTGCATCTTTGATGGTGATTGATTCAGGAGAAGCGATGAGGTCTTGAAAGGGAAAGATAAGGAGAAATTAGGTGAAAACCATAAAGATCAACTCTTTGACCCATATCAGCTTTTACTATATTTAAAAATCTCACCTTTAGGTAATGTAATTTCCTTTCTGGCCACCAGAGTAGGAGAGGCCTCCATACATGTGTGCTGTGACAATAAACAATAAATTCATGGCATAGCTGCTTAGAAAAGGTTGAGATGAGACAAATGTGATTTGTTTGTGTTAAATTCACTGTTAAGAACTCTAAAGTATTAGATCAATACAACTGGCCAGCAGTGAGGTTTTTTTGCGTGTTGCTAATGGATCCAAGTCTATGGTATTCTGTTCTCTAGAAACGGCTCTAATGCATAATTCATGCTTCAGATCATCACCTGAGATTGCAAGTAAGGACTAGGCAGCTCACAATCAACCCCCATTACTCCAAAAAACGGTTCCAGTGCCCATTCTGCTTCTTCTAGCTGGAACAGAGAGTCAGGGACATTCAGCCCCAACCTAGAAGGAAGCACAATCCCAGAACAACAACAGTAGTGATATAAACAGCTGTCACGGGTATATAAGGAACAATATGAACGTCTGTGTCAGAATGAATTACATTAGTGACACAACATGACAGTGACGACCCTGAATCTGACCTATCAGTGTCCGGCATGTCAATGTTCAAGTGTCTCTTGGAGCGAAGCAAGCGCTCGATGGTCTGCTGGACCTCCTCTGTGGGGAAATCAAACATAAAACACTCCATTTCAATATTATAAAAAAACATTTTCGGACAATGTAGTGGAATATTATACTTATGGAAAATATACTTATTAAATTAATATTAAGTTTTGTTTGATGTAAAAATCATATTAACATTATAAGTGCACCTCAGGAAACATACAATATTTAAAAATCCAATTCCTGATCCCTTTAAAGTCATATTCAAATTAAGTTTCTCCTGCTCATAAATTAAATTCCTCCACAAATTACGAACATCTGCTATTCTCTGAAATCTCTGTCATTTTGATGAATGCTTTCCATCTCAGCTTACTTGAATTGTCCCCTGAATAACGGTTGCTTATCGGTTCCATGCTAATCTCTAAACGCACTCAATACATGACAATGTGTTTTATAGTTAGACTACAGACAGATCTCACAACAGCATTCATCTGTTTCTGAGTGCAAACAGTGTTGGCAGCTGCTTTAAATTTTAATAACCGAAGCAGCCAAATCTCTATTCTGCTGAGAAATAACAGGTTTGACTGAGACAAGCAGTTGATCAATGCAAGATAATATTGTGTGCTATTCGACCGAATGGGTTTCCCTCATATGGTCACGTGAAGTCAAGGACTTCCATGTGTGTTGTGCATTGTTTTTTAGTCCTGTATTGCATCTTCTGTGAAAAAAGAAGTGTGCTTAATTGTATTGAATGGGCTATTGGACTATACATCTTAAAAGTATAATTTAAAAAAAAGAAAAATAAATAAAAGGCAACTTACGTGTCCTTTCATGAATGCGTTTTTTAACTGGATTACGTGCACTTTTACATTTCAAATGAATAGTTTTACTGTAAAGTACATTTTAAATCGTTTTCATAATCTGTTTTTTAAAGAAGTACACTTACTAGATGTGTTGACTAACATACACATTATTATAGTTTAAACTGAAGTGTGTTATTTAATATCATATTTAAAGGCAACAGATTTTTACATGTACTAAACTGCAAATTAATAATTAACATGCAATTTCATCAGTTGAGACTTAAGTATATTCTTTTACAGTATTTTATTTCCGTAGTAAGTACACTTTTAGAAGTATGCTAACGTGTACCTCTATTATAATATTGCTTTGATCAGTTTTGGTAGGACTGCAGTCTGATGTGTTGTAGAATAAATGTTAAGCAAAACAGTACAATCAATTGTGGGGGGAAAAAGGGCACTTTACTATACTTTTATAAAGTACACAAATAATATACTTTAAAGTAACACACCTAAGTGTGAATTAAATGTAATGTTTTTGAGTAAATAAATGCAGATTATATACAGTAATACCTCGGTTTATGAGTTTAATTCGTTCCCAGAGCGAGCTCGTTACTCAAAATTCTCGTACACCAAAACAATTTTCCCCATAAGAATGCAATAAAAATCATTCGATTCGTTCCACACGACCATAAATGCCCATTTTAAATATTTTTTGGGTTTTACCCTATTAATTACATTTAAAATTATAACCATTAAGATCTCATATAAATACTAATTCATAATTGACAATTAAACTAAAAATACTTGATAATTTATTGTGTCGTGATGGAGACGAGAGGAGGGTGTTACTGCTTCTTACAGGGAGAATTTCGTACCTTCTTTCTTACTCATCTTGGGGGTCATTGTCTAAATGCTGTACGTATATATTTCACTACGTGAACAATAGTAATCACAATTAATGTTAACAACACGAGGTAAAACCGCTGTAAATCACTTACAAAAGTGCACTGTGGTGAATGATGCAATCAAACCGAGCGACGCTGAGTTAAGGGGTGATAGGCTTTGTGAGGCTGTCGTTAGGATATTTCCAGTTAAAATGCGAGTGAAAATGCTGAGCATTAGGACTTTTCCACAAAAAAGTGTGTGTGGGCGAGGGAAAAGGTGTCACTCCGATAAAATGCTCGTACAACGATTTGACTTTCCATGCTCGTACACCGATTTGCTCGTATATAAAGTCACTCGTAAGGTATTACTGTAACTGTTTCACATACTAAGTTCATATTAAATGCACTTAGTTGAACGTTTGAGTGATTATTTTTAAACCACTTTAGCAGGACTTAAATACATCTTAATATGTACTTTCATAATTGTGTGAACTTGAATGAAAACAAACTCAAACATTGCAAATTATTTTATATGTGCTTTAGTATATTAGTCAATATATCATCAAGTGTACTTGCGTAAAAAAACACCATAAAATCATAATAATTTTAAATGTGTTTAAATAAAACTTATTTAGACATTATTACAAAGTGAGTTTAAAAAGTGAACTTAAGTATGTAAAGAAATATTGCCATTAAAGTGTTCTCTCATTAAGCACACATAAGTGGCCTTTAATTTTAATTGTATTCTATTACTGCAAGTGCATGTTTTAAAAGACGTGTTTTAATTTTTAAGATTTGAAGCACACAAAAAGTGTACTTTCAACACAATGAAGCACAGTTCACAGGAGTAGTGGAGGACGAGGACTGTCTCACCCAGCAGAAAAGCACACTGGCGATGGAAGACGATGACTACACCGTACTGGAGCTGAGAGGACAGGTAAAGAGAGAAACGGGGCCGGGGGAGGCTGGGATGGACCGGAGGGACCTGGACCATCACGTAATCCACGATGTCCTCACTACAACATATACACAAACACAACTTACAGATTAACATTTCAAAACTATCACTAGTTAACCTGAAAGAAAGGGCATCTCCCACACTGATATGATGATATTTTGAAGGAGAAGCAAAGCTTTCTCTAACCAAGTGCGCATGACGTTGACCTTGAGGAAGTCTCTTCTGGAAATCCTGATGCCTTTAGTGGCTGCCAGCCTGAAAACAAAACAAACTCATTTCAACAAACAAAACTTCACTCGGTGTTTTGATTTCAACACACAAAACTTCACTCAGTGTTTTGGCATATCCCGCTGTTCTTAAACGTCCTGTTGCCTCGCGTTATATTGTGTATCTATCTAAATGTAGGTTCAACTGTACATATTTTATTTTATTTTAACTTTACTTAGAATAAAACTGGACTGCATATTTTGTGAAGCTAGTGAGTTTAAAAAAAAAACTTCTAAAAAAGTTTTCTAAACCGCGGTAATTTTTCAAACAAACGGCCAATACAATAATATTGCAATAATTATCTATTAATTTGGTATAATCAAGTGTTTCATACCAGATAGTAGAGAAGCATCCCGTGTGACGCTGAAGCACGCTTGGATAATAAAACATTTTACCTCAGTTCAGTTCACAAATCTCAGCACAATCGATATCTAATTTAAAATCTTCTCTGATATCCTTTGTTCACACTGTACTTCGGCCAAAACACACGGAGATAATGTGAATTTCCTCAGATAGGCGGTAAATCAATAAAGCAGTGCAGTTTTCCTTCAGTGAGTTCTGTGAGAAATGATTGACAGGAGGAAGCGTCTCAAAACTCTAATGCGAGGACTATATAGATACCAACTCGCGAGGATCCGGGCTCAACATCTCGCGAGGATTGAGGCTCGATATACTCCCTAGGTAGGGAGTGCACTAGGGTTTGACACAAACCCGATGACCTCCTCGACCGTTAATGATTTTAATGATTTTTAATATTTATGCTGCACATAATGACACCAAATGAGTGATAAAAACACATTTTAAATTTGATAAACGTATAGTTGAACAAAGGTGAACACGATCACGCATTACTAATGTGACGATTTATTCACTGTGAGATTGATACATGATGCTGCCCTACAGACGATGGCACGTTTATCACTTTGCGATTGGGGTATCTTGGATTTAGAGGGAAAGTAAGTTCATCCAGTCGATTTCTGTCAGTCTGAAGCAAACAGACATTTTTAATTTAGTAACATTCACATTTTCCGTTAGTCAGGCTGTTTGCCCCGCCCATTTAGCGCAAACACTCGAGACCATCCAATCAAAACAGCAGAAACCCCAGGCAGAACTCGAAGGGGGCGGGGCCGATGACGTCCTGTGGTTCTGATGGGAAGTGGGGAGTTTAAGGCCACGCCTCTGCGTGAAGAATTCTTCAGAGTCAGATTGAAGCAAGTTGAGTCCAGCTGCTCATAGAGCGCATCTGATCGTGTCGCGGGGCAAGCCGAGGACATGGCCTACCATAACCAGTACAGACCACCGCAATACAACAGCGCGCCGCCGGATCAGGGCTTTCTATGGAATATCTTTCAGAGGTGAGTGAAACGAGCGCGATCCGCATGTGGCTGCGGGTTTGACAGGCGCAGCAGGAAAGAGCGAGTCAACACAGGAACACACGACACGCTCAACTTCAGCTCGCAGAAAAAATGTCTGTAATATTTTGTAGTTACTTCTGCCGCATTTCAGTGGATAGCAGACTCTCCTCGTCTGACTTTTTATTTGTCAAGCCGTTCAACAGTTACTTTCGAATACGCCTTTCTTAGTAGTTTCCAATACCAAATCACATATGTGTGTTTGTCATATGCAATATAATTACTCACGCACGCACACACTCTCACATACACACACTCACATACATACACACACACACACACACACAAATGAGCGGAGAGTGAGTTGTTTTGCTTTATGAAAGTTGCTCGTGTCTATAGTAACGAATTATGTAATACTGCAGAGGATCGAGTCTTAAGGGCCGTTCACACGCTCTTCTTCTTTCGTTCCCGTTGCGCTGTTGATTTATGTCACTGATTTCTGTGAATCATTTATATAGATCAGTGCTTCAAGTGCATATATACTGTGTCTGCTCTTAGAGACTTTTGTCAACCATTGCGATTTTGTAATGACTAGTCAAGTCAAAAGTAATTCAACTTTCGTTTTCCATTCAAGAACGCGTATCCACCTCACTCACTCACTCTCTCTCTCTCACACACATACACACACACACACACACACACATATATATATATATATATACACTCACTCAATCACTCACACGTATATACTCACTCAATCACTCACACGTATATACTCACTCAATCACTCACACGTATATACTCACTCAATCACTCACGCATATATACTCACTCAATCACTCACACATATATACTCACTCAATCACTCACACATATATACTCACTCAATCACTCACACATATATACTCACTCAATCACACACACATATATACTCACTCAATCACACACACATATATACTCACTCAATCACTCACACATATATACTCACTCAATCACTCACACATATATACTCACTCAATCACACACACATATATACTCACTCAATCACACACACATATATACTCACTCAATCACTCACGCATATATACTCACTCAATCACTCACACATATATACTCACTCAATCACACACACATATATACTCACTCAATCACTCACACATATATACTCACTCAATCACACACACATATATACTCACTCAATCACACACACATATATACTCACTCAATCACACACACATATATACTCACTCAATCACTCACACATATATACTCACTCAATCACTCACACATATATACTCACTCAATCACACACACATATATACTCACTCAATCACACACACATATATACTCACTCAATCACTCACACATATATACTCACTCAATCACTCACACATATATACTCACTCAATCACTCACACATATATACTCACTCAATCACTCACACATATATACTCACTCACTCACTCACACATATATACTCACTCAATCACTCACACATATATACTCACTCACTCAATCACACACACATATATACTCACTCAATCACACACACATATATACTCACTCAATCACTCACACATATATACTCACTCAATCACTCACACATATATACTCACTCAATCACTCACACATATATACTCACTCAATCACTCACACATATATATACTCACTCAATCACACACACATATATACTCACTCAATCACTCACACATATATACTCACTCAATCACTCACACATATATACTCACTCAATCACTCACACATATATACTCACTCAATCACTCACACATATATACTCACTCAATCACTCACACATATATACTCACTCAATCACTCACACATATATACTCACTCAATCACTCACACATATATACTCACTCAATCACTCACACATATATACTCACTCAATCACTCACACATATATACTCACTCAATCACTCACACATATATACTCACTCAATCACTCACACATATATACTCACTCAATCACTCACACATATATACTCACTCAATCACTCACACATATATACTCACTCAATCACTCACACATATATACTCACTCAATCACTCACACATATATACTCACTCAATCACTCACACATATATACTCACTCAATCACACACACATATATACTCACTCAATCACACACACATATATACTCACTCAATCACTCACACATATATACTCACTCAATCACTCACACATATATACTCACTCAATCACTCACACATATATACTCACTCAATCACTCACACATATATACTCACTCAATCACTCACACATATATACTCACTCAATCACACACACATATATACTCACTCAATCACACACACATATATACTCACTCAATCACACACACATATATACTCACTCAATCACTCACACATATATACTCACTCAATCACTCACACATATATACTCACTCAATCACTCACACATATATACTCACTCAATCACTCACACATATATACTCACTCAATCACTCACACATATATACTCACTCAATCACTCACACATATATACTCACTCAATCACTCACACATATATACTCACTCAATCACTCACACATATATACTCACTCAATCACTCACACATATATACTCACTCAATCACTCACACATATATACTCACTCAATCACTCACACATATATACTCACTCAATCACTCACACATATATACTCACTCAATCACTCACACATATATACTCACTCAATCACTCACACATATATACTCACTCAATCACTCACACATATATACTCACTCAATCACTCACACATATATACTCACTCAATCACTCACACATATATACTCACTCAATCACTCACACACACACACACACACACACACACACACACACACACACACACACACACACACACACACACACACACACACACACACACATATATATACACTCACAGACACACACATACCCTGCATTCCAACAGCGAAACAGACGCTACTCAGTCAAAGTAACCTAGCAACATTCAAAACCAAAAATAATTGGTCCATGGTCATCTGACTCAGGAATGTGTACAGGTGAGTGAGTCAGCAGTGTTTATCTGAAAATTACATGTGAGTCATCTGTGTCTTAAGAGTTTCCATCACCACATCGAATTGCAAGATGAAATATGCCATATTATGTTTGGATTATGATTGCTTTTGGTGTGACCTGGTTGTGTGTATTATTATTATTATGTGGTTGCAAGTGTTTTCAATCTTTCAGAAGCCACATACCCACTGTTATCATCATCCTGTGGTATGAGGGAAAACATGTAAAAGACGGCTATATATAAAGACCCCAATTATACTGTGAAGAATGTATATTATAAATCTTTTGTTACATTATTGCATTTCTGCTCACTAGTACCGTACGGTTAGATGTATTATTCATTAAAATGTAAAAATCTTAAACATTTTTTATATTTTTCGCACATTTTTAAAATCAGAACTTCTCTAAAGCCCCTGTTGTTCCCCTTGTTGGTCCCTGTGAGTCCCTGGATCCCAGTTCAATAGACTTATGATGGGGTGATGTTATTGGGAAGTGAGTGGAAAAAGCTCAGTTGGAAAGCCTGGAAAACACTGGGAACAACAAAGCCACTCGCTCTACTCTGTAGACATAGTTTGTGTTTTTTCCACTTTCCATTTTGGTAAAAACAAGTAACGATCCAGATGTTCCTGTTCATACTTTCCCTGAATGGAAGTTCTCATTTAGTCAGTCCAGCTAGTAAATGAAACTTAAAGATTCTCAGCCCTCCTCTATCAGTTTTCCCTTATAAAGAGTGACTGAAGTTGACGGTTGTTTCTGAATTCCTTGTGTGAATGAGAGTCACGAGTTCAAATATTGCCTGTTTGGGCAGGGTCTCGTTAGATAAACAAGCCAACAAGACATTTCTTTCACAGTTTGCGGTGGTTATGGCCCAGACTAAACTCTCTTTCAAGGTTTTAGCTGTCCGAATTACTGAGGAGGCCCCTCTCTCTCTCTCTCTCTCTCTTGAGCCCGTCACTTCTGTTTTTCTATGTTTTTTTCCCCCTTTGCTGCTTAGAAATACTGGGTTTTTGTTGGTGTGTTAAGGCACGTTGCTTGGTGTTTTATTTCATAATGGCGCAGCACAGGATTTTGTAAAACCCAATCCTTTTCTACTGTAATCTCTTTATTACAAAACGGACCAAACAATACAGTTAATTTCCACACAAACGACATTCCCTTAAATTCAGCTCAGAAGGCTTGTAATGGAAACGTGTAGTTTTTTCAATTTATGGCACATGTGTAATGGAAAAGACACTCCCAAAAGCAGAAATAGTCAACCCGCTCTGCGTGAGAAAAACTTTCCCTCCTTTAGAGTCATTGCTGACATGTCCTGACTGAAATGAATCATGGAAATATCAGCATGGAGCCGCGCCTTCACAACATCAATGGAGGAAGGAATGAATATGTGAGCGAATGAAAGAACAAATCAACTGGCTTCCCAAGACACTTCAAAAAAATGTGCCATATGTAAACTCAAACTCAAAGGAAATGTTTTTAGATGGGAAAAAAAAAGAGAGAGTATTTCACTTTTTCAGTATTGTTTTATGTTTGCATAGTCTTCAATCGTTCTCCACATAAGCTTTTACTTTCGGTTTCATTTGAGCAGACCCACATCCCGAGGTCGCTTCTTATTTGTCTCATTACGGTTCGAGAACTCATTGTATTTCAGCCATTCATTATAAAACAATGAATTGCTTTCTTGATTTTGGCTAGCAAATGATCAAAAAATGTTTCTGTTTCCTCCAGGGTAGATAAAGACAGGAGCGGGGCAATATCAGACACAGAGCTTCAGCAGGCATTATCAAATGGTATGTTTATTTTTTCCCTTTTTTCTTGCTTTTTAGTCTACAGATTGAAAGATACCTACATTCAGCAACCACCTTTATAAATATGGTGTGAGTTTTCTATTCACTAGCTTTTAATTAAGAGAATATCATACTAATAATAAAAGGAACCAGGTTTCCTAAACATGTTTCTTGTACACACAGTAAATGTTGTACGTCAACAGTCATCTGATGGTTTTGTCAACACTATTATTTTCTGGTGGTATGATTTGCCATCGATGTGGCACGTTGATATTTCCATATGGAAATATTCTTGAATTTTTTTCCGCAACAAATGGGTCTTTCATTTGTTTTTCTTTCACATTTTGTATGTTGATCTTTCCCCACACAGGAGATGTTAACAGTATTATTGCTAAATGCAGATGTCCTTTTCTCGTTCAAGCAATTTTTGCAAGGCTGTTTGATTTCTTGTTGCTCAAACAGTAGAGCGTGACGCTTGCAACGCCAAGGTTATGAGTTTGATTCCCAGGCAAAGCAAGAACTGATTAGAATGTCAATGTGTCGTTTTGGATAAAAGCTTCAGCAAAATGCGTAAATGTAAATTATTTGTCTGTTTTATTCTTGAGAGCAACGTTTGTAGATTTTAGGTAATTTCTGTGCATTTTCTATGAATGAGGCACACAATGGGTCCTTTTCTCAACAAATGATAAGTGAAAGGAAGTGTTCAGAAATTGTTGATTGACCTCAGGAGGTCAAACTAAATACTATGTGATCTGTTCTGTTTTCTATTCATTTTTATTAGGGTTTATTTGACTCTTATACAATCCCGTTATCAAAGTTGGGATTTGTCGAAATAAAGTTTAAGTTTGCATGATTGTTACGTTCTTGAATTACACGTGTTTACACGTGAATCTACACGTGTTTTTTATTATTGATAAAGATATATTTCCCTGAAATCAAAGAATAATATTTGTTTTTTAAATAATAAAGTTCATAAACGTCTTGAAAATGTAACTTGGTGAGTGCAGTCAACAATGAATTTGTGTTCAAAGAAAATTAAAATTAGATTAAGAATTAAATGAAATTACTAGTTAAGTTTCCCTGACATATTATTTTTTGCATGTTGTTATAAGCATTGATCTTCTTTTTTTCTTTTTTTTTTTAAATGGAGGCAAATGCAAAATGTGTGACAAAAGGTGGAAATCTCAGTGGTAGAACATGCCTAAATCACCAGCTTAAAGAAGGATACAGATATTTGATGCTACTTTTCTATCTTACTTTATCAAACATATCTATGAAAGATTGTTTCCGTCACAGAACAAATAAGACAAACTCAGCACAAAGGAAGACCAACCAGTTGAGTCTAAGTTTAACATAAGTACAAACCAAATAAAAAAATTTGCTGTCATATGCCATTCGGACTCACGCAAGTGCCACTGTTCTCACACCGCACATCTTTTTTCTCACACAATGAAAATACATCACAGAGCAAAGAGGACGCTGACATCGTGCCAAAAGACGAGAGACAGCGGGTTTCTTGATATGAAACAAAAAAAATTGCTATGAAATTCAAGCAATAAATGTGGTTTTGTGGCTCTTTGTTGTTACAGATCGCTTTGTAGTGCCTCAGTTCAAAGGTCAAGTGACCCTATCATCTCTTTCTTTTTTACTATTAATTATAGCACAAAATAAATATTAATGAACATCTGGAACCCTGGAAAGACGTCAATAAAACATCTTGTAAATGGTATTACTTTGAACTCAGAAAAGCCATAAAACCCAAAAGTGAACATAAGCTTGATGGTTAACTAGATTTTTTTCATATTCATATTTTTTACTCATTAAAAACGTATTATAGCATTATTAAAAAAAAAATATTCTATGCAATTATAAATCAATTACTTTTAATATTATATTAATGTACCAGCTGACTGGGTTCCCTGTATAGTTTACAGCATTAGTTGAGAGAACTTATTTATTTTTTTCCTTGAGAAAAATGAACCTGAAATATATCCAAATGAATACATCAGAATAAAATTGCACGTTTATGAATAGAAGTCAAATTGTAAAATAATAACAGTGAGTTCTGGGGACAGAAAACCTGAAGGAGGTCAGTCTGTTCAGTTGGCTCTGAAGTTAAGTGATTTCCTTCTTGTATTTATCAGTTAGAGTAGGTATAACTCAAATATTTAAAATATTAATCAGTGGAATAGTTGACGATTAATCGAATAATCGTTTCAGCAAATGTATGTCTGTGGCCCTAATAAGAAGTCGCAATTACTTTTTTCTTTAAAGTTTTTACTCTGTGTCAGACTCAAGGCTTTTTGTGTCGCTGATGTTTTAAAAACAAAGTAATAGGACACCAAAGTGTACCTTACTCGAGAAATGTGCCTTAGTCAAATACCTCCTCAACCTATTTTGCTTCATGAGCATATGGCTTTGCTGCCAAAGTGGGTCAGAGTGCCAGAAGCTGTTATCTCCTCTGAGCAGGAAGGTTGATGTAGTTCTTGTCTCAATGAGGTGCAGAATTAGCAGGAAACTCCGTTATCTTTCTTGAGAGTTGGCTGTGTGAGTTTAAGCTGAGCGGTTCAATGATCCCAGCGCATGTTCCTGTCAGCACTACTGCAGTGCCGTGTTGTAGCACGTGTGCCATTGTCAAACCCCATACGTTTGAGCGTACGGCATCACTGTGCAACATTGTAGCAACCCTGTTATTATTATGAAATAGCAGGCCATTGTAGATTCATAGTGTTCTTTTGTAGAGGTCATTGCATGCCACGTGTTATGCACTGTATGACTGGAGTCTTCCTGCGTCCTGTTCATGGATTAGTGGTTCTGTGGTCGGGTCAAGCCTTTCAGCGCCGCTAAAGTCCATTACTCTGTTCTCTGAGTCTCTGAATGCACCTCAGGGCAGCTGCAGTCCTGCCGTGGGTCTGACCTCAACGCTTGATGCTGAATATGTCTATATATGACTGCACTCTGCACTCTCGATGGTTCCTTGAAGAAATTTTAACATCCTTCAGATTACTGTTAAAAAATATATTTTAAGAACTGTTCACTGAAAGATTTTTCTGGAAACCAAATCGTTTCCCAGCTTTAAATCTTGACATTAACATGAATGTTATTGACTTGATATACCAAGAAACCCCCCAAAAACATTATCATTGTGTTGAACTAACACTTCTGTATTGTCACTGTGATTCAAAACCTTTTTCCTGTTGTTCCCTACCCCTCTTTTATCTCTAACTGTTGTTTTTCATGATTTTATTTGATTGTCTTACATTAAAAGCAGGTTCCTCGCAGCTCTGTTGTTTAGCTGGCTCAACATATTTATACACTGGATTTTCTCCAATGCTGCTCTAGGCGTTTGCAGGAGGGCTGTTGTTCACATAGATTTATATCATTCCTCATTGCTGTGAGGCAGTGGGCAGCTGTGATTTACCATGTCAAAACCGTCCAGTTCACTGACTCCAGCCGTGTTGCATTATAATTTCACTCCTGTGATCAGAGAATAATGCATTTTACTCCAAAACCATAAATGGAAATGAAAATATATTCAAACTTGCTGCTAGGACTGTTTAGCTGTGGTTTCTCAGATGTGATTTGGTGCCTAAAAGCAGATTTGTATTATCATTATTTTTTTAGGTTTCTTGTTTTTCCGGGTTGTTTGTTGTGTGGTCAGATTTAGAGATCTATAGTCAAGTCACCTTTATTTATATAGCACTTTTTACAATACAGATTGTTTCAAAGCAGCTTTACAGTGGTCACAGGAAAACAATAAAAACAAAGTTTATTTATAATCAGACTTGTATAGACTTTTGATTATTACATTTACATATCTGTACCAGTCCTAATTAAATGAACACAATGTAAGATCAAAATGCTATAGAAGTCTGATTACACTCAAACTTTGATGTGAGCTTTCGTGCTAGCAGACAAGCGACTGCAAAATTACCTGACTTTAAAAATTGCATTCTGACCTTCTCTGATTAAAATGATACAGTAGATTCAATTCAGAATTATAAAAATGTATCGGTTTCAAACAACTTTGACCTCAGAGGACAATTTATCATTAGAAGTTTAACTGTTCTAAGTTATTTTTTCCCCAGAACTCCAGACATTTATGAGGAAAATACGTCACTTTAGGTCTACAAAAATAATTCTAAAAATAAAAATATTGATAAGATTTTTTTTTTATGTTTGTGAAAGAAGTCTCTTATGCTCACCAAGGCTGCATTTATTTGATCAAAAATCAAATATATTTTTAATAATAATAAAAATAATTTATATTTGAACATATTTTAAAATGTATTTTATTCCTGTTATGGCAAAAAAAAAATGTTTTATTCCAGTCTTAAGTGTAACACGATCCTTCATAAATCATTCTAATATGATGATTTGGTGCTCAAGAAATATTTATTATTATTATACATTTTAAAAGCATTTATGTTGCTTAATATTTTTGTGATGTAATTTTTCAGGATTCTTTTTTTTGTATGGATGGTTCAAATGAAAAACATTTGTTTGAAGTAGAAGTCTGTAATCATGTAAAAGTATTTACTGTTGCGTTTGGTCAATTTAATTGCACAGTTGCTAAATAAATAAAAAGTCGCTTTGGATAAAAGTGTCTGCTAAATGAATAACTGTAAATGTAAAGTCTGTAAAATATAAAAAAGAAATGTTTATGTTTCTTGTCTATTCGGTTTCACCCAAAAATGGAGATTGGTTTGTATGTGCCTTTTCAAAAATACTCAAGAAAAACAAAAAACAGGCATAAAATTGTCATAAGGACAAAACATTATGTTTTTGTTTTTAAAACTAAAACTAAACATTTCTATAAAATATGTAAAAAAAAATTTAAATTCACACATTTCTAAAGCTAATTTCTGACCCTTTTATAGCATCTTTTTCTAAGCCTAGTCTCTTAACGTAAAATGTTGTTTTATCAGCTGTGTTTGTCTGTTGATATGATTTAAAAAGAAGTCCTTGTGTTAAAATATGCAGTGTTGTTGTATGCGGCAGACGGCTGTGTACTTGTCTAGTGGAGTGATGTGAATGTTGACGTTTTTCCATGATTGCTCCTGGAGTGGGCAGTGCTGTGACTGGAGCCAGTGTGCAGCACATAGGGGCGTCTTTGTGCCTGATTTCAGACCCACCTCCTCTCCAGTCCTTGCCACTAGCAGCCATTCTCCCGCTGAGATGGCACCACGCTTTTCACACCATTTCCAAAAGCCTTCCTAATATGGATAGGGTGACCTTGGTTGCTCAAATGTTTTTTTTGTTTTTGTTTTTTTGCAGGAACACACACGCACTTCCTTTCATTACAAAAGTTTTTGTTTTCCATTCTGTTCTTCCTGGTTCCTGGGGCTATTCAATGCCTATCCCTGCCCCACTAACTAGAGGAGCATCCTGATTGTCTTATTGTTCACCAGTGCAAGTCTTTCCTCTCTCGTAGCGGCTCTGTCAGTGTGAGGGCATGAATCAGCATTGCAAAGAAGAATGGCTTTATTTTACAGCTGTACGTTTCTTTCCTGTGTCTTCTGGTGTTGTTACGCCAAGCACGCCCACTGTGTGCTGTAGGTGTGCTAAGATAAGCACGCTCAAATAAATTATAGTGTTATTTCACCCGAAGCTGAAAGGGAGGGTTCAATGAGCTGAGATCAGAGACTGACCCATATAGACTATAAAGTGTGTTCCTCAAGGTCAGTAAAGGGTGCAAACTGAAGCTTAACTGGAATGTCTTTCTTACTACTTTCATGTTATAACCATAATGCCAATCCTTAGTGACCTCACTATAGGCATTACACTGAACAGAAGAACATAGAAAAATAGAAACTATTAAAAATAGAAACTCTACAGCTGTGTTGTAACCGCTGGCTGTCTTAAAAATTCTTAGAAATCAAAGCTGACTCTATTAATGGTCCTGGTTTTCCCTTTCTGTGATTATTCACTGTGTATTATTCTAATGTAGAAAAAGAGTTTGTTTTCATAATCTTTTATTGAAGGAGTCCTATAATGGTCTTTCACTTTTTCAACTTTAGTTAGTGTGTAATGTTGCTGTTTGAGCATAAAAAGGATCTGCATGGTTACAAAGCTCAAAGTCCACTCCAAAGCTAGATTTTTTTTTATTGAACAGAATCCACTTTCCAAGAACTACAATAAACAACTCGTTTGGATTACAATGTGTTTTCCTGGACCTAGTGAAGTCACAGTCACTCATTTAAATAATCCCGCCCACAGAATACACAAGAAAAGGGTAAGAGGTCTGATCGTTGAAAAGACCCTGTGTTTTTTCACCCCATTTCCAAAACTCATTTGTTTGACCTGCCTAAGACTGACAAACATAATGTTAGAGTGGTTAACATTTATTTTAAACCCTATTCCTGAAAATTATAACCCCAGCGTTTATCTGTGTGCTACACATTTTACGGAGAACAGCTTCCAATGCAGGCTAGGCACAAAAGCTTCTCCTGAAATGGAGCAATTCTCACTTTGTCGGGACAATCTGTTGTTTGTGGATCACAACGTATAATGTATGTCTTATTATCTGTAGTTGCGTTTTCTGTTAACAGTTCCAATTATAAGTTTTATGTTGTTGCTACGGTGTAAAAAAAGGACAAAGCTTTGCCTCCGCTCGCCTGCTAGCCAACATTAGTGTTGATGTAGTGTTTACTGTAGCATTTGTAAGCTCTTGCTTTTGTAAGACGGTTCATATCATATAGAAAAATTTACCATGGTTTGGTTTGGTGTCAGTTACTGTTTATATTACCATAGGTTTCCAATAAGTATCCTGATTAAGTGGTGTATAACATCTAAAATTAGATAGAAAAAAACATACCACTCCATGCAAGATCGTTCTGCACAATCCTCTTGTTTGTTAACATTCTTAAGTCTGAATCAGGTTTGAAATTGATGTTATCCTTAATATTTACATATGAGTAGAGCTTGCGGTTATGGCAAGGGGAGTTTTCCTGATGCTAAGCCGTGCCAATCATAACACACTGGGCCAGCTGACCAATCACAGCATATTCTGTGTTTTGGAAGGAGGGGCTTCATTGAAATTGATGTGTTCAAGCCAGACTGGAGAGAGAGGTGCTGTAATCATGTAAAATATGTGTTTTTGTGAAAAATCAAGCATTTTCTTGTACACCAAAAACAAAATCAAGATTTCGTAAAAGGGCATTATAGCACCCCTTTTGTTGCTTTTTAAGTGGTGCAAAAAAAGTTTGGTAACCCTTATTAAATTATATTTTAAACTAATAATGTATAATGTTTGTAATGTATAAAAATAAGCTCTACGAATTTTCATTGGCAGTTGATGTCAAACACAGCGTACATAATAATTGAGCATTGGCAAAACATATACTCTATTTAATTAAATATAAGCAAAATCTTTAAATAAATATTTATTTCAGTGAATATTCTATTTCCATTCTTCTTAAATATGTCACAATGCATGACATAACATAACCTAAATGTATCAACATTTTGCTTTCAGGAAGGACAGGCATATTGATTCAAGCTTCTGTCTGTTGTTTTAATAATTTTAAATGGAAACTGATCGTTGTCGCTTTTTTCATCTCCAGGTACATGGACACCTTTCAACCCTGTGACCGTCAGATCAATTATATGTGAGTATCATTACTGTCTTGTATTCACAAAACCATATACATTGGCTGTTTCTCGATATCTTTCTTCTTTAGCGGTCTTGTTCTCGTACTACTTCATCATCAAACATCAACGTTCAGTTCCAATACTCAAGAACGCAAGTACAGAGAATGCATTGAAGTACATGGATGTGTCCTTGATATCGAGGATGCACTGAGTGCAGACTTGAGACAAACGTAATGTTAAAAATGTGTGTAGTCATCGCTAGTGGATGACGTACGGAAACCAGAAAGCTTGAACCTTCTCTGTTCTCACTCGGGATTCCCGCTGAGAGCTTGCATATATGCGACAGCTCGCAAAAGTAAACATTTGTTATTTTGTCTGCCATTGTTTTAATGAAGCTCTAAACCTGGAGAAAGCCTGTGGCGTTGTTAAAAGAATCCTACCGTTGACAAAGCGAACATTAAATATACATAATCATGTAAAATAAAAAGATATCAAATGATAACTGTAATCTGAGTAAATATTTGAATAGGCTATGACATCTGTGATGCTATGTTTTATTTATTGTGCTTTGGATTGTGCTCTCCCACCCACTCCCTAATATATAACGGTCAGTTGAGCAACATCTCACTTCTCAGAAGGAGGCATTCTCTGAGTTCTTTTATGGTATCCTGGCAAAAGAAACAGCCATTCTCTATCTTTTTCTCCTTTGTCCAATAATCCTGTTTGTTTCTGAGCTCCATGACAACCTAGATCGTTTCCTATTAGCACATTTAGCTCATAAGGCTTTAGTTGTTTCAGCTCAAACTGGAAGCATGCAGCTGTCATCTGCCTTGAAAGTAGCTCAGAAAATGGAAGGATTTTGTCTCAAGCAACAGAAATCAGCAGAGCGTCTCCTGAGAAAGTTACTCAATTATAATTGACTGTGTTTAATGAGTCTTCACTCAGAATAAATCGATCACTCTCAGCTCATTAAAAGTTAATACGCATGGGCATCGCAACAGCTCAATTATAATCTTTCAGGGATACATTTCCACCTGTTTTCTCAGTTTTAAAGATTCTGTCAAGTACTCAATCTTTTCAAATCCAGGGCAAAATGTTATGAACGCATTCTGTGGCCGTACTTTGTAAACGTAGTAAATGGGTTTTGACAGAAAATCACAAGTCGTATTAAATGTGACCAAAGCATGCTTTCTTTTCTTTTCAGCTATGTTTGATCGGGAGAACAAAGGCGGGGTCAACTTCAACGAGTTTGCCGGTGTTTGGAAGTACATCACAGACTGGCAGAACATCTTCCGCACCTACGACAGGGACAACTCAGGGTTTATCGACAAGAACGAGCTCAAACAGGCTCTCACCGGCTTTGGTGAGTTTGTAATGCTTACTTATTGACTGTTATTAATGGAAAGCCGGAGGTGATAGATGCATTCAGTGAGGTGTTTAGAAGAAAATCCCGTAGGAATGAGAGGCAAGGGCACTGATGCACAAAACCCATAAGAGGAAGGACAAATAAACTGATGGAACCACTGATGGAAAATTATGAATGTCACCCTTGAGGAAAATGCTGAAATAACTTCAAGCACTTCTCTCTTTGCACAGGTTATCGTCTTTCAGATCAGTTCTACAACACACTGATAGAGAAATTTGACCGTCAGAAGAGGGGCCAAGTGGCTTTTGATGACTTCATTCAGTGCTGTATTGTACTACAGGTAATGATCTGTGTTATATGCAACATTTACCGTTTCTATATAAGGACAGTTTGTCCAGAAACATCACCATCATGTTGTTCCAAACGCATGATTTTCTTTCTTCTGTAGAAGACAAAAGGAAACTTTTTGAAGGATATCCTGTCCTTTTTCAAACAATAAAAAGTAAATGGGTACCTGGACTGTTAAGCTGCAAAATGACAAAAAATAACCTCAAATATATAAATGTATTACTAATTCGGAATTTAGTTATCATTTGATAGCTTTGTGTGAGCAACAAACATGTTTTTTTTTGTGGTTATTTGCAGACACTCTTGACATTTCGAAGTGAATGAGAATCTTTTCAATGAATCGACTGACCAGTCTGCATGATTTGTGTAGGGGATTTACAGTTAAGACCCGAGGACCAGATATGTTGAATGAAGACCAGGAGTCAGAAGTGCAGTCAATAGAAGAAATTTTAGTGAAGTTTAGTTTGCAGTTTCATCAGCAGAAGCCAGCTTCATGTCTCACAAGGAGTTCGTAGGCCGCCCCACATACAATAACATTGTTACAGCAATTATACTCTAACAGAGGGTGCTAACTACGTCAATGATGAGGTTTAAATGTTTCTGATTGGCTAAGAAAGAAAGAAAGAAAAACAAAACTAGTAATTTTCCACACAAGAGCAGACAGTCTGAAGCATATCTTCGTTGATCACATGGTTGACGGGTTCGTGACGTGGCTTGTCGAGAACAACAAGTTTTATGGTGCCAGCTAATCACCTCACCAATACTGACCATATTAACACACACACACACACATACAGCTTCTCCAAGGCTGAACTCGGCTCAGGCTCCAACTCTCAACAGAAACGGTACCCAAAACATTCTAACATTCTCTATCTGTTGAGAAGTGCTGACAATATTAATCCTTACTCTATGGAAAACTACAGAAAAGTAAAGAAAGGTTTTTAACTAATAAAAAGCCTAACTTGATTATACATCACTCTTTACAACTCATTCAAATAAGAAAAAGGAAAAAGAACATATGAAAAATAAGACAAAGAAAATAATATAGGTATAAATAGGAAAAATAAAATAATATATATATGTGTAAATAGAAGAGACAAGAGATTTTGATTGTCCGCCTTCATTTGTAACCCAGAAACAAATTTTTTTTTTTCAGTTTTCTACTCTAAAAATTTACATTGGCCGAAATGTACGTCTTCTAATCCTAATTGATAGAGTGTGCTGATTGATATCAGCGCTTGTTTTTTTGCCATTGGTTTGTTGTGTCCCTATCTTTAAACAACCCTGTAGACTTTACAGAGTGCTTGACTCTTGCATTGTTAATACAAGATTTAAGAGTTGAAAAGCTGCACACTCCATCTATTAGGGTTAAAAGTGCTGTTCCCAAACATAGAACATGCTAGAAACAATAATCACAGCAATAGTGATCCAGCCATATATTCTTAAGTATTTGTCTA
The DNA here is from genome assembly GCA_037043235.1 of Rhodeus uyekii. NCBI lineage: Eukaryota > Metazoa > Chordata > Actinopteri > Cypriniformes > Acheilognathidae > Rhodeus > Rhodeus uyekii. The sequence goes on from JAWRVZ010000078.1 coordinate 1,107,984, forward strand.
ATTAAATCCAAACAGCAATTTTTTTATGGTCTGGCAGTGAATTAAAGTGCCCCATTATGGTATTTTAAAGGTTCCTGATTATTATTATTTTTTGCTGAGCTCCTACAATTTTTTTTACATGCTACCAAGGTCAAAACAACACTTTAATTTTCTCTTAATGTACAATGCACATCACCTAATTTCTCAAAGAGTTTGAAAATAGTTATTTTTAAGATTCATTCTGTCTAAATCCCTCCTTTCTGAGAGCATACTCTGCTCTGATTGGTCAGACAGCCTAGTTTCTTGTGATTTTATCTACTGCATACGGCGCAGGTTGGAAAGGAAACCTTTATTACCATGTCTGAATTTCATCGCCGGAGGCACTTGTGTGTGTATATATAGTGATACAAACAGGAATGGTATTTTTCCATATCAATCCAAGTCCAAGTCCAAGTCCTTTGGAGATGTAGCAAAGTGGATTTGCAGCGCTGAAAACAGCATCTTCTCGACATGTCAACATTTACATGTATGTGTTTTGCATCCAAACTGACACAAAAGAGGAACAAAACATTCATCAAAGAGCCAACAATTGTTGTAGTACACAATGCATGGTTTATTAGACAACTAGATTAGGATACCAGCTAGAGAAGAGGAGAAATGCAGTGGAGATTATTTCATTGTTTCATTTTGTGTGTATGAGAGAGAGAGAGAATAATTTATTGTCCCTTACGGGAAAATTGTTATCACACACTGTCATACAGTACACGCTCACAAAGGAAGAAGAAGAAAAAAAACAAAACAAAAAAAAAAACATATATCCACATAAAGCAAAACATGCATAAATACATGTGAAAGTTCAGTTTTGTAAGCTGTTAAGTATTGAGATGGCATTTGGAACAAAACTCTTTTTAAAGCGAGCCCTTCTCCATGTCAGAGTCCTGTACCTTCGCCCGGAGGGCAGGAGAGTGAAGTGGAGGTTGAGGGGGTGTTCTGGGTCTGTTATTATGTTCTGTGCAAGGCGGGCTATTGCTCTGTCGTTGAGCTCTGAGATGTTGGGTGTAGGGGAGTGTATTATTTTTGAGGCTATGTGTGTTATTTTATTCAGTTTATTTTTGTTGGTGACTGACAGCATGGTGTAAAAACTAGTGGAGCAATATAACAGAATGGGCTGAATAATGCTTGTGTACAGTAATAACAGAAGGTGAGGGGCAATGTAAAGGGAACTGAGTTTTCGCAGGGCATGAAGACATTGTTGTGAGCGTTTATGGATGTCTGTTATATGATGATCAAAAGTGAGCTTGTTATCCAAGATGAGTCCAAGATATTTGAATTTCTCAACCCTTTCTATGATGTTGCCATGGATGGAGATCTGACTGAGACTGGGTGCATTAAAAACCAGTTCTTTTGTTTTCTCAACATTGAGATGGAGAAAATTGTCCGTGCACCAGTGTGTGAAGTGTGATATGGTGTCATGATAAGCAGTAATGGTAGTGTGATCTTTGAGGAGAGCCAGAATTGCAGTGTCATCAGAATATTTGTAGTATGTTGTAACAGGTGAAGGAGTAATATAGTCATTGGTGTAGAGTGTGTAGAGAAAGGGAGAGAGGACACAGCCTTGAGGAGCTCCGGTGTTGGTTATGATGGTGTCCGATGTGACAGACCCGATCCTCACAGCCTGTGGCCTGTTGCTCAAGAAGCTGTGCATCAGATGGATGTGCTGGGGTGCAACACTGAGTTGTTGTAGTTTCTTTATCATCTGATGACGTTGGATTGTGTTAAAAGCTGAGCTTAAGTCCACAAAAAGAACTGCAGCAAAATTACCAGGTGTTTCCAGATGTTGAAGGAGGGAATGAAGGAGACATACAACAGCATCCTCCGTCCCTCGCCTGGCCTTATAAGCAAACTGATGTTTGTCCAGCTGTGGGTTGACAGTTGACAGGATGCTGCGCAGAATCAGTTTTTCATAGCATTTGCTTGCTATGGGTGTGAGAGCAACTGGTCTGTAATGGTTGAGTTCTGATGGACGGGGTTTCTTTGGTAGAGGAATGATGGTGGAATGTTTCCATAGAGTGGGCCACTGTGCTGTGCTGTATGACTCATACATTATGGGATAAAAAAACGGGGAGAGTTCCATTGCACAAAGCCTGAGCACCCTGGCAGGGATGCCGTCCGGCCCCATGGCCTTACCAATTTCACACCAGCTCAGCTCCTGTCGAACATCCACCTCTGTAAAGGGAGGAGTTATTGGTGCATTTAAAGGGAGCCCGTTGAGTAGCTTATTGCAGACAGCCGAATAGTCAGTGATGTCAAATCTTGAGTTGAAGTCATTAAGACTTTTTGCAAAGGTTGTGGGATTAGTGATTGTGCTGTGATCTTGTTTCACATTCTGTCCCGTCAATATTTTTATTTTCTGGAAGGCTTGTTTTGTGTTCATTGTGGAAAACTCTTGTTCTATTTTCTCTTTGTATTTAAGTTTTCCTTTAATAATGTCATTTTTTTTCTGTCTGTCCAGTTCTTTGAGTGAAAGCCAATCCTTGCATTTAAATGTTTTGTGTTTTTCAACAAGTTTTTGTTTAATCTGTGGAGTAATCCAAGGCCTACAGTTGGGGAAAGTTTTGTAGGTTTTTGTTGGTATACAGTTACTCACACAAAACTTGATATAGTCTGTTATAACTGAGTGTGCATTGGTTTAAGATTGTGGTGTGGTTAAATTTTTGCTTCTTGAAAGATTTGATGTTCTCTGTGGTTCAGCTGGAAGATGGCAGCTCATTCAATCAGAGAGGAACAGAGAGGGTAAAAGTTTTGGAGAGTAACTTTTTGCCTCATTGTGAGGGGGAAAAACAAGGCTTTGCGCATTCAGTGTCCCTGAACTGGCGGTTAGGAGCAAAAATGTTTAGTAGTGCGTTGAGGTAGAGAGGAGCAAACTAGTGTTTTAAGGTGTCAAAGGAAATGTTTAAATTTGTTATATAGGTATGTAACAGAAAGTGAGACTGGAATTGCTGGCCATTTTAATTTCCACCTTGTTTCGGGAGTTCAGAATCAATTTTTTCTTTTAAGAGACAATCACTTTAGTTTCTCTAAAACTTTGCAGACCTTTTACATTTACAAAGAGCTATTGTTACGCTGGTTTTGGTGTGCGATGCGGAGATACTCGGAGAACACGAATATTGCAAACAAAACACTTTAATCAAAAAACTGGAAACATAAACGGCACGCGAGGGTGCAAAACTCGGAACACAGAGGGAGAATACATCCACACACTAACTACCCCACAACACTGACAATTACTGACAAAGACATGATAACGCAGGAGGATTAAATGCATGAGGAAATTACAAACAGGTGGAGAACTAAATGGGTAATTAAACTAAGACATCTACGGAAGCACATGAGGGACAAACATAAGGAACTAGACTAGACTGTGACAGCTATATTACACACTGCATGAAAGTAAATGTTAAAAAAAGAAAAGCATATTGCACAGTAAAGTCCCCAGTGCTAAATTAACACTGCTCTGTGTGAAGATGGGAACCTCCAGCATGGTGTTGGTAATGTTGAAGCAGTGTTAGTTAATTAGACAATTGAGTGATGATTGAGCATTATTGAAGACACCTGATGATAACTGATGAACTACATCTGACTTCTTACCAAACCCTTAAATAAAAGACGACAATTCTCTCAAGATTAAACATCTCCACAAACCGCATTACCAGCTTCACTTATTACTACCAGTGAAAATGATTATTGAAAAATGATGTTAGGTTTTCTTTGGCTGCTGTTGAAAATGATACAGTAATACTTACAGATGATAAAGAAGTCATTGTGTGTTAATATAATTCACTGATCTCATTCTCAAGTCTAATCTTTGATTTCATCGGTGATGTCTTATGAATATCACCTTGTTGATAATGGGAAGATGATAAAAATTGTTCACTTTTTTTGGACACAGAGACATCAATAATTAATCTCAACAATGGTGACATCATGCCTCAATTCGATCTGGGATCCATACGTTTATATTATGATGGCTCAAATAAATTCAGACATTTAGTCTGAACTGGTTCTTGAGTTCAATCCACTGGTTCAGTTTATGAGAGTGGGAGATTATCAGTGAATAAACGTGTATTTTAATCTTTTTCAAACACTAAGCTTTTGTTTAATTTCAGAAGACTTGGAATACGTTGCGCTTGACTCATATAGTCCACTTTTGAGATACATTTATGGTGCTTTTCTGTCCTTTTTTAACGCTTGAATCTCCATTCATTGTGTTTTTGTATATAATTGCAGTCTTGTTTTGTGTTCAGCAGAAGAATGAAAGACAAATGGCTTTTTTTTAACCGTTAGCTATAATGCAGTGAAGTACACCTAAAACTGATTGCGTTTATTTTTATTTAAACAGAGGTTAACTGACGTGTTCCGGCGATACGACACAGATCAGGACGGCTGGATCCAGGTGTCGTACGAGCAGTATCTCTCAATGGTCTTCAACGTGGTATAGCACAACACAAGCAAGCCTGCACTCTCCTGTGCCAAACGCCAAATGTCCCTCCCCATGCGGTCTTCAGGAGAGACTAGTCACTACTACCCTCTACAGGACGACACGGGGATGGGATTTTTATGACTCTTCATTACGTCCGTCTGTCTGTTTGTTTGTCTGTTAGTAGCCAAATCATCATATTTCTGAACCATTATTATTGGAAGAATTATGGAATATCACTCTCTCTTTCTCTGTGTTTAATGAATGTCGACATTGTGAAAATCATATTAAGACTCAGTTGCATGCTTTCTGATAAACCTTCTTAATGTCAAAGCATGAACTAATGTTTCTTTCTTTGGCTGAATTTATGTTTACAATGAAATACTGTGAGTGCAGGTTGTGTTTGCCATGATAAGATCCTTTTATTTGGATTGACTGTCAGCTCTTCCATATATTTGTAAAGAATTATATTTTTAATCTGCACAATAATGTAATTCAACCTTTTATTTTAGGAAGGAGGTACATATGCTTTTGTATGCCTTTTTCATGCATGATGCCTTACAACTGTTAAAATAACAAAAAAGAAACTGTTTTATTAAAAACTGGAACATGTTTGAACATGAGTCTTCAATTTGTATGTGCGTCTTATCATGAATGCGGCTCATGAGCTATTTGAACAATTTGTGATTCTAGATTAATTGCCAAGAGTCTGACAGGACACAAATGATAAATGAGTCATTAACTGTATGAAATATGATCAAGAAATATTTTTTTTTTCATCTAAGGATGTTCTCTATATATTGTAAAATTCTACCCCCTAGTGCGTAGTTTTGTGCAATGCATGCTAAATATATTTCTGCCTTAGCAATCTATTAAAATAATAGCAGTCTGTGAAATCCTGAAAAAGGATTTTATGGTCCTGTGAGTTGATGCCGTTCAAGTTGCAATTGATTTCCTTTGCACGGAAAGAAGAGATGATAATGAACTTGTGTGGTTAGTTTGACTGTTATAATAAGGAGAAATTTCCCTCTCCCCAAATTAAGCACATGGTTGGTTGTAGATCGAGGCCTGTCGGTGCAGCTGCGTCAGCCCTGGGTCGGAGGGGCCATGCGAAGAAGAGGGAAGGATCTGTGTGAGGGCTTTTTAACCTCTGATGATGGTTTCTCCTCCCAGGGGTCAGTTAGCCAATGGTAACTCAAGCTTTTGAAGGGCGAAAAAGATCTCGATCTTGGTAATTTGCATATGTAATTAGATTGGATGTTGATGTAGAAACTATTACTAAACTCTAAACTAAACTAAACTGATTGATCTTTCCTGTAGCTCAATCAGTAGAGAATTGGTGTTTACAACGCTAAGTTCATGGGTTTGATCCCAGGGAAATCAAGAACTGATTCAATGTGTTCTTTGATGTGCAATGTAAGTCGCTTTGGATAAAAGCGTCTGCCAAATGTAAGCGTCTGAATAAATGTAAACGTATTAAAGATTGTTCTGATACTAATGTGTTGCATAGGTATCAATATGTAATATACACAAAAACAAATTCAAAGATACCAAACATGGTGTAGGTGAGTTTATTTTAATTGTTGGTTTTATCGTAAAGCATGCATAAAACAAATACAATACAAGAGGCACTATACAAGACGGTAATACCACAGTGTCCTGGGATGCATGTTGAGCATAGGTTTCCAATAAATTAAAGTGGAAGAATCCTTTTTATGGGCATTGTGCATGTTTCAACATGTGGTGAACAGCACATTCCAGAGCCCAGTTTATGGCGGCCCTTCTCTGTCGGTAGCAGTGGAAAAGATTTGCTCATTTTGATTGGATCTTGGTGGACTAACTCAAACAAACCATCTAGAACCTTCAGATAAAGATGCTAGGACAACAGCCAGACGCCTCTTAGAGCGCTGTAAGACCTCTGGTACCAAGCTAGGGAGGGTCAGGACTTCTCATTGGTTCAAATGTAGATTCTACCCTTCACTCTTCTAGAGACTAATTCCTAAGGGTTTAGTCTGTGTCTCCCAAACAAAATTCCTCAGGAACTTCAGATGCAGCAGTAGTGGGTGAAGATCACAATGATCCATCCAAATCCATTCATAACTATGTTTGGAGACTTTAAAACTGATCTAAACTACACACATCCATTTCAAATGTATTGAGATATGTTAGTATTTTCACTGGCAGCTATTTGTATTTCAACATCTTACACAAATGCAGTTGTTTATGTGTAAATTAATGAATGCGAATGATAGTTCATCTTGTTCCATCTTGTTTGAATTGTGTTAGTTTTTTAAACTAATTAATCATAAATAATTTTTTCTTTGTGTTTATTTGATTCCCATTCAAGACATTTTGATAAGAATGACTGAAAAACACTGGTTTAGAATATTTAGAATATTGAACATTACTATAAGGTATTCTGGTGGTGGTTTGGAAAGTAAGAAATCCACTGGTGAAACTTTAAAGACACTTCAGAAACTTCTGACTGTGTTTTGTGCAAATGAGTTCCACAGGAGAAAGAAGGGTGGGCACAATGTGTGTGTCCTCTCTGATGTCAGCAGCTAAACACAGCATTAGAATAAAGAAACAACAAATTGCAATCGCCTCTTCATCAGTTAAAAATGTCACGGTTTATGAATACATTGTTTCCTGCTTGTCTTGTGTCACTGTTGTGATGTTTGTGTGTCAGTAGGTGTGCTCCAAGCCACTTGGATAATCAGCGTCGGCAGCTGTCACTCATCACCACACCTGCTGCAGCTCATTAACTCACCTACATATACTCACTCACTTCTCATCTCCATTGTCAGATCGTTGTTGATGTCTCCATGGTGTGTGTCACTCCTGTTCGTGTGTTCCAGTCTTGCCTCAGTTCCTGTTCCTGTCTTTGTGGATTGTTCACCGTCTGGATTGTCTTCACCCGCACTCGTCACTTCACCATCGCACCGGATCGTCTCAGTCCCTGCGCCATTCCGTGACCCGTCTCTCAGTGACTAATTGACTCATTTTCCATTATTTCAATAAACACCTTTTCACCTGCATTTGCTTCCAGTGATTCATCATGACAGAACGATCTGACCAAGGCATGGAAGCAGCAGGCAATCTATCGTAATCTCTGGAAGATTTTATCAATCGCAGTATTCATCGCATGGACTCACAAGAGCAAAATCTCAACGAGACGGGTCGCGCTGTTCAAGCTCTGGTAGCGCAGGTGTCCGAGCTCACCCAGCAGTTCCAACTTCTACGTGCTCCCACTGCGCCACCCACACCGGCCATTCTCCCCACACCTCCGGAGAGCGCCTCCCAGTCAGAGCCCCGCCTACTGGTCCCGGAGCCTTATTCAGGTGAACCAAATTACTGCAGAGCCTTCCTCACCCGTTGTTCAATGCACTTTTCTCTTCAGCCTCGGACATTCAACACTGAACAAGCCAAGGTGGCATTCGTCCTGACGCTGCTGACTGGGAGGGCGTCGCTATGGGGAACGGCGGTGTGGGAAAATCAAGATCCGTGCTGCGCCTCGTTCCAGAAACTCTCTGAAGAGATGAGGCGAGTGTTCGACCGGGCCGTTTCCGGGAGGGAAGCGGCCAGAATGTTGGCGGATCTTCGCCAAGGAGAAGGATCAGTTTCTGACTTTTCTATCGAATTTCGGACTTTGGCGGCGGAGAGTCAATGGAACGAGGAAGCGCAGTGGGACATGTTCCTGCATGGGTTGGCTGACCGCGTCCAGAAGGAGATTTATACTCTGGACCTTCCTACTTCTCTCAATGGACTTATAGAGCTGGCTCTGAGAGTTGATGCTCGTTTGACCAGGGCTGAGCGTAGGACACTTCCTAACCGCATTTCTGGAGTTACAGAGAGTTCCCGTTTCAGCGGAGGGGACGCGGTCAGCCCCGCCCACGATCACGAACCCATGCAGGTAGGGCGAGCTCGGCTTTCCCGGGAGAAGGAGAGGCGGAGATCTCAGGGCCTCTGCCTGTACTGTGGAGGAGCCGGGCACTTCGCTTACAACTGTCCGGTAAAAGGCCAAGCCCGGTAGTAAGTATGAGGCTACTATCGGGTGGGATCTCCGCCGAGAAGACCTCATCCACATGTCAAGTCAAGTCAAGTCACCTTTATTTATATAGCGCTTTTTACAATGTAGATTGTTTCAAAGCAGCTTTACAGGAAAAACAATATAAACAAAGTTTGTTTGGCTGAACAGAAGCCCCAAAAGAGCAGGCGAATCAATACAATTGATGAATTTTAAGTGTTAAGTTTCCCCAACTGAGCAAGCCATAGGCGACAGCGGCAAGGAACCAAAACTCCGGCAGGTGACGTAACGAATGAAGAATAGAATGGAGAAAAAACCTTGGGAGAAACCAGGCTCAGTCGGGGGACCAGTTCTCCTCTGGCCAACAGCCAAACAGTACATGATTATTATATTGACAACAATTCAAGTCCAATATGAAGTCCAATTTGGTCCGGTTGGAGATGGGTTCATGATCGTCACAGGGGAGGGTCCAGTAGAGTCACGGTCTCCGCAGACACTTCAGGGCAGTGCTGCGCTCGTGTCCAGGTCCTTCATCTGATCTGGATACGGCCCGGATCCGGCTGACCACGGTAACCTCGGAATAAACAGAGAACAATATCAGCGTAGATGCCATTCTTCTTCTGATGTATCGAGTACATCAGGTGTTATGGGAATGTTCTCGGTTCCGGCTTATCTAAATTATGCAGCCTAACAATCATTTTACATGATTTGGATTAAAATGTATGTATAATGTGTTATGTGTATGCCAGGTTGAAAAGATGTGTTTTTAGTCTAGATTTAAACTGACAGAGTGTGTCTGCTTCCCGAACTGTATTAGGAAGACTGTTCCAGAGTTTAGGAGCTAAATAGGAAAAGGATCGACCGCCAGCAGTTGACTTTGATATTCTAGGTATTATAAGCTGGTCAGTATTTTGGGATCGCAATAGACGTGAAGGACTATAATGTGTTAAGAGATCGCTCAAGTACTGGGGAGCTAAACCATTTAATGCTTTGTAAGTAATTAGCAAGATTTTAAAATGTATTCGGTGATTAATAGGAAGCCAGTGCAGGTTTGACAGAACTGGGCTAATATGCTCATACTTCCTGGTTCTAGTAAGAACTCGAGCTGCTGCATTTTGGACCAGCTGTAATTTGTTTATTAAGCGTGCAGGGCAACCACCTAGTAGAGCATTACAATAATCTAGCCTTGAACTCATGAACGCATGAACTAACTTTTCCGCATTCGTCTTAGAGAGCATATGTCGCAATTTAGATATATTTTTAAGATGGATGAATGCCGTTTTACAGATGCTAGAAACATGGCTTTCAAATGAAAGATTGGTATCAAAGAGCACACCCAGGTTTCTAACTGACGACGAAGACTTGACAGAACAGCCATTGAGTGTTAGGCAGTAGTCTAGATTATTACGCGCTGAACTTTTTGGTCTAATAATTAGAATCTCTGTTTTTTCAGAATTAAGCAGTAGAAAGTTATTAGTCATCCAATTTTTTATATCGGTTATGCATTCTGTTAATTTAGTGAATTTGTTTGTTTCATCCGGATGAGAAGAAATATAGAGCTGAGTATCATCAGCGTAACAATGAAAGCTAATGCCATGCTTCCTAATAACTGCACCCAAAGGAAGCATGTACAGGGTGAAAAGCAATGGTCCTAACACTGAACCTTGAGGAACTCCATACGAATCTACTCTCCTTCTGGTAAGACTGAGATGGTCATTCAACATGCACGACTGTCAAGCACTTCTGGAATCCGGGGCAGAAGGTAATTTCATGGACCACGCATTTGCTGTCAAGCTCCAGATTCCCCTCAAGACTCTCACTAACAAGATTACTGTTCACGCACTTAATGGTCAGGAACTTCCCACCATCACACTCATCACTGAAGACCTCACTCTCATCACTTCTGACAACCACTCTGAGACTATTTCTTTTTTTATTTTGGACTCTCCCCTTGCACCCATCGTTCTTGGTCACCCCTGGCTCATTCAACACAACCCCAAAGTGGACTGGATTCAGAAATCCATTGTGGCTTGGAGCATTAAGTGTCATGAGTCTTGTCTTGCGTCTGCATGTCCGTCTGTTTCTGTTTCTGTTTTTCAGGAGGAAACAGTGGATTTATCTAACGTGCCCGCTGAGTACCGCGACCTGAAGGAGGTGTTCAGTAAGTCTCGGGCTGCTTCTCTCCCTCCGCATCGTCTCTATGACTGTGCCATAGATTTATTGCCAGGTAAATCTCCGCCCAAAGGCAAGTTATATTCACTTTCTGCTCCAGAAAGGGAGGCTATGGAGAAATATATTTCTGATTCACTGGCAACGGGGTTCATCCGCCCTTCCTCTTCTCCAGCGGGGGCGGGGTTCTTTTTTGTGGGGAAAAAGGACGGGTCTCTGCGACCTTGTATTGATTACCGGGGGCTGAACAACATCACGGTAAAGAATACTTATCCTTTGCCGTTGATGTCTTCAGCGTTCGAGAGGTTGCAGGGAGCGTCAATTTTCACAAAATTGGATTTACGTTACTCTTATCATTTGGTCCGCATTAGGGAGGGGGATGAATGGAAGACCGCTTTTAACACCCCTAGGGGGCATTTTGAATATTTGGTTATGCCTTTTGGGCTTTCCAACGCCCCAGCGGTCTTCCAGGCACTCGTCAATGACGTGCTGCGAGACATGGTCAACCAATTCACATATGTCTACCTGGATGACATATTGATTTTTTTCCTCGTCTCTCCAGGAACACGTGCAGCACGTCCGAGTTCTTCAGAGGTTGCTAGTGAATGGGCTTTTTGTCAAGGCGGAGAAATGCGTGTTTCATGCACAGTCTGTTCCTTTTCTAGGGTACATCGTGTCGTCTGAGGGAGTACGTATGGATCCTGAGAAGGTCAAGGCTGTGGTGGATTGGCCAAGTCCAGATTCCCGTAAGGCCCTACAGAGGTTTCTGGGGTTTGCCAATTTTTACCGGCGCTTTATTCACAATTTCAGCCAACTAGCCGCGCCTCTGATTGCCTTGACCTCCCCCAGAACTACGTTCAGGTGGTCAGACACAGCCGAGGCTGTGTTTGCCAAACTGAAGGGTTGCTTTGTTTCAGCCCCCATTCTCATTGCCCCTGATCCATCACGGCAGTTCGTGGTGGAGGTCGATGCGTCAGAGGTGGGGGTAGGTGCAGTGTTATCCCAACGTTCTTCCGCAGATGACAAGATGCATCCTTGCGCGTTTTTTCCCCTGCTGAACATAATTACGACATTGGTAACCGAGAGTTGCTGGCGGTCAAGCTTGCATTGGAAGAGTGGCGCCATTGGTTAGAGGGTTCAGGGGTGCCTTTTATTGTATGGACCGACCACAAGAACTTAGAATATATTAGAACCGCCAAAAGATTGAACTCCAGGCAGGCTCGGTGGGCACTTTTTTTCGGTCGTTTAGATTTTTCTCTCTCGTACCGCCCGGGTTCCAAAAACATCAAACCCGATTCTTTATCGCGCATTTTTGATCGTTCCGAACGCCCGTCTACTCCCGAGTGCATTTTACCAGAGACGTTAGTGGTCTCTACACTCACATGGGAGGTCGAATCGAAGGTCAAGACGGCCTTAAAAGGGGTAACGTCTCCGCACGGGTGCCCACCGAATCGGTTATTTGTGCCGGAGGGATTACGGTCCATGGTCATTCAGTGGGGACATTGTTCTAATGTGGCTTGTCATCCAGGAGTTAAACGCACAGGATTCCTCGTTAAGCAACGATTCTGGTGGCCACTTATGGCTCGTGACGTTCACAATTTTGTTTTGGCTTGCTCAATTTGTGCCACTGGTAAGACTTCCAATCGGTCCCCTGATGGGTTTCTTCAACCGCTGCCCGTCCCTTCGAGACCCTGGTCACATATTTCGCTAGATTTTATCACCGCCCTTCCGCTCTCTCAAGGACACACGGTAGTTTTAACCGTGGTGGACAGATTCTCGAAGGCGGCTCATTTCATTCCCTTGCCCAAATTACCCTCAGCCAAGGAGAAAGCATTGATAGTCGTTGATCACGTCTTTCGCTTACATGGCCTCCCGACAGACGTGGTTTCCGACAGGGGACCCCAGTTTGTGTCCAAATTATGGCAAGAATTTTGTAAGTTGTTGGGGGCGACTGTCAGTCTGTCCTCTGGGTTTCACCCCCAGAGCAATGGTCAAACTGAGAGAGCCAACCAGGATTTGGAAAGAACGTTGCGATGTTTGGTTTCCAAGAATCCTTCCTCATGGAGTCAGCAACTTTCTATGGTTGAGTACGCCCACAACACGTTACCAGTGTCGTCCACGGGCCTGTCTCCGTTTGAGTGTAGTGTAGGTTACCAGCCACCCATCTTTTCTAGTCTGGAGTCCGAGATCGCGGTTCCCTCCGCTCACGCTTTCGTCCAGAGGTGTCACCGCACTTGGACTAGAGCCCGTGAGACTCTACTCCAAGTGAGGGAGCGCACCAAGGCCAAGGCCGATCGCCACCGGTCGAAGCCTCCGATATACGTCACGGGTCAAAAAGTGTGGCTTTCTACTAAGAACATTCCTCTCCGCTCCGTTTCTAATAAACTTGCTCCCAAATTTATTGGTCCGTTTACTATCACCAAAATCATTAGTCCGGTGACAGTCCGCCTCAAATTCCCTCCAGCGTACAGGAGGATTCATCCCGCCTTTCATGTGTCAAAGATAAAGCCTGTTTTTCGTTCTAAACTTAATCCGCCAGCCCCGGTTCCTCCACCGCCGCGACTCGTAGATGGGGAACCCACTTATTCGGTTAATCGTATTCTGGACTCAAGGCGGAGGGGACGCGGATTCCAGTACTTGGTGGACTGGGAAGGTTACGGTCCGGAGGAGAGAAGTTGGGTGCCTGCCAGAGACATTCTGGATCACTCCCTTATTGATGATTACAATCGACAGGTAAGGGAGTTGGGGAACGCCAGGAGGCGTTCCTAGGAGGGGGGGTACTGTCACGGTTTATGAATACATTGTTTCCTGCTTGTCTTGTGTCACTGTTGTGATGTTTGTGTGTCAGTAGGTGTGCTCCAAGCCACTTGGATAATCAGCGTCGGCAGCTGTCACTCATCACCACACCTGCTGCAGCTCATTAACTCACCTACATATACTCACTCACTTCTCATCTCCATTGTCAGATCGTTGTTGATGTCTCCATGGTGTGTGTCCCTCCTGTTCGGTGTTCCAGTCTTGCCTCAGTTCCTGTTCCTGTCTTTGTGGATTGTTCACCGTCTGGATTGTCTTCACCCGCACTCGTCACTTCACCACCGCACTGGATCGTAGGGATGTGGAAATGAGGCTTCATGAAGCACCGAGGCTTCACCCTGACTGTTTCGGGAAAAGATTCGAGGCTTCACGAGTGTCATGAACAGCGCCATCTGGTGCTTATTTAAAATAAAGCAGGCAGAAGCCTGTGAAAGAAGCTCTGTCAGATGAAGCAAACACAACACACTCCATCGTTTCAATGCTATGTGTACAAATAAAAGCTTTATATGTTTGTGTTTAATGTATCCAGAAAAAAATAAAAATAATTTACCCATAAAGTGTGACAATAAAATATGATATGAATTTATATGTTTCAATAAGATCTAACGTAGGCTTACACTCTCTCTCTCTCTCTCTCTCTCTCTCTCTCTCTCTCACACACACACACAAAAGGACATTATGTGATAGGATCATTGTGGATAAATATTAGCGTGTGTCCGCGTGAGAGATCTATCTCTCACCTATGATCGCAGTACATCCACGATATCATCCTAAAGCAGAAGGATGTTATCAAGAATGTAAATCCTTCCAAGGGCGTGACGATTATATCGAAGTTATGTTCGAATATGAATGACGGGATGTTCTGTTGTTGTGGATAAAAGAGAAGCAGATGTCCCTCGACAGGTATTTCATTAAAATGTCTGAGTCAAGTGAAAGTGAAAGTGGGGGGTAGTCAGGCGAAAAAAAGGTAAGAAAAGTGATCAAAAGAATACAAATCGAAAAAATCAAAACATTAATATACAATGGAAAAGTTTAAAAAGCTAAGTTAATAAGCTAAGTTATGTTAATTTAAGTTATGTAGTGCTAGTGCAAGGTACGATACAGAATCAAGTGTCTCCATACAACTCCCCCCCCCCCCCCCCCGCATCTGCCTCTACTGTCTGTAAAAACTTATAATTAAAAACACATTTTACTTGATATCACACATGTATCACATTGTATACATGTACTATAATTGTGTGTGTGTCTATATCAATAAAAAAAAAAAAAAAAATATAATATATATATATATATATATATATATATATATATATATATATATATATATATATATATATATCATGTTTTCCCATAAGAAATACTAGAAAACAAATTAATTCGCGAGTGGATTACATATGTGTGTGTGTGTGTGTAATGTATTGACTCTATATATTACATATATTGACTCTCCTCACAAAACCAGACTGAGTCAACAAGGACTCGCTAAGGAAGATCTGGGGGTTTGAAGCTTCTGACACGCAAAGTGAAACGCGCACGTGATTTGACAGAAAGTGAGGCTTCATTTGTCATCGATCACGTGACTCGGGGAAACCAATACACACCCCGATACAGCGCTTCATTTCAAATTGTGTCACATGAGCAATACGCGCATCGAAGCTTCAGTATCATACGTAACATCACTACCGGATCGTCTCAGTCCCTGCGCCATTCCGTGACCCGTCTCTCAGTGACTAATTGACTCATTTTCCATTATTTCAATAAACACCTTTTCACCTGCATTTGCTTCCAGTGATTCATCATGACAAAAAAGTTCTCCTTATCTTAAAGTTACTTGTTCTATGTCCTGTAAGGGGAGAGACACGTTACGTTCTTAGTTCTTAGTCTGTGAGGAAAGAGTCATTAACAAACACTATGCTCAGAGTTTTCGTCCAGCAAGACAGTTATAACTACAACACGTCATGAGTCTCCATGATTGAGAAGCAAAAGAGAATTGACCAAGGTCTGGTTCCGAGAGGCAAAATACACACAAAGACATTTGCAACAAGGCTAAGCTCAGGAGAGCAAACCTTCAGTCCAATGTTCCTTTATCAGTGTGTTCTAGATTGTGAAGACTTCTGCACCTAATTTTAGAACCCTTTGGTGCTCCAAGAGAGCATCCCACAGAGCTTTGTGTTTAAGACTGTTGAAACGGGTTTCTGCCGCTTTTCCCACTGCATTGCCACCTAGCACAACATCACTGCCATCAGACTGCTCACTCAACTACGTTGAACGTAAATATCACTTAACCAAACCTCTTTCCAGAGACCTTGGCATTGTCGTTTATTATCAGTATATTATTTTCTAAATTACATTATAGGTAATATAACTGATGTTAGATAATAACAAATAATCTTTCATTTACTTTTTTGATGCATAATAAGGTAATGAGTGAGAGTTGACTCTTATTCTTTTAATGAAAAAAAACAACAACACAGCAACCAGTGGTCTGGTTCTATTATTTTGGGGGCTTGTCACAGGACCTTGGAACCTTTTTTGTGGTTGGTGAAGGGTTTAACAATTTTTTTTTGTTAAATATAACAAAATACTTGTGTCAGTTATTACACTGATTTTGAATCCTCAAAAATTGTACCTCTTTAATTCCACTCAAAGTGCTTCACCGTAACCTTCGCTTTTCCCCTTTTCTTTCTTTTTTTAAGAAAAAGAGGGATGGGTTGAGGTTCTTTTTAGTTCATTGATGTTATGGCAAAACATTAACTTTCATTAAAGTTCTGAAGTTAAACTAGACTAAATTGAAACACAAGGGTTTCATTCTGAGAAATGGGGTCCCATGTAGAGCACCACAACCACTGAACTGTGTTACGAGTGTTGGAGATGGAGATGCTGGCATGATGAACATACATTTTTGGCAATGTGCTGCTCTCTTACAGTCATAACCAACCCAGTGTCCCATGTAAGCCCCCACTCATAGGACCTGTGGTTTGTGTGGGTCCTAATGCCTCAGTATAGTGATGGGGACACTACACTTTCAAAAAGCACCGTCCTTCAGATGAAACATTAAACCGAGGTCCAGACTCTCTGTGGTCATAAAAAATCCCAAGATGATAAAAGAGTAGGGGTGTAACCCAGGAATCCTGGCCAAATTTGCCAATTGGCCTCTGTCCATCATCCTGGCCTCCTAATCGTCTCTATATATACTGCACTGATTGGCTTCTTCACTCTGTCTCCTGTTTGAGTACCCAGAAAGCGCTACACACTCACCTAAAGGATTATTAGGAACACCATACTAATACTGTGTTTGACCCCCTTTCGCCTTCAGAACTGCCTTAATTCTACATGGCATTGATTCAACAAGGTGCTGAAAGCATTCTTAAGAAATATTGGCCATATTGATAGGATAGCATCTTGCAGTTGATGGAGATTTGTGGGATGCACATCCAGGGCACGAAACTCCTGTTTCACCATATCCCAAAGATGCTCCATTGGGTTGAGATCTGACTGTGGGGCCATTTAAGTGCAGTGAACTCATTGTCATGTTCAAGAAACCAATTTGAAATGATTCAAGCTTTGTGACATGGTTCATTATCCTGCTGGAAGTAGCCATCAGAGGATGGGTACATGGTGGTCATGAAGGGATGGACATGGTCAGAAACAGTGCTCAGGTAGGCCATGGCATTTAAACGATGCCCAGTTGGCATTAAGAGACCTAAAGTGTGGCAAGAAAACATCCCCACACCATTACACCACCACCACCAGCCTGATAACAAGACATGATGGATCCATGTTCTCATTCTGTTTACGCCAAATTCTGACTCTACCATCTGAATGTCTCAACAGAAATAGAGACTCATCAGACCAGGCAACATTTTTCCAACGTTCAACTGTCCAATTTTGGTGAGCTTGTGCAAATTGTAGCCTCTTTTTCCTATTTGTAGTGGAGATCAGTGGTACCCGGTGGGATCTTCTGCTGTTGTAGCCCATCCGCCTCAAGGTTGTGCGTGTTGTGGCTTCACAAATGCTTTGCTGCAAACCTTGGTTGTAAAGAGTGGTTATTTCAGTCAAAGTTGCTCTTCTATCAGCTTGAATCAGTTGGCCCGTTCTCCTCTTACCTCTAGCATCAACAAGGCATTTTCGCCCACAGGACTGCCACATACTGGATGTTTGTCCCTTTTCACAGCATTCTTTGTAAACCCTAGAAATGGTTGTGGGTGAAAATGACAGTAACTGAACAGATTGTGAAATACTCAGACCGGCCCGTCTGGCAGCAACAACCATGCCACGCTCAAAATTGCTTAAATCACCTTTCTTTCCCATTCTGACATTCAGTTTGGAGTTCAGGAGATTGTCTTGACCAGAACCACACCCCTAAATGCACTGAAGCAACTGATTGGTTGATTAGATAATTGCATTAATGAGAAATTGAACAGGTGTTCCTAATAATCCTTTAGGTGAGTGAATAAATTATAAATAAAATGTTACAAATTATTAATTAATTAATTTAGTAATTCTTTAAAATTTGGCATAGTTATTAGTTCTTAATCATGCCAGTCTCATTCCATAATCAAGATTACCTAATAAGGAACTATCTCAGTCCTTACTTTGATATTGTTTCCATATTACGGTAGTTAATAGTAGTAGCTGAAGCGATAATGTAGTAGTACTCGTTTGTTATGCATTACTTCCTGCATAGTTACCAATTAATGATAGACCATTATTCTGTGTTTTACAGTGTAAGCACTTTGAGATGTTTTTAAATGTGCAATAGAAAAAAAGATCTTGTTACATTGTGATCTTCATTTACTTTGGTTTATAGTATTATTGTTACTGTAAAAATTTACATCTAAATAAATTTAGTAACTGTATACATTATAAAAATTGCTTTTACCATAGCATGGGTAAGATCAATTTATGGAATTTACTAATGTTTTAAAGGGGAACCTTTTTTGTTTAGTTTAACCCCAATGCCACTAGATGGAGATATTTTCAGCTTTCACATTTTTATTCCTTGAATGATTTCTCACAACTGTAAAGGTGCGAGCGCAAGCGCAAGCGAGGCTGTTCAAAGGCCTCCATAGTCACAGCGCCACAGCCGCTTGCAGCAGCTCACGGACCGGTCCGCGAATACGCTCCGCGGCCCGGTGTTGTACCGAAATCTGACTCCCCGGACAAATCTCACTCCCCTACGCGCGCGCATTAGCCTAATACGCGCTGCATCGAGCATATTCGTCTACAAATCGATGTTTTCACACCGCAAACACTTAGAAACTACACAGAAGTTTTGTGTACGCTTGAATAAATAAGCAGAAAATGAAAGTATATTACATTTATAATGAATTATAGTAGGCCTATGGGTTTACCAGGGGAGTCAGATTTTTACAGCCGAAAAATAAGACTCACCATATTTATCTTATTATCTCATCATATGGTGAGTCTGTGAGCTTTTAAACCAGAGTTAGTGAGGGGAGTGAGATTTTCAAAGGTGCAGAAAGAAAGATTTTCTGCTGTGAAAATCTGACTCCCCCTGGTAAACCCATTATAAATGTAATATAATTTAATTTTCCGCTTATTTAAGCATACGCAAAACTTCCGTGTACGTTTGCTGTGTGAAAACATCGGTTTTTAGGCGAATATGTTCAAGAAAGTGCGTTTCATCTAAATGCAGTGCTTATTAATGCGCGTGCATAGGGAAGTGAGATTTGTCCGGGGAGTCAGATTTCGATACAACACCGGTACCATTTCATCGACGGACCGGTCCGCGAAATCGCTCCGCTCACCGGGGGTTGGGGACCACTGCTCTATCACATATTATCAATAGCATTTTGTGATTGATATTACACATATATCTACAGCATTCCCATCCTTTTTTTTTTTTTTTTTTTTTACAAGATTGTGTGCAAAAATTTGTATTTGTATTGTATTAAATCTATTTAAGGTGGGATCCTAACATCATTGTTACCTTGACTGAAAACAATAAGCTAAACAAATCAACCAGTGACCACAGACCTGGAATAAACAGCTGCAATAAAGAAATGCTGGATGCTTTTATTCATCAGAAGCCTGTAACAAAAACAACAGCTCCCTCTAATGCCAGGCGGAACATTTCCTCTTTGGCTGTCTTTGTATTAGTGCATCTGAAACAAAGGCAGGAAGACTCATACTGTGATAACATGTTGCCCATAAAAAAATGATAAAAGCTTAACTTTTAAGTAATTGATTTAAATGAGGAGAAAATGCTTTAACAACGACTGCTCAGGATAATGCATACACTGTCAAACTGTTTATTTTTTACAGATGTCATATTAAAATGGTACATTAAAAACAGGTTCATTGACTATGATGAAAAAACTGTACATGGTTTAACAGCACATTATATATAATTTTACTGTAAAATGCTATCAAATGTTTGGTTTTAGTAAGTAAGATCTTTAAAAAAAAAAAATAAAATAGTAAAAGGACATTCCCAGAATTCACATCACAAATTACATTTTTATTATAAATAATTTACTTTCTTCTTATTTTTTGTTATCAGTAATGTACATTAGTGTGTTTTGTGTTACATTTTATGTTATTTACTTAATGTTTATTATATACTTAATGTTTATTATATACCTCTACACTAAGGCTGAAGTATCTAATCTAACACAAGTGCATACTTGACATTATGTCACGGACCTTATGTCACATAGAATTTTAAAAAGAAAAGAAAATGTAACTTTAAAAGTAACTGAAAAATCATAATTATGAACTATCATGCCATTATGAAAACTTACCTTAGTCTATTAATTTTGTATACACGTTCAAAAATGTTACTTATAAAAGTACTTTTTATAAGTACTTTTATACTTATAAAAATATACAATAAAATAAACTTTTATTGTACTTTAAAAGTACTTATTTTTCATGAATATATTTTCAATTATTTCAGGGTTTGTCTGAATACTTGAGTCTGAAACATTCACGTTAGGAGCATAGAAACACTCACACTTTATTTTGCCGCTCCACTATACACATTCTACTAACTATAAGTAAGATGTCAACTCTTATTAGTGTATTAGTAGACTGTCAGGGTTCGGGTTATTATGAAATATTTGACATGGTTGCAAAGTTATGAATGTCTGTTGAGGGATCATCAATAAAGTGTTAGCAGATATTAAGCAGATAATCTACTAATACTTTAACATGTAGTTGCAAAGTTATTTATAGTTAGTAGAATGTCTAAAGTGTACCATCAAGTGTTAACTTCTTGTCTAGGGTAAATATGTTTGTATACATGAAACATTATATGTAGTTAGTAATAAAGTGTTTAAATCTGGCAGAACATGAACCTAGAAACTGGTGACAATTGTTCAGTTAACAAAACAGCTTTCCAAAATACTTTCAACTGACAAAAACTTTGTATGATGTGATAGGAGCTTTATACAGTGCATGTTATTGTAAAAAATTGTACAGCCTCAGTTTCATCTGCATAAAATTAAATATAGCATACTAATGACATATACAGTACAAAGCTGTCCTGCAGTTAAGTCAATCACATTCAAATCCGCCAGCATTCCTGTATGCAGCGCTGACTTTTCACAATCCAATCAACAGCCAATGGATAAAATTAAATTCTGCATTACATGTATTTTATTGCGTGATAAGCCATTTCACTCTAAATCTACTAAAAATGTAGGCACAAGAGCAGACAATGTCATTGAAAATGTTTAAGTTAAGCAATCTTAGGATCTCTTAAAAAATGTCACTTGTGGTTGATGGGTGACAGAATAGAGAATTAAAATGACCTTAAGTGGACAGGCAGATGAATGGATTCATCATCTTTTGGTCACACCATTAAAGCAATTACAGACATAATGAGGAGGATATAATGTGCACACACACATTCAACAATGACACAATGGTTGTCTCTATAGAGAACGGACCAAGGAGAAGATCTTTGATTGAGCTGCTGCCTCTCATTAACAGGGTGGCCAGTCAACTGTCAGTCCTAATATTTAAAATGTACCATGTCCAATTCATGCTATTAGACATAATACAGACCCTCTTAATTGTTCTGTTTACTGCATTGCCCAAGGACATTGTTTAACAATTTTAAAACATTTCTTAGTTTTAACTTTTTTTTTAAATCAGATGTCTGCATACATGTCTGCCAGGCTTTATAGGTGTCATGTGGCGGCTGAATCAAAGGAGCGCACAACCAAGCAGGAATCCAGGAAATAGTCTTTTAATTCACATACTCTGAGGAAACTCAAAAAACAACAGTGACACAGTCGCGATAACACAAATCAATACCTGAAAAGGATTAGCCTGAAACAGAGGACATATATACAAGGGCAGACAAGGAGCTAACAAGTTAATGATGTGTTGAACAAAACAGAGGTGAAGAGGATAAAAGAAAGAAACACATGGATCCAACAGAAATGCAAACATGAATCAAAACAAACTCAAATTATGAAAATAGGCTTCATATTTGTTATTTGTAGTGTGGTTTTAAAGCAGTAAAATCATAATTATGGGCTTCTACCATAGATGACTTGCATTAAGAGAAAATATTCAGTTTACTACTAGATATAAGCAGAAAGAAATTATAAATGGGGAAACATATTGTGACAGATATCACAATCTGCAGCACAGTAACATACCTAAAATGCCTAAAAAATATGACCTAAAATACCACTGATGACATTTACATGCAGTTTTACTGTCATTAATCACATAGCCCAATGCACATTGCAAATTATGAATTTGTAATGAATTTCTGGCCACTGTTGCAAAAACACATTACTATGGACGTATATTATGGACATTTCAGTGATGTGTCTAAAATTGTCTATCGTTTCTGACCTTTAATATTCAGCATTACATGCGATGTTGTCAACCTGACGTTTCTCATCACCTATCACTAAAATGTGATGCATTCTTTACTGCTATGCTGCTTACAAATCTGCATGAATGACAATGTCATACATGGAAATCAAAAGCACTTTGGTCAGAGTAGAATTAATGGGATTTACGTTTTTTTTGCAGTTTGAATCGGCATATGCCACATTTTACTGTAATTGGTGTGTTTATGCGCTCAATTGCTTCAATTTGACTGAAGTATAGTGTTTAAATGAGGTCAAAATTAATCTCTCGTTAAAATTAAAATATCTCGTATTGTGGGCTTGCATGCAAATGTACAGCCCAGTCAATTATATCAAAACATGTGTACTGTATATGAACTGTGTATAAAAAAATACTTTTAGTAAATCTTTCGCTGTGCTTGATAGTTGACAGTGTGAATTTGGGGCTTTTCTGTCCCTTCTCCAAAATGAGACCAGTTCATTCATCATCTCCCCCAGGAAAGATGTTTCGTGTGTCCCCTGTTGCCCCTTAATTCACCCTGGCCACCACTACACCCACCCAGTCCAGCCAGCTTGACACACTCATAATGATGATGAAGTGGGCCTCACACATTTCTGTACCCAACACACACATACCCAACAGAGAATGAATGTGAGAGGGGCAGAGACATTCAGTAACAAGCACCTGGACACACCTAACTACTGTAAATGCTGTTATATTTCATAAACCTCTCTCTCTCTCTCTCTCTCTGTGTGTGTGTTTCTGAGTTCTGCACGCATGTGCGTGCAGTTGTTTTTTAATTAATACTTCAATCTGGCAACATCAATACGCATATTCTGCAGGAGTGCTAATCAAACTACTCAGTTTGATTAGCAAATGAGTACAAAACCACAAATTTCAGCATTTCCACTGTGTGGTTAAGATTTGAGACAGAAGAGCTTGCAATAAGCTGTGAGATCAACCAAAAAAAAAAAAAAAAACTATAGCAGCAACAACTACAAAAAACAATTTATGTATAAACCTTACACCAAAAACAAACAAACTAACAAATATTATGTAGGCTGCTGTACACGTTTATTTCTCCCTAATCAAACACACTTGACTCAATCTATTTGCTCCTTAGTACAGAGTTCAGAAGATGTGAAATGGATCTAAAAGATCAGGATTAGGAGTCACTGAACTAGAGCAGTGATTAAACCTTGTCCTGGAGACCCAGATATCTGCATATTTTATAGGTCTCCCTTATCTGACACACCCAATCCAGTTCATGCAGCTCTGCTAACTAGCTGAAGATTTGAACCAGGTGTGTTAAATGAGGGAAACATACAAAATGTGAAGTGGGACTGCAAGATCAGGATTAAGAATTACAGAAACTGAAGACTTTTTAAAATATCCATCCATCCATCCATCCATCCATCCATCCATCCATCCATCCATCCATCCATCCATCCATCCATCCATCCATCCATCCATCCATCCATCCATCCATCCATCCATCCATCCATCCATCCATCCATCCATCCATCTATCTATCTATCTATCTATCTATCTATCTATCTATCTATCTATCTATCTATCTATCTATCTATCTATCTATCTATCTATCTATCTATCTATCTATCTATCTATCTATCTATCTATCTATCTATCTATCTCTCTAACTCTCTAACTCTCTAACTCTCTTTCTATCTATATAACTAACTGTCTGTCTATCTATCTATCTATCTATCTATCTATCTATCTATCTATCTATCTATCTATCTATCTATCTATCTGTCTATCTATCTGTCTATCTATCTATCTATCTATCTATCTATCTATCTATCTATCTATCTATCTATCTATCTATCTATCTATCTATCTATCTATCTATCTATCTATCTATCTATCTATCTATCTATCTGTCTGTCTGTCTGTCTGTCTGTCTGTCTGTCTGTCTGTCTGTCTGTCTGTCTGTCTGTCTCTCTATCTATCCATCTATCAATCAATATACTTCAGGTTCTCAACAGTACTCTGGCCCTGAAGGTCCACTTTACTTCACTTTTCCATCCCAATTCAAACACTGAAGGATCTCGAGAGCCAGGGAGGTGAATACTATCTGAGTGCGGGACCCACTTCTGTGATTTGTCTCCGGACTCCATGCCGTGGTTTCCGTGGGTCCGGCTCTCCTGAGCGCAGCTGATGCTGCAGCAGGACTGTGTGTGCAGACGGTGAAGCGCTCGCTAGTGAGAGGATCGGCAGTGGAGGGACGTCCTGTCCACCGCAACCAGGGCTTTAATTCCACTCACACTGCGAGACCCCAACAGAGCCACCGCTGAGATCCACGCAGCCTCCACCGTTACGGATTTAATGCTTTTACCTGGCTGTTTTCCCAATAAACTGTGTTTATCCGCCGCGGCGTGAAACTCTCGAGGTAAGGAGCGTGCACATAATTGACAGCTTAGTTTCATGCAATTGTTGGACGGTGCGCGTGCTTTCGCTTGGCTCGCGCGCCGGTTTGGACGCAGGGGACCGCAAAGATGATTTCCGGCACGTTGATTAAAGCATATGCTAGTGGAGTCTTTATGTTTTATTGTCTCATCTCTCACTGTTTTATCTGGTGGGAATCGGTTTAATTCTCAACATGTCACCGCAATCGATCCTCCGGCTGCGGGGAATTTGGACCGCGCTCAAGTGACCATAAGGAGCGCCAGGGAACTGTTGATTGTGAGGCTGGTCGCTGAATATCATACGTACAACTGGGATGGATGGATGGATGGGTGGATGTCCTATTAAACACACAGATTGACTTTAAATTGTTTTATACTTTAGTCTATTGGAGCGTCAAGAAAGGGACAAGTTATTACGACCCAAACAAAAACGAGTGCACGAGCACAACACGTCATAGTATCCATCCATCCAAATCATCCTGTTTTGACAACATTAACGGTGTCGGACTCGGGCAATTATGACGTCACGTTATAGTGCGTAGCTGCGCTGACAGTGTGCACGTGAAAGTACAACTGCTTGTGTTCTGTTACTCTTTCATTTCTAACACTCATGTTGGAGCAACACACACTGAAAAACAATTAACTTGCAGGAAAAGCTTTTATATAAAAACTTGTTAATTGTAAATTACATGGCCAGTAAGTAACCAAATTATATATGCAATTTACCTATTAATTATATTTTTATATATATAAAATAAAATAAATTTTGTGTGTGTGTGTGTGTGTGTGTGTATATATATATATATATATATATATATATATATATATATATATATATATAAAATACACACACACACACATACGTATGAATAACATTTATTTAACAAGACATATGTATACTTTTACAGTAGATTGTTGAATATGTTTTTAATAAAAGTGTGCTAACTGTAAAAACTACAGTACACCTGGATGAGTTCTGTGTGCCCGGAAATCACAAAAATCTCCTTAATTTAGGTCAAAGCAAAAAACAAGCAACCCCTAGCAAATACCCAAGCAAACAAACTTAGATTTTATTAAATCTCCAAAAAAAAACAAAAAAAAAACAAGAGTAGGGGAATCATCAAACATCAGTTTGCACAAGACAATACGTGATGTGTTCTCACTGAAATGGCTTTTGTTCTGGAATGAGATTTTGGCTCTGAGAGTATGTTGATTTTAGAAGTAGATTTTTATGTTTAAAGTTTAATGGTGTCCTATTTCCTGTTACTATGTGTGTCCAGCATGTTTCTGCGTTACAGAAAAATAGAGGTGAAAGAATGAGGAAGGGAATAAGATTTGACACAAATTCAGCACAGGCACACATGCGTTTGTTTTTCTATCATGGTGCTGACTTTCCATTGATTTCAGTTTTTTTTGTTTGATATATTTTTTCATGTCTTAACCCTAAGCGTAACCCTCACAAAAACATTTAGCGTTTTACATTTTTATTAAGATATTTAGTATGTTTTCTCATGAAGACTGTTGGCTGCTCCTGTGCAGGTTCCATTTCCAGTGTGAACGGTTCTTTTATTCAGAGCTGTGTGTGTATTTGTGTACGAAACCTCCACAGACCACACTGCTCTAAACGCTTCATTGCTTGCATAGAATATTTGTAGCTGCCAGGCTGACCGTCACACTTTCTCTCCTCATCTCTTCATCTGTCAGCCAAAACACTTTGAGCGTTATTCAAATTCTTCCAAATTCTCTTTATAGCCACTTTTTAAGTGTGAGTGGTAATATGATGGCCAATCCGGGTCTGTTGAATACATCTGGACTTGATGAGTTTCATTCTCAAATGTATAAATGGCCTTCTGCACTCTATCTTGAGTAAATAGCTTTTTTCCCCCTACTTAAATGTGTGTTGCGCACACACAAACACACACTCAAGCATGCCACACACAGCGCTTCTGGACTCTATACTGCAGGGGATACAAACAGACCAAAGATGTTCTCAGAAAACTAAAGATGTTTCATATTTTAAATTCTTAATTTTTATGCACTAGTGTTCTCTCTCTCTCGTTCTCTATCTATCTCTCTCTCTGCCTATTTTCCTACCTAGCCCTCCACTGGCTGCCTGCAGACATGCCCATCAATAATGAATGTTTTTCTGATTGGTTCATCTCTGTCTGGCACATGGCAGTAATGAGAATCTCTAAATAATAAACCTAATGTGTAGGATTTTTTGTTGTTATTGTTGCTGCATGCATGCATTTTCAAACAAGTGTCTGCACATAAGAAATACTTCCTGTCATATTGTAACTTCACACAAAATTGTTTCAGAAAGCCTTTTTCTAAATATGAAACATTCATAAGCAGTGTTAAAAAGCTTAATTACAGTAATCCCTCAGCTATTGCGGGTGTTAGGTTCCAGGCAACCTCGCCATACCCGGAAAACCGCGAAATAGTCTAGATATAGAAAGCTACGGTATACATTTTTTTCCATAATTTTTCTTATTCTTTTTTTTTATCTTAGATTTAAGCTTTTGTAAACCCTCCCAACAATTATATACCCTCCAAACAATCTTATGTAAACCCTTTATACAATCTTAAACAATGTTTAAAACTAAAAATGACTTTTACATGCTTTCTGTAAAAGATGAGGTAAAATGTACTGCACAGCAAAGAAGAGTTTGCAAAGAAATCATAGTAACCGCGTGTGCAGTACTATTCAGAACTGTGTCAGAGCAAAATGACTGTTATGAGCGCATGTGTTTGTGTGTTGTGACTGTGTTTACGCTGTGAGCGAAATTGTGTTTGCAATGTTGGAGAATATAACTAAAGGTTTGTATCGTGAATGGAAGGTGTTTTTATTGTATACTGGTAAATCTCGGCTGTTAGTTGGCGCACATATGCCTTTTGTGTGTTGCTATCAAAAAACAGGGTTTTTATGGATGGTGTTGTTGTATTGAATAATTGTAAAACTGTGTGTGTGTATATTCTTGTGCCTTTTATTCAGAGATTGTTCTTTCTCTTCAGAATGCCTACAGCTACACTGATAGCCATTACTGTACTTTAATATCTGCGTAGCCCCTGCCTTAGGGCAGATCTCATACAATCTCTTCTTCACTGTAGTGTGCACTTCAAATCAGATGTCAAGCCCTTTATCAGTAGTGTGTACTTCAAGCCTATTGGGTGTTAAATTTGTGCCCTACTCATCCTTTTCAGCGCAGTCTCGCATCAGATGTGCAGAGCACTTTATCACCAATGAAAAATACATTTCAGTCCTATAAGACCCTACAGCTAAACTATGGAGCCATGACCCTCTCCCATCATACCCAGATACTTTTTCCCCCTTCAGGGTTCTCTTCTGCTACTTCTGGAGCAGAGAGGAGCTGCCCAAGGGAGGCCATCTGAGCAGCCATCAGTCTCTTATTTCAGAATGATAGAGGAGAATTTAGAAAAGGTGGAATAAAGGACAAGTGTGGCCTTGAATGATGAGACCAGGAATTCACTGACGTGAATTACAACCACAAGGACTTTTTGGACTTTTTATTAGACAGGATGAGAAAGTGAATGATGAGAGAAAATGATTGAGAAGAAGACAAATGGAATATGTTCAGTGTGTGATAAATTCAAATTGAGGGGAGACTCTCCCATATAAGAACCAAAAATTTAATTTGGGTGACCCAATTTGATTTATTTTAAAAGGAGGAGAAATTTTTTTCAAGATGTAACTATATTGATGAACTTTTTAGTGATGTTTAGAAAGTGCTGGACACAAAGAAATGGGACAGACACAATGGATCTTAATCTTCAATTGGTTAAAGTAAAATTCTGGTCAACTTTGCACATGTGCATACTCTTTTCAAAACCGTTTAATTTGAGTACTAGTACTAGTATGTGTGGTGTTTGAAATTGAAGTTTTGTATTGTAAGAAATCTTATGTACTTTTGCATCTTCAGGATGAATCGCTTTCTGTATTCCTCAAATTGTAAGTCGCTTTGGATAAAAGCGCCTGCTAAGTGAATAAATGTCATGTAAAAAAATAAATTACTCTAGAAATGTAGTAAATTGCTACATTTGTACAGTAGTAACATATTTAAATAAATTATTAGATTAAACAAAACTATTAGATGTAGCTGAAAACAATTTCTTTACCATATAAGAAAAAAAAATTGTATTCAACAGCGGATTTAGAGATGAAAAACTACATTACCCATAATGCTGTACAGAAAATTCTTCCAGAGTTGCAACAAGCAAAACATGCCAAAACAGATATTTAGCTCCACCCACTCCTATGAAGGAAATTAAAGTATATTCTGATAGTCAACTAAACATTAGTCAACAAGAAGCTTAATTGACCAAATTTTAATTAGTCGTTTAGTCACAGGAAACAAAACCTCCACAGGAATGGGTGAAGTCACGCAGTCTGTGACAGATTTGTAATTATAATTAATGTCAATTATAATTATGTAATTATGATCGTGTTGATCGAATCATTGATCGTGTTGCCATTAAAATGCATTTGAGTCAAGTACCGCTCAGAGTATGTCACAGGTTTCCATCTCTTCCGAATTACAGTGGTCATGGTGTGAACACAGCATAAGCTCGTTGTTTTTGTTCAGGAAGAATTTAAAAATGTGGCTTATGTTTTGGTTGTGGTGCTCTGTTCCTGATGTCTGTCTAACTCTATGTAGCATGAAATGCGCTGATGATGAGTGATTTCTGTAGGAAAGTATGAAAATACTTTCCTACAGAAATCACTATATAATATATAGTCAAGTCAAGTCACCTTTATTTATATAGCGCTTTTTACAATGTAGATTGTTTCAAAGCAGCTTTACAGGAAAAACAATATAAACAAAGTTTGTTTGGCTGAACAAAAGCCCCAAAAGAGCAGCTGAATAAATACAATTGATGAATTTTAAGTGTTAAGTTTCCCCAACTGAGCAAGCCATAGGCGACAGCGGCAAGGAACCAAAACTCCGGCAGGTGATGTAACGAATGGAGAAAAAACCTTGGGAGAATCCAGGCTCAGTCGGGGGACCAGTTCTCCTCTGGCCAACAGCCAAACAGTGCATGATTATTATACAACAATTCAAGTCCAATATGAAGTCCAATTTGGTCCGGTTAGAGATGGGTTCATGATCGTCACAGGGGAGGGTCTAGTAGAGTCACGATCTCCGCAGACACTTCAGGGCAGTACTGTGCTCGTGTCCAGGTCCTTCATCTGATCTGGATACGGCCCGGATCCAGCTGACCATGGTAACCTCGGAATAAACAGAGACTAATATTAGCGTAGATGCCATTCTTCTTCTGATGTATCGAGTACATCAGGTGTTATGGGAATGTTCCCGGTTCCGGCTTATCTAAATTATGCAGCCTAACAATCATTTTACATGATTTGGATTAAAAATGTATGTATAATGTGTTATGTGTATGCCAGGTTGAAGAGATGTGTTTTTAGTCTACATTTAAACTGACAGAGTGTGTCTGCTTCCCGAACTGTAATAGGAAGACTGTTCCAGAGTTTAGGAGCTAAATAGGAAAAGGATCGACCGCCAGCAGTTGACTTTGATATTCTAGGTATTATAAACTGGTCAGTATTTTGGGATCGCAATAGACGAGAAGGACTATAATGTGTTAAGAGATCGCTCAAGTACTGTGGAGCTAAACCATTTAATGCTTTGTAAGTAATTAGCAAGATTTTAAAATGTATTCGGTGTTTAATAGGAAGCCAGTGCAGGTTTGACAGAACTGGGCTAATATGCTCATACTTCCTGGTTCTAGTAAGAACTCGAGCTGCTGCATTTTGGACCAGCTGGAATTTGTTTATTAAGCGTGCAGGGCAACCACCTAGTAAAGCATTACAATAATCTAGCCTTGAACTCATGAACGCATGAACTAACTTTTCCGCATTTGTCTTAGATAGCATATGTCGCAATTTAGATATATTTTTAAGATGGAAGAACGCCGTTTTACAGATGCTAGAAACATGGCTTTCAAATGAAAGATTGGTATCAAAGAGCACACCCAGGTTTCTAACTGACGACGAAGACTTGACAGAGCAGCCATCGAGTGTTAGGCAGTAGTCTAGATTATTATGTGCTGAACTTTTTGGTCTAATAATTAGAATCTCTGTTTTTTCAGAATTTAGCAGTAGAAAGTTATTAGTCATCCAATTTTTTATATCAGTTATGCATTCTGTTAATTTAATGAATTTGTTCGTTTCATCAGGATGAGAAGAAATATAGAGCTGAGTATCATCAGCGTAACAATGAAAGCTAATGTCATGCTTCCTAATAACTGCACCCAAAGGAAGCATGTACAGGGTGAAAAGCAATGGTCCTAGTACTGAACCTTGAGGAACTCTATACTGAACCCGTGACCGATATGACATCTCCTCATTTACTGCTACAAACTGATAACGGTCAGATAAGTATGACTTGAACCAGGCTAATGCAACTCCACTAATGCCAACATAATTTTCAAGTCTATTCAGAAGGATTTTGTGGTCAATTGTATCAAATGCAGCACTAAGGTCCAGTAACACTAACAGAGAGATACAACCACGATCGGAAGATAAGAGCAAATCATTTGTAACTCTAATGAGAGCAGTCTCAGTACTATGATTATGGTCTAAATCCTGACTGGAAATCCTCGTAGATGCTGTTTCTTTCTAGAAAGGAACATAGTTGTGAAGATATTGCCTTTTCTAGAATCTTTGACAAGAAAGGTAGATTCGATATCGGCCTGTAATTAACTAATTCTGTAGGATCAAGTTGTGGTTTTTTAATAAGCGGTTTAATTACAGCCAGCTTAAAGGTTTTTGGTACGTATCCTAATGACAAAGAAGAATTAATTATATTAAGAATAGGATCTATGATTTCTGGAAGCATCTCTTTCAGTAGCTTAGTTGGTATTGGGTCTAGCATACATGTTGTTGATTTTGATGATTTAACGAGTTTAGACAATTCTTCCTCCCCAATAGCAATGAAGGAGTGGAATTTTTCTTCAGGGACACTAAAATGTACTGTATTTTGGAATATTGTAGTAGACTGTTGTATGGTTATTTTCTCTCTAATATTACGAATTTTGCAAGTAAAGAAGTCCATGAAGTCATTAGTGCTGTGCTGATTTAAAGCATCTGGGGTTGAGGCTTTATTTCTAGTTAATTTAGTCACTGTATCAAATAAATACCTAGGGTTGTATTTGTTTTCCTCTAAGAGGGTAGAAAAGTAAGTAGATCTTGCTGATCTTAAGGCCTTTCTGAATGCAATAGAGCTGTCTTTCCATGAAATGCGAAAAACCTCTAGCTTAGTTTTTTTCCAGCTTCGCTCCATTTTTCTGGCTGCTCTCTTGAGGGCCCGTGTGTGCTCGTTGTACCACGGTGTTGGACTATTTTCTTTAATCTTCTTTAAGCGTAACGGAGCAACAGTGTCTAAAGTGCTGGAAAAGAGAGAGTTAATAGTTTCTGTTGCAACATCAAGTTCTTCTAGGCTATCTGGGATGTTAAGTAGATGAAATTGATCAGGAAGATTATTTATAAAGCTATCTTTTGTGTTAGAAGTGATAGTTCTACTATATTTATAACAGGAAGTTAGTTTTCCGACTTTGGCTAAAGGTAATCTACACGCAACTAAGTAATGATCTGAGATGTCATCGCTCTGCTGCAGAATTTGAACAGTATCAACATTGATCCCATATGACAATATTAGATCTAAAGTATGATTACGAGAATGAGTGGGTCCTGATACATGTTGTGTAACTCCAATAGAGTTTAAAATGTCTCTAAATGCCAATCCCAATGCATCTTTTTCATTATCTACATGGATATTAAAATCACCGACAATTATGACTTTATCTGAGGACATTACTAATTCTGAGAGAAAATCAGCAAATTCTTTGATAAAGTCTGTATGGTGCCCTGGTGGCCTATATAGAATAGCCAGCACAAAAGTTAAACAGGAATTATTACTGGCACTAGATAATTTTACATTGAGGACCATCACTTCAAAAGAATTATATTTCAAATTAGACCTTTGAGCAGTACTGATCGTGTTACTATAAATTACAGCAACACCTCCTCCTTTACCTTTCAGACGAGGCTCATGTTTATAACAGTAATCTTGAGGGGTGGACTCATTTAAAGTAATGTAATCATCTGGTTTTAGCCAAGTTTCTGTCAAACACAGCACATCTAGTTTATGATCTGTAATCATATCATTTACAATAAGTGCTTTTGAGGAGAGGGATCGTATATTCAGTAACCCAAGCTTTATCATTTGTTCATTTATGTTATATCCGTTCTTAGTTGTTTGTAAATCAATTAAATTTTTACTCTTAAACGGTTTTGAGAGATTTTTGAATTTGCTAATTCGGGGAACAGACACAATCTCTATAGGATGATATCTAGGCGAAAGAGTCTCTGTGTTGGAATTTATCTGACCTCTGTGACGTGAGACAGCTAGCAGACGGTCGGTTTAGCCAGTTTGTCTGCTTCCTGACCTGGACCCCAGTTAGTCAAGGTTTAGCTCTAAGACTATGTTTCAAATTTCTAGAGAGAAGAGCGGCACCATCCCAGGTGGGATGAATACCATCTCTTTTCAACAGGTCAGATCTGCCCCAAAAACTTTTCCAATTGTCTATGAACCCTATGTTATTCCGCGGGCACCACTTAGACATCCAGCCATTGAGTGAGGATAATCTGCTAAGCATCTCATCACTCCTGCGCATAGGAAGAGGGCCAGAGCAAATTACGGTGCCTGACATCGTACTTGCGAGTTCACACACCTCTTTAATATTAGTTTTGGTGATCTCCGACTGACGAAGTCGGACATCATTAGCGCCGACGTGAATAACAATCTATAGTGATATATATAGTGATATATTACTATATATACATACAGTGGAATACGGTTATGTCGACGGCCTGGGTGTTTGCAAAAAAGCGTTGAGATAACAGTTTAGCGAGATAACCAACAGCCAATATGGTGGTTTATTTGATGAAGCGATCGGCATGCTATAAAAATGTGCATACACTGTATATGTTTGTTAACAACCAAAGGTATATGTGCACCAACTAACAGCAGAGATTGTACCTCTTTTTGTTTTGAGATTGCTACTTTGTTTATGTTGGGAATATACCTTTAAGACGGCGTATGTAGTTCTGTGCACGGGGAGGAGAGTGTTTTTGAGTGAGGAGAGAGATGGCAGCTCTACCGCTGACTGTTATATAGCATAATCTACTGTTTCTATTTTCCTTCTTTTATTTGTGATGTTTGTCAGAGTGTTTTCTTTTTCCTGGTTTGTACTTGCGCTCTTTACATGTTTGTGAAAAGTGTGAAACCCATCTGGGGGCATAAACCTCGTCATCAGGGTAGTTGTCAACCCCTCTGACAGCCGTTACAAGATTTACCAATATACGATAAAAACCACCTTCGATTCTCGATACAAACCTTTAATCGTATTCTCCAACATTGCAAACACAATTTCGCTCACAGCATAAACAGTCACATCAACACATTCGCTCATAACAGTCATTTCGCTCTGTCACAGTTATATAGTAATAGTATAGTATGAATAGTATTACACATGTGGGTTACTATGGTTTCTTTAAAGTCTAATGCTTTGAGTTTTGCCTTTAACGTTCTGCTTGAAAACAAATGCTTCTATCATTAACAAAGTCTGTGTCGATGTCAATGTAATCTGCGTTGTGTAATTTTGTAATCTCTCTTGAACACCAGCATACGTCCCATGAAAATGTGATTTATTGGATTGCTGCTCTAACTCAAATAAGTCTGAGGACTTTGAAACAATGAAAACAGCGCGTGCAGCAATACACGACGCGCTGTGAAAGAAAGAGAGTAAAGAAAATAATTTCAAAGAAAAAAAAAAATCAACGAAACATTGTGTATATTACAAAAGTGCTCGAGTTCATCAATTACACAACATACAGCCCTTATGACATGACATGACAAACTAATGCGTCCTACCGCTGTAAAATCAAAATCTGACAAAATGACAAGCGGCCGGAAAGACCAAAAATGGTCATGGCACGCATGTCCAGCGAGCTCGGCACATGCGAGGTGAACTAAGTACGATTATGAGCCACCAGTTAACCATGTGAAGTGGCGAATTTGTCCTTCTCATGCTCGAAATACCAGAATTCGGCGACGTAATAGAATCTACGTAACCGATGAGAAAAGACTAAGACAAATAGTGAGTTTGGCGGTTCCACTTCAAAAAACATCGACATAATAGTATTGGCGAGTTAACCGTGAGTCGAGATAAGTAAACTCCACTGTGTATGTGTCTATATATATATATATATAATATAATATAAATATACCTCAAAAATATCTCTACCTTAGCTCACCATAACAGAATACTTGACGTAGACATGATTTGTTAGGTGAAAATAAAATGGATTTTACCCATTATCTGGACTGCGGGCTCTGCATATTATTGTTTCAAACAAGCCTCAATGAGTGGTCAAAAGGCACGACTGGAAATGAATAGCCCTTGGTGTGTTTTTTTATCCATCTTCATTTGTCAGCATCACGGAGCATACAGTACAACCTTTAAGCAAGCCAGGGTTTATATTTATGATGTGTGTGAGGAGCATTGTGTGTAAGGGAATGTCAACCGACAGTAATAACCCAGAGAAGACAGAAATGCACTGCCATCATTTCACTTCAGTGGACTCACTTGGCGCTAAAGAACGT
This sequence comes from Rhodeus uyekii, assembly GCA_037043235.1. NCBI lineage: Eukaryota > Metazoa > Chordata > Actinopteri > Cypriniformes > Acheilognathidae > Rhodeus > Rhodeus uyekii. The sequence goes on from JAWRVZ010000078.1 coordinate 1,143,423, forward strand.
CATTTTACACACAGACACGTGACTATAAAGCAGCCTTCTTTGAGATTCTCTTGCATGACTCTTCACTGTCAGCCTCACAGGCCTGATCTGTCAATACCGCAACACAAGAGAGTGGACTTTAAAAAGGAAAAATGACAGGGAACGGTGTAAATTCTGCAAGTTAAAAATAAGAGGGAGAGAGAAAGACACAGACTGAGAGAGCGAGTACAAAGACATGTTTATTTAGTGTCAGGGTGTTTGAAGGGGATTTTAGCCTGTGAGATTTAGTCTGTTGACCAGAGACTTCCTGAAAGCTACCTCATGAAGGCTGGCCCAAATTAACCCCCAGTTTCACAGACAAGACTTAAGCCCATTCTTGGACTAAAATGCATGTTTGAGATGTTTTAACTGAAAGCAACGTGCACTAGGATATATAAAAATGCTGCAATGCCATTGTTTTGTCTCTAGAGCTTTCAAGTTGTCCATATGACTTTGTGAGACAAGATGTGTGATATTTTTGAAGTCATTCTGTAGCTTTGTTTGAGGAATAATCAAAATTGATGTCAACTATCCTTATATATTTCTATCTCCAGTGCAATGATAAAAGTATGTTTTAATTGAGTTGTACTGTAATATAATAGAAAAAATATTGTTGAAATACAGTGATTTTGATGAAGGTTGGGTCTAAACTCTGCAGGAAAGTGGACCTCGAGGGCCAGATTTGAGAACCCCTTTTATGCAGCAGTTGATTGTGACAATTTTTTTTCTTGTTTGGAGTGAGGAGGATTCTTATCACTACCACAACTATACCATAATGTACGTAAAGTATTCAGACCCTATTACATTTTTCACTTTTTGTTAACGAGTGGCGTAGCCATGAGGGAGCCTGGGGGGGCCTGGTCAACAATCCCCCCGTCAACAATCGCGCGCAGCCTTTAAACCCAATTGAGCATCTCTGGAGAGACCTAAAAATGGTTGTTCACCAACTTTACCATCAAACCTGACAGAACTGGAAAGGATCTGCTAGGAGGAATGGCAGAGGATCCCCAAATCCAGGTGTGAAAAACTTGTTGCATCTTTCCCCAAAAGACTCATGGCTGCATTAGAGCAAAAGGGTACTTCTACTAAATACTGAGCAAATGGTTTGAATACTTACGACCATGATATTTCAGTTTTTCTTTTTTAATAAATCTGCAGAAATGTCAACAATTCTGTTTTTCTGTCAATATGGGGTGCTGTGTGTACATTAATGTGGAAAAAATAAACTTAAATGATTTTAGTAAATGGATGCAATATAACAAAGAGTGAAAAATTTAAGGGGGTCTGAATACTTTTCGTACCCACTGTATTTTTTTAAATAGCCTTCACTCTTAAATTGTTTAAAGCATCGTTGTCATTTGGATATATGTTGCATCATACAGAATGAGGTGAGTGGAACCAGTTATCTCACTCATCCAAAGAAAATGTGCAGGAACCTGTTTTCCAATTGAAAAAGGCAGAACAGGCAGTATTATTCAATCAGGGGAAAGAAGGAAGTGACAGCATATTAAAGATGACATACAGATGCTTGATGAGCTAAAAAAGTTATTTCAGTCCAGCTGAACAGTCAGCAGTGTCTGCTCAGCTCAGCTCTGTGTGTATGAGAGAGGCTGTATAGTCAAGCTGCACATTGATGTTCATTTGCATCTTCCAAAAAATTGGTCCTGCTATGCTAATGCTTCTTTGTGGGTCAATGTCGTGTAAGAACACTTGAGGTGTTTTTCTCTGCTGGAAGTGGGAAAGTACAGTTCATGTGAGATTTATGAAATGGGAACATTGAATAATTAATGAAGTGGAGGTGCTCTTCCCTGACTCGTTCCTCTGTAGCTCTTCGAGACCCGCAGGCTTTTAATGCTTTTAACTCTTAGTGAGGCACACGACAACAAGTTGTGTGTTACGTGTGAAGCAGAACGTAAAACAAAGATCCTTGTGTTGTCCTACTTTTAAGAGTTTTTGTATCAGAAAAATGTTTGTGAAGAACAATCCACATACACAACAGGGGCAAGATTCACAAAACATTCCTAAGAAAATAAATATTTTGAATTGCTTTTTTCTCTTTATTTTGTAACTTAATAAAGGTCAGCGGTTTTCCTCTGGAACTTTAAAAAAGCTGACTGTGCCTGGTTCATTCCAAGGTTTTTTATCTTTATTCTGTCACCTGATGGAGTTTGAGTCCCTTTTGGATTCTTGGTTTGGGACACTTATTTTTCAAAATTGATCAGATTGGATGAAAACTGAATTGAGCTGGACTATGACATCACTGTTTTCTGCAGAGTTGCTTTATAGCTGAACTGAAATAATTTAATAACTGATGAATGGAACTGAATCAACACTGAACTGACTTCAACTGAACAATGACACTTTTTTTTTTCTTTTAGAGCTTTTAGTTTGCATCATTGGATCATTATTTTCCTACTGATCACTGTAAAGCTGCTTTGAAACAATTGTATTGCATAAAGTGCTATAAATATACAGTTGACCTGACTGGCAAAAAAACAAAACACAAAAAGAACCCTCTAAAACCTTAGGTTTGTCCTTGCATGAAAGCTGAGTTTTTGCTCCCTAAGACGAGACTTTTTTTTTTTCTTAAATGTTCTTTTTAATTTAACATTAAGGGCCAGATTTACTTGACAGGACAAACTTGTGTGAGCAAAATTCCCCAAAAGTGCCGATGGGAGTGGAAAGTTCAGCTCATGATCTACTGACGACACGCAAATTAAAGAAAACAGACGCAGCTGGAAAATTTCCATAATAACCAATGCAATCTACCAAGAGCAGCGCAAATTAGCATTTGGTTTAAGAAATGCTTTTTTGGGGTGTTAAATAATGGGGCAAATACAAGTAAATTGACTACAGGGAGTGCAAAATTATTAGGCAAGTTGTATTTTTGAGGATTAATTTTATTATTGAACAACAACCATGTTCTCCCTGAACAGAAAAAACTCATTAATATCAAAACTGAATATTTTTGTATCAATATTTTAAGTAGTTTTTAGTTTTAGCTATTTTAGGGGGATATCTGTGTGTGCAGGTGACTATTAATGTGCATAATTATTAGGCAACTTAACAAAAAACAAATTTATACCCATTTCAATTATTTATTTTTACCAGTGAAACCAATATAACATCTCAACATTCACAAATATACATTTCTGACATTCAAAAACCAAACAAAAACAAATCAGTGACCAATATAGCCACCTTTCTTTGCAAGGACACTCAAAAGCCTGCCATCCATGGATTCTGTCAGTGTTTTGATCTGTTCACCATCAACATTGCGTGCAGCAGCAATCACAGCCTCCCAGACTCTGTTCAGAGAGGTGTACTGTTTTCCCTCCTTGTAAATCGCACATTTGATGATGGACTACAGGTTCTCAATGGGGTTCAGATCAGGTGAACAAGGAGGCCATATCATTAGATTTTCTTCTTTTATTCCCTTTCTTGCCAGCCACGCTGTGGAGTACTTGGACGCGTGTGATGGAGCATTGTCCTGCATGAAAATCATGTTTTTCTTGAAGGATGCAGACTTCTTCCTGTACCACTGCTTGAAGAAGGTGTCTTCCAGAAACTGGCAGTAGGACTTGGAGTTGAGCTTGACTCCATCCTCAACCCGAAAAGGCCCCACAAGCTCATCTTTGATGATACCAGCCCAAACCAGTACTCCACCTCCACCTTGCTGGCATCGGACTGGAGCTCTCTGCCCTTTACCAATCCATCCATCTGGCCCATCAAGACTCACTCTCATTTCATCAGTCCATAAAACCTTAGAAAAATCAGTCTTGAGATATTTCTTGGCCCAGTCTTGACGTTTCAGCTTGTGTGTCTTGTTCAGTGGTGGTCGACTTTCTGCCTTTCTTACCTTGGCCATGTCTCTGAGTATTGCACACCTTGTGCTTTTGGGCACTCCAGTGATGTTGCAGCTCTGAAATATGGCCAAACTGGTGGCAAGTGGCATCTTGGCAGCTGCACGCTTGACTTTTCTCAGTTCACGGGCAGTTATTTTGCGCCTTGGTTTTTCCGCACGCTTCTTGCGACCCTGTTGACTATTTTGAATGAAACGCTTGATTGTTCGATGATCACGCTTCAGAAGCTTGGCTATTTTAAGACTGCTGCATCCCTCTGCAATATATCTCACTATTTTTGACTTTTCTGAGCCTGTCAAGTCCTTCTTTTGACCCATTTTGCCAAAGGAAAGGAAGTTGCCTAATATTTATGCACACCTGATATAGGGTGTTGATGTCATTAGACCACACCCCTTCTCATTACAGAGATGCACATCACCTAATATGCTTAATTGGTAGTAGGCTTTCCAGCCTATACAGCTTGGAGTAAGACAACATGCATAACGAGGATGATGTGGTCAAAATACTCATTTGCCTAATAATTCTGCACTCCCTGTATTGCAAACCTTAGTAAATCAACTGGCATGATTCATTTAAATACTCTCCTCCAATAAATTGTCTGAAAGGGAAACTCCTACAAATGCATATGCTAGAAGATTACCCACAGAAATAACCCCGTCCATGCCTTTTCAGTGCTCATTTTTCACTGTCTTGTAAATCCTGACAGTATTTAAAAAAAATACAAAACAGGGTTTGCTCTGGTGCAAGTTGTAAGTAAATCTGGCCCTAAGTTTGAATTTAAAAAAAGGGGAAAAAAAGACTGCTATTAATGATTTGAAATTCATGTTTGCTACCATTGAGTCGGTCGTATTTTTTTATTATTATTATTAACTCTCACTATGACAGAATATGAAGGTGTTCTTTTATTAAATGTTTCAGTATGCAACCACCTAGAAACCACAACACCCTAACAATCACATAACCACATATAACACCTTAGCAACCATATAACAATGCCCTGGCAACCATGAATAGGGTAGTTCACACAGAATGCACTTTTCCATTGTTTTTGCTATCAATTAATGCCACTTACTCCTTAGTTTGGTTCGGACATCCTCTGTTTTGCATTGTAATGTTTGTACATTTCACATTTCCACACACACACTCACACTCCATCTAAAGCACAGAGATTTGTGTAAGCGGTTATTAGAAAGGATAATCTGCACTAGACCAGCTGTAAGAGGAGGGGAAGTGGCAGTGTGTATGTATGTTGCTGGAACAGATCTGTCAAACACACCCTGCCACTTACTCTCCTCTTGCAGACAATTTATATGCACACATGTATTGTATTTGACCTGTCCAGCTTGTAATTATTTACATGATATAGGAGATGCAAATACATTTTACATTTATGCATTTGGCAGACACTTTTATCCACAGCAACTTGCATTGCATTCAAGAAACACATTGATATTCAGTTCTTGCTTTCCATGGGAGCCGAACCCATGATCTTGGCGTTGCAACCGTCACGCTCTATTGTTTGAGCTACAGGAAAGCCATTTGTGTTAAATGAGTTCCTGTAGCTCGACCTTCAGCGCATGGCAGTTCAAATCTCAGGAAACATTAAAAAAAAACTGGATGCTCATACTGGATAAAAACCTTCTTTTACTTTTTATCATTATTTATGCAGAAACCCAATAGCATATTGTTGTGAGTGCTATTTTTCTTTGGCATTTTCTTTGGGTGCCTAAAATATTATTATGTGGTAATATTCTAATAATATAATTTTTATAATACAAAGTTTTTACAGAAAATGTTTTAATTTCTTTTTGCTCTAGTGCAATTACAATAAATGTAATTTTATTTATTATTACATTACATTTTTCATTTAATATTGCAAACAATATATTAACTTTTGGTCTTTATACATTAAAATATACAGCTGCCTCACAATGGGATCATCATATTTGGGCAATCTTGGTATTAATACGTTTGACATTTTCTGGTATAACTTATATATTAACAGAAGACTTACAAAAAAGTAACTATGATTTCTTGAAAATCTACTATGGGAACAACACAGTATTCTTTGAATTGCAATGGAGTCCTATGTAAATACTCATCAAATATTACTTGTACTTGACAAACTCTGCTAATGATGAAATGATTGCATGCATGTTGTGCGTCTTTTATGTGTGTGTTTAATAATATGTTGTAACAAGCAGTATCTAGATGGATAAAAGCAACATGGCTTGTTTTAATGCAGTTACTCAGCTGTGGAACACCGAGATACATTGTACCTTATACAGATAAAGGAGGTTTATTTCATGCTGTGATGTTTAAAAGAATCCTGTCTCCCCCGCTCTATCTTTTCATCCCTTTCTATCCTCTATTTCTTTCAGAATTCCCTTGAGAAGAAATAAAATTGACTTCATACCTTGTTACTGATAGACTTGGCCTGTTGGTCAGAGAAAAAGAGTGAAATAGGGAGAGTAAAGAAAGAAAGGGACAAAGAAAGTCAGCAGCCTAACAGTTAGCAGAGAGCAGGCTTAAATTGAAAGTTCAGCCAAAAAAAAGAAAATTGTCATTAGTCACTTACCCAAATGTATGGTTTCAGTTTGCTTTTGAATGAGTTTAATTTTTTTTTTAAATTTAGCTTTTTTTTTTTAAATCAATATTGAAAATACACAGATGGGCCAAAACATAATGACCTACAATATATGCCTTTCATGTGCTCCCAAATTGGTACCAACTAAATGGAGACATGGGCTTTACAAGACCCCTGAAGGCGTCCTCTGATATCATGAAGATGTTAGTAGCAGATCCTTTAAGTCCTGTAGGTTGCGAAGTGGAGCCCCCGTGGATTGAATTTGTTGGTCCAACACATCCCTCAAATGGATTGAAATCTGGGGAATTTGGAAGCAAGGGCAACACATTAAACTCTTCATTATGGTCCTTAAACCATTCCTGAACAATGTGTGCAATGTGTTAGGGTGCGTTGTTCTGCTGAAAGATGCCAATTCCCATTGTCATGAAGAAGTTTACCTGGTATGAAACTGTTGAAGTAGTTGACACATGTCAAATTTATGTTCACCGACTTGTCATAGTCACACACAGTCTATCCTGGTATCATCACATCCCCAGGTAAACGGTGCGCACATCTACATGACCCTTCCACATGATGTAAAAGAAAACAGGACTCATTGGACCAATTGTGTTGTGATGGATTCCTTCCAATTTTATATGACTTGTGCCACAGTAGACCTTCTGTTGGCTTGAGCCAGACCAATGATCAATGATCCTCAGGCGCCCAACACCCTGTTTCTTGTTTTTGATTTGTCCCTCCTCTGACCAGTTTTTGGCAATTTCCCACCACTGCTGATTGGGAGAAACCCACAGCCTTGCCATTTCAGAGATACTCTGACCCATTTGCCCTGCCATAAGAACTTGGCCCATGTCAAAATGGCTCAGATCTTTATTCCTGCCTGTTTCTCTTGCATCCAACACGTTGATTATGAGAACTGATTGACTGCTTCCCATATAATCTACAGAGAACTTAATATGTGGCCTTGTTAGGAGATGATATTTGCTTAGCATATAAGATACTGTACACCGGATGCTATTGGATATTTAATTGTTACCTTTGCCATCATCTAATGCTCACTTTAACTTAATCCTTAAAAACACTAATAATTTAATAACACTGTTAATTATCTTTATCAAATCAAAATATGAAAATCTGAATATTCCTTTTTTCATACTGTACATAAAAATATCTTGATGCCTAAATTCACCTTTACCATTTAAAATGTTTTATCATTAACTTATTTAGAAAAAATAGTGTAGAATTTTAATATTAGTCATTAACTGACTATTGGCTGTTACATAAAATGTCCATATGTCATCATCTAACATCTGTATGGTTTGTGTTTTGTCACTACAGACATTCAGAACCTCTTTGATTTACAATCCCACACAGATGAAGCTCTAATGCCACCATTCATTCTCCAGCAGTGGATAGCGGGGCAAACTGTGTTTAGAGCTGATATTTTAAGAGGTCTATCCATCCGTCTGACATGTACAATGAATATAAATGTTGAACATTTCTGTTACCAACGCCACAGTCGGAATAAAGTGAAGAGTGAGTGCAGTTATAAACTGCAATTTTTTTTAAAGAAACATTTTGTGTGGATTGAAGACAGCATGCAATAAAAATGTTAAGGAGGGGTAGATGAGAGGTGCTGATGTAGATGTAACGCACTGACTGCATATTTGTGGCTCTCAGACATGCTGGGTTTCTAAGAGTTTGACAAATTTAATTTCACAGCCTGCAGAACACGTGTAAATGTGCATGCTTTTGCAACGCAAACGGTAAGCATACTGACATTTACATGAACTGTTCTAGCAATGGCAGTCACAGCATCCACATGAAGATCAAGCATTACCAGAGAGAAAGGGAACCTCGGCTTTTAATGTACAAAAGAGTTTGTGTCATTATTCCTAGAGGAACTTATGAACTTTTAATGAGTCACCCTTATAAAATACTCTAACATAGTACAATGATGGTATTTATATAAATGGCGCCCACTCACTATTGCACATGAGTAAGTGTTTTGAAAAGATTATCCATTTACTTTCCTTTATCTAAGTTATTTACTTGCGGTTTGCTGTGCAGCTGCTTTCAGATCCAATACAGCTGACTGGATCGAACAAAAGTTTCTTTGCAAATAAAAAAAAAATGCTCAGAACAAACATAATCTTCCAACGAGATCTGACACTGTTCTCTTCTATTTGTTGTCAACAGACTGTCTCAGTTGAACTGGCATCTCTGTATACTGTAAGCAGTGTGGACAGCATCAGTGATTATAACGGGTTCTGTTTGCTTTTGATTTGACGCGACACTCACATTCGGTGACCACCTTTTTCTTAATGACCCTACTGTGCTCTGAAGTTCCCTCAAAAAGACTGAAACAAATAAAAAGGTTGCAATACAAATAATCCTTATGTCAGTTTAACTGAATGACTTGAATCTCTATGGCAAGAGCACATTCTTTTAATCCTGATTTTTTTTCTTTTTTCTTCCACTGTAACCATATGAAAAAGGGGAACATATACTGCGCATTTGTGATCTGTTCTCCCGTTTTAGTTCGCCGGACTATACTAAGAATCTCTCTTTCTCTTTTTTTCTAACCAAATACTCATGTCTCTTTTCAGGTTTGTTTTCAAACAGATGCCTTAATTTAATCATCTTCCCTTTTCACTTCACTCAATCTCTATTTTATCGATCTCTATCAGTATTTTACTGGAAGGTAAATGCAATATTTATTGTCTGTCAAAAAGATGGAAATCACATTATCACTCAATGTTCCAGTTAATGAACGTGTTATATAATACAGACATAAATTACCTCAGCGATATTTAACATGTTCATAATATTACTATCTGGGGTTATTCATGGTCTGTTGTAGTAATTTGTAAATGCTTGTACACTTTTAAAGGTCATTTTAATGTTTGTTGGTTGAAGGGTGAGTAGAATAATGTCTCATTCTAATCAGGTTTTTGAAAATGCTTCTTGTGTTTGTAGAGCGAACCTTTTGCTGATTGTTGAACAGAAGTTACTCCCATAATTTGCGTAAAGCGTCATGAGTGTAGGAAAAAGGTGACGGGGCAAATGCCAGTTGGCAGGGCCTATGGTGACATTATGTTTAACTATTCACTTTTTTGCTATAAATATATTTGACTGTGTGATGTTACAAATCACAAAAAAGAGCTTGATCATATAAATACTTTGTTTATAATAAGGAGGATGTTTTACATATTTATTTAAAATATATTTAGAAGTTAATGCAAAAACGGCCTACAAATACAATTTGTTATTTGAGAATTAATTATTATTTCTAAAAATAACTGAATTTAGGTGAATGATTTGGGTTCTGTTGTTAACCTTTAATATTATAGTAATGTGCAAGTATACGTATATACTCCCTATATAGTTTACAGCATTAGCAGAGATAAATTAATCCTTAAGAAACTTTTAATTATAACATAATTTAAAGAAATAACAAACGATTCATAATTTAAAAAACAAACGATTCAAATGCTACTTGTAAATAATAATTTATTTTTATTAAAAAAACATTTCCATTCCAATTTAAATGTATTTACAATAAATGTATCATGTACCATGTAAAACTTGAAATGTTTTATTTTGTTATTTTTAAGTATTAGTTTTTAAAATATACACTTTTTTTTCTACAGTTAAAAACTTTGGCTGTTAGTAGAATATATCTAAAATTCTAAAATAAAAATCTAAAATTAACTTTATTAAAGTGTATCTTATATTTAGAATTGTTTATCATTTGTCTTTTTTCCTGTTGAAACTATCTATGGACCCTATGTGGTTCCCGGAACCCACTTTGAAAATCTCATTAGAGTTTGTTGATTTTGTGACTGTGTAATTGTGCTGACATTTACTTACTTCCTGTTTGCTGAGGATTACCTACAGTGCTGTCAATTTGGCAGTAGTTCTGTCTCTCTCTTTTTTCTTCTCTTATACATACACACACGCACACACACGCACACACACGCACACACACACGCACACACACACACACTCACACACACTCACACACACTCACACCCTCACTCACACCAATGGGGCTTAGTTTTATTTTTTTGGCTAACAAATGTTTCACCCTCAAAGATGAGTGTTAACATATGGTATGGGAATGTGTAAACACAACTTCTTGTGGTGCCAAACACCAAATGACTTAAATCTGTTGAATTTGGCAGCCTATTTATGACTTGTGTGGGAGAAAAATAAAAGCTTGAGTCTTCAAAAACTGTCTGGCCACACACACTTGATTACAGCCCAAAACTGTAAAGAAAAGATTTGCTTTTCCTGAAGGATATACAAGAGTTTGAAAGGCAGAAAAAGAACATTGGTAAAGTTTTAGGTAAGTTTGGGTTTAGATTTCAATAAACGTTGTTCTTTTGAACTTTTATTAGTATATATAGTTCAAAAGAACAATATTTATTGAAATCTAAATAAATAAATAAATATATATAAAATGAACCTTTACATAGGAAAACAGTTTCCACAAAAATATTAAGTGTTTTCTACATTGATAACAATGTGAAATGTTTCTCTGAGCACCAAATCAGCATATTAGAATGATTTCTGAAGGATCATGTGACACTGAAAACCGGAGTAATAATGCTGAAAATGCAGCTTTGCTTCACAGGAATAAATTACACTATATTAAAAAGTCTTACAGACTTCTAACTTTTGAATGGTAATTTACAAAATAACACCAATCAACAATTCAGTGTGTAAATGTTATGCAGACATCATTGCTTTGGTTTTTTATTTTATTTTACACTGCACTGTCCTTGTCTGACTCTTGACCATCCTCCTCTTTCTCTTAATCTGGCAATATTACAAAGTAATAATGAATGCCTGTTTGATGTAAGAGGTCAAATTTCAGAGCCTTATTGAACAGCACTCCAGAGGAAACGGCACAAACAGGAAAATGATTGGGAAGCTGGATGAAGATTAATGATTAGAAGCGCCTGAAACAGATGGAAGGAGACGATGCAGAGAAATAGAGAGAGATTGAAATGGCACTCAGGTGAAAAACGGATTTATAGAGGTTTGAAAGTTTAATGTGAATGTCTGTCATGTCCATCTCTCTGAATGTCATCGCTCTTCTCAAGTATTTTGTTGTCTCCACTTCCTACGAAAAAGGAAGTTATTTATTGTGCATGTGTGTGCGTTTCATCAGGTCTCTGTCTTATAATAAGGTGGTAACAGATTTAGCCAATCAGCAGACTGTATTATATCTACGACAGCCAGAGCACAGGGGGGACTTGTGTCTGACAGATGGCTGTGGTGTGAGTGTATGTGCGCACATGCATGTTCACGCTTTGTATGTGTCGCTGGATGAAATGTTGCAGCTTTATGTGTATGTGAGCATATTCTTATTTGTTTGCATTTACACACATGGATGCGTTTGCACTGTGTCTTAACTCGCAGATGGGAATGTAGTGTGTGCGTGTGTTGGCTGCAGCTCTAGAAATGCCAGGAGGTCCATGTGTAAAGGCCATATCACAGTGTGTTCTTCAGAGCAGCCGTTGACCACCCTGCTCTCCGCACAGCCCAGCAGGTCAGTGCCTCTGCTCTCTGCACACACCAGCCAGTCAACAGACCCCTCGATCGCAAATACAGGATGAAATTTTGTTTATCCTGAATCCACTCTGGACTACAACATTGTGACTATTTATGACTCGGAGAGTAAAAGGCTGTTAACACAGGATGCGTTCTTGCTCATCTTTGCTGTTTTGTAATTTCTTATCTGTGTAAACATGCACAAGATTGACTTCTTTGATTGCTGAAATGCATCTTGCTGCATATCTTAGATGCCATATCAATTTAAGCCCAGTTCTGTCACTGTAGGTGTTTGGCATGGTACTGGATATGACAATGTTGATGTTTTTGGTCTTAGTGGAATTGATCTGCTGCTGCTGCAGAGCAAATACAAGCCTTGCTACTGCCAATGCATTCATGAAAAGCTGCTGTGAGCAAGTAAGGCATGCTGCTGCTGTACAATATAGGATACATTTGCTTATCATGGAGAAGAAAGGAAGTTATATTAAAAGTATTTGGGTGTTTCATCAAATCATCGTACAGGGGGGGGGGGTTTCATCAAATCATCGTACAGGGGGGGGGGGGGGGGGGGGTTTCATCAAATCATCGTACAGGGGGGGGGGTTTCATCAAATCATCGTACAGGGGGGGGGGGGTTTCATCAAAACGTGACAAAAAGGCTTAATTTCAGGAAAAAAACACCCCAAACACCCACGGATCTGGTGGCGGTTTCAAACGACTCTGCCTTACGGGCGATTTACGGGCGAAAACCCCCCGACGAAAACGGTCAAAAATGTGAAAAATGCCCCGCTCACCCACACGCTTGGCCTCGTTGGATCCGTCTCGAAAAGCTCCGTCCTCGGTGTGAATTTCAGGCATTTTGCTTCCGTCGGGCAATCCCTACCGAACAGAGAGTCAAGGTTAGTCCCGGATCCGGAACGCCACTGCCTAGAAACTCAAAGTTCAGGGGAAGCCTCTCGACGGGCCCGCTAACCAGGGGAATCCGACTGTTTAATTTAAACAAAGCATCGTGAAGGCCCGTGGCGGGTGTTGACGCGACGTGATTTCTGCCCAGTGCTCTGAATGTCAAAGGGAAGAAATTCAATGAAGTCTTATTGGTTCTTTTCAGTGCAATACCGGGCCCTATGATCTGGAAAACGGATGGAAAATGTGGACGATATTGCAGTCGTAAGTCTTAAAAATGCACTTTATTGTACAATGCGGAATGTCACGGATTAATATTTGGGATTAATACATCAAACATAGGGCTGTACATTTAATCAAATTGCGATTTATGGAGTGTTTGTGAATATTAGAATATTAGAAGTTACATATCAGCAGGATTTTGGTTGAAGTCAGATTTTAGTTTGAGTTTTCATGTTTTGTACATGGTTAAACTTAATGAGCACAAACAGACTGTGACATGGACCCCCCCCCCCCTACATACACCTACATACCACTCGAAAGGACTGCCATCTATCGGGAGGAAGAGGAGTTTCCTCTTAGTCATTGGTCCATTCTTCTGTCAAGATGTTCAAGATAAATGTCTTTTAATGTCTTCCACGTTGTTAAGCCACAGTTCTCATGCAATATGGGGGAAGAAGAAAAAATTTTCTGAAGACAAAAAGCAGGAAATGGTGAAATGTCTTGCAAAAGGCAGGACAACTAATATTTTCAGAAAACTGAACTGTTAAAGGAAAGGGATTTAAATCACAGATTAAGGCTTAAGTAAAGTTTCTGTCAAACATATGAAAAGGGCAGCTATAAAAAATTCACTGTGTGAATTTTAGTACCTTAGAGTACTAATATGTACCATTCAGGTACTACTATGAACTTTACAGTACAGTGATAAGCTGTTGAGCAATTTCTTTCTGAGTATGTGGTCGCTGGGTTTTTCTGGGGGGGGGGGGGGGGGTTACGTACTTAATCATTAGCCCACCTCCCAGTCTCTGATATACCTTCAATGTCGGCCTGTGAGACTTTATATTTAAGACTAATTATTTATCTCTCTACAAAAGAAACACAGAGTGCTGCTCAGGGACTTCTGAAAACACTTTTGAGTGATCTATTCAATCCTTTTTGAACTAAAATGAGTCAGACTTCTACTCATCTATGTTTAGGAAACCGCTTCAGTGCTGAACTGTTTATTATATTAGAATGAGGCAGATAAAAGAGAGTTGGGAATTTAATCGGGGAAACTAATTGAGTATAACCTTTTTTGTAGTTTAAAGCTTTAACAATCATTTCAAAATCTGCTATGTGAATGTAATAAATCTTTTTATATATTTTTTTAAATGTGCGCACACACACACACATAGTATTCCTATAATTTCAAGGAGTTTTCTATGCTGGATTATTGAGGATTTCTATGCTGTACAAAACTTACATTCTATCCCTAAACCTATCTTGGAGAACTTTGTATTTTTATATTTTCAAAAAACAAGTTTAAATGCTTTATAAAGGGGTTTCCTCATAGGGACCAAAAAATTTTTACTATCTACTTACTAGTTGTCTAGTTACTATATTACTTTCCTTTTGGTCCCCATAACGTAGGGTTTATCAGGTACACATACACACATTCCCACTCCTGCCAGATGACATTTCCCTCTACAGATGTGACACACTGACATGGATAATAAATAACCTATAATCCTCTGGATGCCAACTCCAAATGTCACTTATCAAATGAATGAAATTGAATTTCATTATAATATATAAAGCATAAGCAGAAATGGAATCATCAAATTCCTTACAGTTTGCATTGATTTGTGCAATGAAGGATGACCAATTCCCTTTTTGTTTGCACACATTTTTCAGAAAATATTTTTCAACAGTTTCATAGAAATTAAAATAGATATTTATGACTGCTAAATGTTCTAATAGGCAGGTTTAAACATTATTTTTAGGCGGAATGATGAGAATGAAAAGTAATTTGAATTTATCACAGTCACTGGATGATTTTCTTCACAAATGCCTCTTACATTGCTCTAAATATCTGTGATGCTTTTTGTGTTGATGTGTATGCGTAAAGTCACAGTGTGCATTTATGGGAATTCAAGCCTAGTGTCCCAGTGTTACCCTTGGTCCTGTCTCTCTGTGTCTTTGTCACTTCCCTGTCACTAAGGTCATGGGTTCACTTGCTGTTGTCACTCGCTGTCTATTGTGATATCATTTCCTGTTGTCACTTCCGGGCCCTTCTAGATCCTTCCACACCTGTCTTGAATCACTTATCTCGTCAGTGTCCTCAGGTGTGTCTCATATCCTTGTCTTTATAAGCCCTCTTGTCTTTCTTGGTCCTTGTCACTTGTTAATGTTGACATTGCTCCTGTTATCCGACGTTGATGTTATTTCCTGCCGCTGTAAGTCTTGTGTGTGGATGCAATATCCGTTTTTCTCCTAGTCTCCTCCGAGTGTTCCTAGTTTTCTGTTTATATTTAAAGTGTTTTTTGTTTTTCGAGTTTAAATAAAGTGAGTTTCCGTTTGGAACTTGTTGCTCCTCGTCCTTCCTCTCCGCATTGCACACGTTCCTTCTCTCCAATTGATGACACCCAGTGGTTGTATGGGAGTAAGTGCACAGCGAAGGAGAATCCAGGAAAAATAGGCTATAATAAGGATTGCGGAAAAATAAACTGGACATATACATATGAGGAAACAACTAAACAAATTTACACTTTTATATATAACATTGATGAAAACGGACCTGGGGCCTCACTTATAAAACTGTGCGTAGGATCCCTAGTAAAAGTTTACGTGCGCCCAAAAGCCAAAAATGGTATACGGCAAAAAATATTCAGATTTATTCCGACACCTGTAAGCAATGTTCCCTTTATAAATCACAGATCACCCACAGATGTGCTTAAGTGAAGCAGTCTCATATCCCGCCCTGTACACACCATTTTTAACCATAAATAGTCAATGCAAATCACCTCATGATTGTTGATTGGCATTGAAATGAGAGTGGAATCCCATATACAGTATATCTGGAAAACTGGCATGTGACCCGCCAATTACTGTATTTAATCCAAGAAAGTGAAAACGTGCGTTTCTGTTACTTTGAATAATGGCGACAGGTAAGAAAAGAGGAAAAAAAACTTTAAAAATATATAGAGCATGCTTCTTGATGGTTTTATAATTAATAACGTAATAGTTAGGACCAATGATAAGTAGCGATTGTGCTTCATGACTGTATTTGCAAACTTTGATATATTTTGATAGTGTAAAAAGGAAATATTTTCCTTAATGTAAATATGTGTTCTGCAGTTCTCCAATAAAAGGGTATTTCATGTTATTCTGTATCACATGTAGTCGCACATCTCCTCCTGCGCTCCCGTTGTGGACAATGTGACTAAGGCAGCGATTGATTTTTTTTTTTTTTTATAAATTGAGTTACGTTTGGATTTTACTAGATGTATGTAGCCTAAAAAAATTGGCACAAATAACACTGCTTGATTTAATCTTAATGATAATGTGAATATAATGTATGAAATGGAGTGAAAATTAAACGTCATTAATTCTTATAATCGTTCTTCTCGCATTTATTTTCTACAATCTAACTTCAGTTCACGACCTCACCATCTGTGCCGCCAGTTCCCTTTGTCTCCAGAATGTGCGTACGCACGACTCAAAGTTTGCTTAAACTGGCGTACATGCGTTTCCAGCCCTGTTTTGTCCATACGCACGCTTTATAAATGAGACCCCAGGAACTGAACAGAACACTGGGCTTATTTACACAGGGAACTAATCAAAGAAATGTGACACAGCTGACAGGACTAATGAGGTGATTACGTGTGACTAGGATGAGAACAAAAGGGCACATGGGGAAAATCAGAATCAAAGCAAGTTCAAATAACGGTTAGGTAATTCAATCATTGTATTCAGTTTAAATGGAGATGGCATTTTGCAGACAAAAAGCATGAGATCAGCATATACACATACCCACCATATAAATGGATGTACGGTATCTGCTTTCAATCAGCACCACGGACAGCGACAAACTGTATCTTTTACAGTGTATTCCACAAGTAAAAGTGATTCTATTGTTTATATATATATAAAAGATTAATACAAAAAAATCATTAAAAACTGTATTATCAGCACTACATTGAGTAAAATGTTGAATTTAAGAATTAACATAATCATTTTTTTTATATCATTTGGTTCATCCCTGTTTTGTTTTAATAGCATTTTTTGGTGAAATTGTTATCCAACATAATTTGTTAATTTGCTATTTACAACATTAATTTCAGTTCACATGGTCAGTGTCATATTTTGATTTATCTAGAAATAGTGAAGAATCTTAAATGCACGCACACTATGTAGCTACCCCACAAATTAGCAACATTTACATATTACATGTTAATTTACATTAACAACAACTACATTCAATACATCAGTGGTCCCCAACCCCCGGTCTGTGGATCAAATGGTACCGGGCCGCGGATCCTTTTCGCGGACTGGTCCGTGAGCGGCTGCAAGCTGTATCGCTGCAGCTTTGGCGGAGAGGTGGTGTGTTGAAACAATCTCGCGCGGACCAAACATCAATTCCAGTGTTCTACACTCATCAATGACAGCAGTATCTTGAGACTTGACTCCAGTAATGATGACGATGACAGACCTGTGCGGTTCGATGAATGTGATGATGAATGATGATGATGATGATGGTGTTACTGCACTGGTATAATGAGGCCTTTAACTCGTTTCTGGAAGCGCCTCATCGTCAGATATCTGCGCTGGATCGGCAACATTTGCTTCTGAGAGGAGAAGAGGCTCCCACTCCACTCGTGCTCTCATTCGTCGATCTCGCGCCGGGAACCAATCACGTGTCTTGTCTGAGTGCCCGTGGGTGTGTACAAAGCCTCTGAGAGAGTTTCTCTCTTTGTCTGGCATCCTGGGAAACCGTTTCTCTTGCATCACGATGAAGCAACGCTGCTTTCCACAATACGGCTGCCGATATGGTGGTAGTTTTGAATTTGTATTTTTCGATGAATATTTTTGAAAAATCCACGATGCACTGAGGCCGCGAAACTTGAACCACGAAATGGCGAGGGATTACTGTATGCATCACTCCTCCATGCGTGTCTCGTCTTACCCATAAATAAAGAAAAGTTGCTCCAGGTACTTTGACTTGCGTTTGGTCTGGGAGTGGTATTAGTTGTCACAATGAGTGAGAAAGTTTGACATGGAGCACTGGATGGGGAACCAAGTTTATGCTGACCAGAGGAAGAGTCTGCTGGCAAAAAGAGAATGCGACAGAGCTTGTAATAAAATTACAATCAACACTGGGTTGGCAATGGTGATAACTGAGGGATTTGAAATGTAAAAGTAACGCTGATGGTGTTTTTGTTTCTCAAGAGATCAATAAGGAATTTTATTGAACAGAAAAATATGTAGCTCTCTAAAAGAGTTCATTGTAAAGCATTATCTATTGCGAAGCGTCATTCATCCATGCAGTCATGCAGAGTTGAAGCACAACCCAAAAAAAGTCTTACACAAAATGAGGGGCAAACGTTACGTAGGGTACATTTTTAAACGCTTATTTTATTTAACATCGTAACATTTCTTTGTTTTAAATTGTGTATATAATCCTAGAAAATGCAGTTAATTTCCAGGTTTAAATCAGCTTTTCGATGTGGTCTCTTTTGTGCCCGGCTGTATGCGAGGCATCTTTTGGCTGAGTGATTAATCGACATTGACAAGATTCATTGCTGGAGGATCATGATCTGATCATACACACTCGCAGAATATCCTCAGAGACTGTGAGTTGACAGATCGGACATGGCTGTCATTCCTCTGTCCTCAGTGACTTCTTTTATGTTTGTATACGTCAGAGACAAGATAAGATCAAGCTATTGTGTGCTTCTCTTTTTGAAACGTTTGTAGTGTAGGCTGCATTACGAATGGATCTAGGTTATGCACAAACTCACTGCAGATGTTGGCAATGGTGATTCAGGTAGAGCTTTTGTTGGCCGTGTAGATGACATTCGTTTGTGTATGTATGCAATTGACTGTGTGTGTGTGGAGGGTCATATTCATATCACATGCAAATCACATGCAAATTCCTGCAGAGTGAACTCATTGTGTAAACCATTTCTTTCTCTCTCTGTTTTTTTTTATTGCATCCTCGCATCTAAAAATTGCACTGCAATCTTATTTATATTTTCCTATTGTTTTATTTGCATATTTTTATTTATTTATATAACTCATTTCATTTGTTACCCTCATGTTCAGTTTTTGCAGATTTGTATTATTTGTATTTTATTATTAGCACTTTTTATTATTCAATATATATGTATATTGTAAATTGTTTTAGTTTACATCTGTATATATTTTATTACTGTAAAATAATAATTATGTATAATTTATTTCAGTTCATTTATTTTTCCTGCTGTAACTGTTGTTTACTATAAAAATGTAGACCTATTATTTGCTAGGAAATATATATTTACTTATATACACTACTGACAATGGTAAAAAAGAAGCAATATTGTGAAATATTATTACAATTCAAAACCTTTTAATACATGTTATTTGGAAAGCTGAATTTTCAGCAGCCCTTACACCAGTTTAGAAATTAGTTATTTTAAATCTTAATAACATTTTGCATATTACCATTTTTACTGCAGCCTTGGTGAGCAAAGATTCAAAAACATAAAAAAAACTTAATTATGCAAAGCTTTTAATGGGTACTGTATTTTTATTCTATTTATTATTTACTTAAAAAAATTATATACAGTGGTACCTCGAGATACGAAATTAATCCGTTTCGAGGCGGCCTTCGTATAATGAGTTTTTCGTATCTTGGAACACATTTTACATGTAAAATGGCTAATCCGTTCCAAACCCTCCAAAAACACCCCATTAAATTTAATAAAAAAGCTAAATTGACCTACAAACAATGAAATAACGTAAAATGTCGAAGCTTACCTTTCGAGTGAGGCTATTTCCGAAAGTGGCGGCAGAGGAGGAGGAGGAGGACAAACGGCAGATAACGTACGTACATACACTTAACTTTACGAAAACGCATACAAAATTTAAAGTTTCGGGTGTGGAGTAGCTGAGCTAAAGCATGCCAGCACGTACGTATAGAATATGCATGATGGGAGGGATGCTGTCCAATTAGAGAGAAGGATCTCATGGCTTGGCTAGCATCAGGAACCACTGTGAGAGCAGGAGGATGGTGGCGAGTCTACTATAACTAAGATGGCGGCGTGCGGCGCGAGTTTCAAAATTGTTATGGTGAGAATCTCGGACTTTCAGAAACCTTTCGTATCTTGAAAACTTTTCGTATGTAGAGCAGCAAAAAATTTCGTCTTTGCTTTCGTAACTTGGATTTTCCGTAAGTTGAGCCTTTCGTATCTTGAGGTACTACTGTAATTAAATATATTTCAGTCTATTTTTAGCCATAGTAGTTAGTAGCAGACGTTCCTGGAAATTTGTGACAAGTTGTATCTTAATGTCTTATTTCTTTTTGGAAACTTTGCTTTTGGATTTTCAAAAAAGACCAATTTGATTTTATTAATACTATGACTCCTTTAAGTAATAACATCAAGGTGTGTTAAGAGCCTAAAGATGCAGGGCATAGTGCAGAATGATGGCAGTTTCTCTACAGCTGCTGACACACTGACTGTATCTTTGAGTGTCAGTTATGACTCAATACCTCCAACTGCACTCCCCCCCCCCCCCCTGTTTTTCATCTCTTATTATTTACTACTTGCAGAAAAGTTGCCCCTCAAGCAACAATATGTCTGCATCATGAAAAACATATGAGCTTTTAGATACACATATGCGCACACACACGCTCATTCCCACACAGCAACTGTTAAAGAGATAATCGCATTCGTCTCCTTATATGCCCTCTCTGCGTAAGTCCATCCAACATCAATGATTCAATTAGAGCGGGAGAGAAAGACGCTAAAAGTAATATCATGTAGCCGACACCTATGGCAGCAGATTGCAGGCTCACGCAGTGTGGTTGTTGCCTAGAAGCACCCTTTACTAGCCCACAGCGCTAGAAAGCGAGGTTTCAACTATCCCAGCACAATTGACACACTTGGAATGGATTAACGAACAGCAGTTAATCCATTTTGTAATCTTGTTTATAAAGAAGGGGTGACTGCGGCGTGCTGAGCTGTAAACCAGCGGGAGACATTTTCAGGTCAGCATCTTCTGCTGATATGTGACTCTTTCGATGTTCAGTATTTGTATGTCCAAAGCTGCTATATCCATAATTTTCAGCATGTGGGAGACCTGCTGAATTGGAGCTGATGCTGATTTTAATATCCTTTTTGAGATAAAGGCTGATTTTTCTTTTATATTTCTTCTTTATATTCTAAATTCCATTTTTATAGTGCTATTTTCTTTATGTGCAGTAGTGGCTCCTGACCGTTAATTTAGGAAGGGCTGATTCTGTATCTTAGCACTAATTTATGATCATCATTGTGTAAGTTTCATGTTCTAATCGCTGAACACATGCAGACACTTTTGGCAGAGGTCTAACATCCTTGTGTTATTCAGATTGACGGTGGCATGTTGATTGACAGGCACGTGTAGAATGCTATCTTAGCATTGCCCTAATATAGTATGTATTGCCTCGGAACGTTGTTTTAGAATATTACAAGTTGTGGAGGAATTCTGGTAAGGAAAACAAATCATTTTTGTTCTTAGAACAAGCATAAAACAAACACAACAGAGCTATATAAAAACATGCATTTTCATTAATTTGATCCGAAGAACAGACATGCCAGCTAGTTACTGACCTGATCCAAATTGCACATTGCTGGAGTGGATCTGGTCTTGGTCTGGAGCAAGGTTTGCGTAACTTGAAAACAAGCGTGGCAGTCTGAAATCTGCTCCAGCGGCTCTAAATTATAGCGTGCTGCAGTTCCATTTTTCACCACAGATTTACTTTTGAAAATTGAGGGGCGCTGTAGAGCTTGGGAGGGCTCAGGTATCCATTGCGCCGCATAATAACGTAATGCATCCCTGCCGAAGCCATACACTAATTTTAAATACAGTAATACCTCGAGATACGATTGTCTTTACATCAGCATAGGAGTTGATCGAGCTGCACAATGAACATATGCAGGTGTTGCAAGAGCGCAGCAGTGGTGAGGAGGAGGGTGAAACGGAGGAAAACATTTCTACACGTGACATTAAGGCAGTGATGACATGATGTGGCAGAAGGTTTCTGATTTCATTAAAAAGAAACACCCTGGAAAATGGTCTACTGGTTGCGCTTTGGCGCTTTTTGACGACACATGCCTTACTCATATTTAAAGGGAGACAGAAACAAATCTCTGTCTATTGGTATTTTGTTAAAAGGACTGCGCCAAGTGAAAGTGAGGGTAGTCAAGCGACAAAAGGTAAGAAAACAAATCGAAAAAAGCAAAACAATAATATAAAATAGAAAAGTAAAAACCAAATACGTAAGCTAAGTTCAGTTATGTTAATTTTAGTTTATGTAAGTTACATAATGTTCATGTAAGTTACGATACGGAATCAAGTGTCTACGTACCAACCCCCTTTCTCCCTCCTCCGCACCTGCCGCTACTGACTGTAAAAACTAATAATTAAAACTGCATTTTATTTGATATCATATAAATCCTTATACTATAATTGTGTGTGTGTGTCTAAACCAGTGGTGTGTAAACTACGGCCCACGGAACTCACCAAACTTGTATTAAACCTTCTTCATTTTACATTTCCCGGTGATATCACTCTGTCGCAGATGCAAGCAGCAGTGGTGCTGAAGCTTAAGATGTCTGAATATGGAGTATTCATGATACAATATAAGCAAAAAAAAAAAAAAAAAGTTTCCTCAGAAGGGAATGAGATGCTGCGTCATGTTGTATACATGTTGTCATGTATGTTGACGCTATGGGAATGATTCTGGGTGGTCTGAAGCATGTGTGACATCACTCATTAGTGAAAAGTAGTCCTGTGAAAACCGGAAACCATAAACAACACTGGAAGGTTCTTACTGATTGAAGTCAGTCACTCTCAGACATGCAGGAAATATGGCAAAGCGAGGCAGTGTCTTGTTCCCTTCTCAGGGAACCAGGGTTACAGTCATAACTGAGTGCCTGCTCAAAAGTTGAGTCATATGGAGTGTTACTTTAGTAGGCACTATGTGAACAACCCGATTTAGGGTGAAGAAAAGTTTGTCTCATTCTAGAAAGATCTTGGAGGGTGGGTAGGCGGGAACCAGTGGTCTTCAGGATATGGGGCCAGCGCTACAGAACACTGTGCACCAGTCATGCAATTTTTGAGTGGTGACAAGCTGTCAAGCTATTATGTTTCTGAAAGTGCCTGGTAGAATCAAAATTGTATGTGAGATTTTTTTTTTATATTGTCTAGGAAATCAGTAGTGCTGTGCTGATTTCTAAATGCATAGTTATTTAATAAAACATGAGGTCAGGTGACTCATGTTGCATGCTGAATCATATGAGCACACACACACACACACACACGCATTCTCTCTAACCTTTCCCCTCATGATCTATAGTAATCAGCATGCTTAAGGTCAGATTAAAGGTCATGTTGGCGTCTCTTCCAGCTGCACATACACTTCTGAAGGATCGCTTTAAATGTCTTCAAATATTTATCAGCAATATACACACATTTTTCAAAAATGATTTGAAGATTAATGAAAACAACTTGCATACAAATATCAGCAATCATTTCATAAAGAATATTTAATCATCCATCACGAGACAAGGCCAATGTCATTGGTGTATGATCCTGTCATTGGAATGAGACATGGCAATTACTTTAATAAATCTGGACAGCTTAACCTCATTAGAATGTCACATAGATGAGCTGCCTGCTAGTCCACCAATGTGTTTGGAATGCCATTACTTACAGGTTTTAATTGACTGTTCTGTTATAATATATAGGTATCCACATATATCTTTAAATCTGCAAGCAGCTAAATGGGCACATTCCATAGACTTCTGTTATTTTTATATACAACTAGTTATAATATTTTTATGATGTTACTTTTAAATAACCCATTTACATTTACATTACATTACATTTACATTTACATTTACATTTACATTTACATACAACCCACACCCTAACCCTCACAGAAAACTATACGCATGTTTACAATTACAATTAAACAAACAAAATATGGACTAAAGAATAATTTTTATCT
Organism: Rhodeus uyekii; assembly: GCA_037043235.1. Taxonomy (NCBI): domain Eukaryota; kingdom Metazoa; phylum Chordata; class Actinopteri; order Cypriniformes; family Acheilognathidae; genus Rhodeus; species Rhodeus uyekii. The sequence continues at coordinate 1,167,585 of JAWRVZ010000078.1, forward strand.
CCCAGATCAGACTTTTTTCCTCATGATTTTGAGTTTATATAAAGATATGTTCACATTTCTGAGAGAGTTTAGAATTGGTAGTTCATACCTCGCAATTAGGACTTTGAGATATAAACTCACAAGTTATAAAGTCTGAATTGCGAAATGTATATTCTTAATTCTAAGAAAAAAAGACCTAATTGTGAGTTAAAAAGCCACCATTACCTTTTCTATTTTTTTATTCCATGTCGGAAATAAGCTTCCGTGGTTTTTACAATGGATTACGATCCCAAAAGGAGGTCTAAGGACGTTTTTAACTCACCACCCCCCCTCCCCTTTTTAATTTTTTTTTTTTTTTTTTACAATTTTTGTTCACAAAATGTGGTTAAGTAGCTACACATGCAAATATACACACATCACTCACTGATTTAGCTGTAAGAGGCTCGTGGTTTCTGCTATCTCACTAACCCTTTGCGTGCGCCAGAGCATCTGTTTTACTCATGAGCATCGGTTACTCATAACCTAGTGATATGTGAAAATGTGTATGTGTGTGTATCATCTTGTATTTTTTAATCCAGTCGATCTAGATGTGTTCTGACGTAGATTTGTGTTTATGTTTGAGGTATAAAGTTTAACCCACAGTGAACCACATACACACTGCAGCTTACTGTGGATGTATGCATGTCCGTATTGTCTGTGCGCTACTTTCCATTCTCCCTCTGGCTGATCCTCTTCCATCCCTCATTCTCCTGTTTTTTGATGGTGGTTCATCTTCTCTCGGGCTAATCGACTAAAATTAAACCTTAATTAACTTGGCATTCTCTGGCCTCATGTTATTTTAACTATCCTTTTTCCCTTAAGTACACACTATCTTGCTCTTCATTTTTAACTGAAAGAGTTCATGCACATCTCCTTCAACTCAACTGTGTGTCAGTTAACTGAATAATGATTGACTGTGTAGACTGGAGTGATCTCGCTAAAAGATATATTGGTATTTATGGGCGAGTGGAAGCTTTGGGAAGAAGTGTTTTATGTAATGGAGATTATAATTAGAGCTCGTATATGGTTCTCTAAAAGCTTAAACTTACTACTTGATAAAGCATACTGTAGCAAAATCAAACAATATTAAGCCCATCTGTAGGTGTTCTTAACATCTCCAAACATAAGACACTAGTGTTGTTTTTTTTTTAATTTAATCTTTAGAGGGAATGATTCAATCACTGACTCGCAAAGGGAGTTACTTGTTTTTATTCCTGATTGAATTAAGTGTATTTAAATGAATTGTTTGAAAGAATGATTCAATGATTTACTCATAAAGGTAGTGCTCACGTGCCTGTATGCACTCAAAATAACATCTGTGCATGCTCCTGATGTTGGACTGTGTCCTGGAGGATCTTCTTCCAGACCTGGATCAGGGCATCAGTGAGCTCCTGGACAGTCTGTGGTGTTACTTTGTCCCAGGCTTTGGATGCTCTGATGCAGGTCTGTCCCATGTACTCACTGTGAATCTGCTCTCATCCGTGAAGAATGCTGGGAATGCGGGCGCCAGTGGCGGATTCTCTGGCAAATGCAAGTCAAGCTGCATGGTGCTGAGCTGTGAGCACAAGTCCCACTAGAACAGCCCTTATGCCACCCTAATGAAGTCTATTTCTGACAGTTTGGTCAGAAACATGCACACAAATAGCTTGCTGGAGCATTTTGTAGGGCTTTGGCAGTACTCCTACGTTACTCCTTCTGTAAAAGTCCTTTTACGTCCCTCTCCAGCTGTCCTCATGTAACTGCCTGTATCCCTGTATCTCCTCCATGATCTTGAAACTGTGCTAAAGAGCTAAAGCTAAAATCAACCACTTGATTGATGTAGTTCAGGAAGTGTATGTCTTGAAGAGCAATGTTGCTAGCACTGCGTCCAGGCATTCAGTGAAAGTGCAAGGTGATAAAGCTCCCCTGAATGGAAGAACCAGATATTTGTAGACCTTGCTCTCATAGACGAATCTCAGGAACTTCCCGTAGAATGGACTTATAAAGTATGCGTCCTTGATCTTTCGTAACAAAACAGTCTTCAGACCTGATTTGTGATATAGTCTGCCTCAAGGTTAACATTTTGAATCTGAGCTGCATGACTGAGATACTCAGAAAATGGACCTGAACCTCCCATCCTTCTTTGGAACGATAAAAAAACCAGCTGTAGAGACTGGCTTCTTTGTCTGGGCGAAATACAAATGTGTCACGAGACAATTAATGGAGGACTCAAGAATGCAGGTGAGGAGGTTTTATTTATAACAAAATAAACATAACTCACAAAAGAAACTACCCACGAGGGGGAAAACATAAAACAGAATGAACTGAACAAATTAAGAACATGAATAACCGGGTGGAACAGACATGGTAGACATCCAGGATACAGAACATGAAAGACAATGATGCGACCCCGGACAGCAAACACGAAGGGATTAAATGGGCACATGAGGAAGGGTAGTGATCAGAAACAGCTGGGAATGATTATGAGAACAAGGAGGGGAGGTCAGATGCTAACAAGACATGAACACGCAGCGAATGAAAACTGATGTGACAGAACCCTCACACAAATGTATGACCTTTCCTTGTATTAAAAAAACAAACATAAAAATAAAAAGAACAAAAACAAAACCATGTTACTGTACTGTTGAATAATATTTATAAATACCATAAGATGGTTAGCACTAAACATACTACTAAACATTAACTTCTGGACCCCATGTGGATAATGTAAGGTTGAATTTGGCTTGCAACATTTCTCACTCTACTTTCTTCTACTATGATTCTTCTACACTATGTACTATATAAACATACACTTCAGAAACATCCTGTGTTCACTTTATCTCTCTTATTTTTCTCCCAGTTGTCATATACTCCCTCATTCACTTATGTAATATTACATGATGCACACAGAATTTGCATCCCGTCTCTCTGTGTGTGTGCGCACAGCCACACCTCATTTTCATGCTGTGGATGTGCAAACATCATGCTGATGTGGCCTGAATTAACATTACTGTGCTTCAGCCCTAAAGTTCCTAAACAACAGTGGCATACCCTTGTGTGTCTCAGTGTGTAGATGTGGGTCTGTGTTTGTCCATGCACACCAGAGAAGCCATATGTGAGTGATGACAGTGTGTACGTGCGTGCATGCGTTTAGAGAATGCGAGGCAGTGGATCATGAACAGTGGAGTGTGTTTTCTGAATGTTAATGTCTGTATATTAAACTGTATGTGAACAGAATACTATTAGCTTTGGTGCAGAACTACTGTGATCTGTTTGTTTGAATGCATGTTTTTGTTTGTGAGTAAGCATCTGTGTGTATTTTTTGGCTCTGTGTCCCATGGCATTATTTTGTAGTTAAGCCTCTGGCTTAACAGATGCCTCTCTTTGAAATATTAGGGAAGCCACGTGTTTTTATTTGTTTGAAAGTGTTAATGCAGTCTGGTCTCATTGATAAAGTGCCCCCTATTATGTTATTTTAAAGGTTCTAAAGTTTGTTTTGGAGGTCTCCCTCAAAAGGTTTACATGATTCAAAGGTCAAAAAACACTTTAATTTTCATATAATATACATTACTCATCAACACAAGATTCTCAAATTACTCGTCCAAAGATTCAGTCTTACTGACGGCCTAGTCTGTTTTGATTGGTTTAACAAAACACCCATTACCATAACTGAATTTCAGCTCAAGAGGCTTCCTAAATCCTCAGCAATTATACACACTGTAAAGACTGTAACGAGCTATACAGAGTCTTCCCTCTTCTGGAAAATGGGGTGGGAGCAACAGCTAATTTGCATTTAAAGATACATGAACAAAAACAGCATTTACAGTACACCATTAACATTGTGTGGGATATTTTTTTTAGCTGAAACGTCACAAACATACTCTGTGGAACTGAAACTTCTATTAAATCTTTTTTTTTTAAAAGGGCGAAATGGGTACCCTTTAATGTGAAAAACAATTTGAAGTTCTAAAGTGGTGGTATTAAAAGTGTATCAAAATTGACTATACACCTTGATGATGTATACTATATATAGGCGAGCAAATGAGCCCAGATTATGAAAGCAACATGGTGAATGGTTAGGCGTTTACTTTATAATAATTATTTACTTAACAATAATTTGCTAGTTTCCTTGTTTTGTCTTCCAGGTGGGTGTTTCTGTAAGGGTGTAATCTTATTTGAAAACCATGAATTGGCCATTGTTAAGTGGTTAGGGTTGTGTAGATGGTTGCTAGGTAGATGTTGCAGTGTTCTAGATGGTTAAATCTTGCTAGGTGACCACTTGCAAGTGGTCAATAAAATGAGATTAAATGCATACAAATATTTTTTTCTGTTTAATTATTGGAGGTTTGCATAGTATTTCATTTGACTGATTTTATTCATGTTGAGGAATACTGAATCTCTTTTTGATCAAGTGAAATGAGTAAATGCTCACATTTAGTCAAGAACTACAATAACCATTGTGTTTCAACACATGCACTTACTGCATTTACTGTTTCTTAGCATGGTCAAGAGAGCTGTCAGTCCATTAATTGTAAAATAAAGTATCTTGCATTGCTTATTTGAAAAAGTAATGCGTTACTTTACTAGTTACTTGAAAAAAGTAATCTGATTACGTAACTCAACTTACTTGAAATGCGTTACCCCAACACTGAACACTAACTTTGTCAGTTGCACGTGTTTTAAGGCTTGCCAATTTGAACATTCAAGCCATTTTAGACCAACGGATATGAATCATTATATTGAGCAAATGCATTGATACAGTAGCTCGCACGTCATGCATGGAGGGAAAATTTCAGGAACGCAGACACTCGTCAACATGTCCTGTGATTTATCTTTAAAGTAGCTTAGAAACTCAACTGCATCCCAATTAATAGCGACGGAATGACTAATTCACACACACAATCTCAGTTATGCATTCAAATAAATGTACTGGAACTGTGCTAATTTTTCTGTTGAAATTATACATCTGTAAGAAATGTTACGACCCATAGACAAAGTAACTGCTAAAAGTGAGTTATGTCATAGCAATCGCACTGTAGGCAGTGGCATGATATTTGCCGTAGCTCCGCACAAAGTGTTCAAGTTTAAGTTCCGTTTCAAGGTTTTCTGAAGCCAACATCAATGTTTGTTTCCTTCAATAATTTTAAAGTCACAAGGTTAAGAATTGCACTCTCTCTCATTAGAAAATAAATTCCACCTTTTAGTTGTCGAGGATATTTACAGTACAAACTTTGTTAGTGAACTATGAGGGCAAAACTATTCGTTATTGGGATGTTTGCGACAATATTTGGGGCACTGCTACATGCTAAGGTTTAGTAGATGTTGCTAGGGTTTTGCTAAGCAATTGCTAGGGTAGATGATTGCTTGGGTGTTGCTAAGTGGCTGTTAGGGTGTTTGTGATGGTTGCAGCATTGCTAGGTGGATACTAGTGTTTTCTAGATGTTTGCTAGGCCATTGGTGATTATCAGGGTGTTCTAAATGGTTATTGGGTTTTCAAGAAGGTTACTAAGAAATTGCTAGGTGTCTGTTAGGATGTTCTTGATGGTTAATAGGATTTTGCTGAGTGGTTGTTTGGAGTTGCTGGGGTATTCTAGGGTCTCTATAAAGAAAATGAAAATCCTAGGTCTGATAGCATTTGATACATGACACATAAGCTGGGCTTTTAAGCTGCCCAGCTTGGTACCTGCCAAACAAATCCACACTGGAGTGCTGAGAAAATTTCAATTGCAAATTTCTGTGGAGGACACGTTTTGCTTACTCAACAGTGAACTGAGCCTTTTCCAATGTACTAGGTTCTCCTGAACCTTTTTGATCCTCACAGACTCACTTAAAATTACTTAAATCCTGGCATTTTTCGACCTCATATGTCAGAATGACTGCTGAAAGTGCATTGTGGGATGTTGTTCTGTCTTCCACATGAGCGCACAGCTGCCCAGTAGAGGTAGTACCCTGAAGACTACAATAATGAGAAAGAAAGCAATGGCATCTGAGCAGCTTTTGTCCCCAGATACCTGACGTATATATTGGATTGTACTCTCGCTAAGCTGCCATGAATGCAGGAGTCCACCTGAATCACTGACAGCTGCTTATCCATCAGGAAGGATTCCATGAGTGCTGTAATTGAGCTCATCATTTGGAGAGCTTGTGAAAACCTGAGGAAAACCGAATATATGCAGCGCCTGTAACTGCTGGCTGGTTTTGGATGACCTTTATCTCTCTCTCCCTTTCTTTTCTGTTCAGCCCCGGCTGGCCTAAAATCTAAATCCAGTTCCTTTTTTTGTCAATAATTCACTGCCTTTTCACGGCCATTATAATCCTCTTTCGAAGGGCACAGCATAGACAATCAGCAAACTTGACTGTGTATGTGTGTATGAGTGTTCATTTGTGTGTGTGTGAGAGTGTATGCGGTTATCACCCATAATCCTCATGAATGCTGACTGTTCTAGATATGGGTCAGTTTGTTGCAGTCGAAGAGAAAGATGAGGTGAGAGAGAGGCAAGATCCAAAAGGGCACACATCACATTGTAGTTTTAATAAGAGACCGTTTTAGTAGTTTATAGTGTTTCTATTGGCCCTTTTGGTTTATAAATACTCCATAAAAAATACTTACTTAATTTGTCTACTAATAATGCCCAACAGTAGACAGACAACAATCACAGGAGAATTCTCTCATATTTGTATTTTTTCTACAACATCATGACCATTATAACCACATTAAAAAATGTGGTGGTGGAAATGTCATTTGAAATATTTTTGGATTAGAAAGGCTCACTCCCTTGTCTTTCTGAAACTAATTTCATGCTAGAATAGTACAGGGAGTGCAGAATTATTAGGCAAATTAGTATTTTGACCACATCATCCTCGTTATGCATGTTGTCTTACTCCAAGCTGTATAGGCTGGAAAGCCTACTACCAATTAAGCATATTAGGTGATGTGCATCTCTGTAATAAGAAGGGGTGTGGTCTAATGACATCAACACCCTATATCAGGTGTGCATAATTATTAGGCAACTTCCTTTCCTTTGGCAAAATGGGTCAAAAGAAGGACTTGACAGGCTCAGAAAAGTCAAAAATAGTGAGATATATTGCAGAGGGATGCAGCAGTCTTAAAATAGCCAAGCTTCTGAAGCGTGATCATCGAACAATCAAGCGTTTCATTCAAAATAGTCAACAGGGTCGCAAGAAGCGTGCGGAAAAACCAAGGCGCAAAATAACTGCCCGTGAACTGAAAAAAGTCAAGCGTGCAGCTGCCAAGATGCCACTTGCCACCAGTTTGGCCATATTTCAGAGCTGCAACATCACTGGAGTGCCCAAAAGCACAAGGTGTGCAATACTCAGAGACATGGCCATGGTAAGAAAGGCAGAAAGTCGACCACCACTGAACAAGACACACAAGCTGAAACGTCAAGACTGGGCCAAGAAATATCTCAAGACTGATTTTTCTAAGGTTTTATGGACTGATGAAATGAGAGTGAGTTTTGATGGGCCCGTGGCTGGATTGGTAAAGGGCAGAGAGCTCCAGTCCGACTCAGACGCCAGCAAGGTGGAGGTGGAGTACTGGTTTGGGCTGGTATCATCAAAGATGAGCTTGTGGGGCCTTTTCGGGTTGAGGATGGAGTCAAGCTCAACTCCCAGTCCTACTGCCAGTTTCTGGAAGACACCTTCTTCAAGCAGTGGTACAGGAAGAAGTCTGCATCCTTCAAGAAAAACATGATTTTCATGCAGGACAATGCTCCATCACACGCGTCCAAGTACTCCACAGCGTGGCTGGCAAGAAAGGGTATAAAAGAAGAAAATCTAATGATATGGCCTCCCTGTTCACCTGATCTGAACCCCATTGAGAACCTGTGGTCCATCATCAAATGTGCGATTTACAAGGAGGGAAAACAGTACACCTCTCTGAACAGTGTCTGGGAGGCTGTGGTTGCTGCTGCACGCAATGTTGATGGTGAACAGATCAAAACACTGACAGAATCCATGGATGGCAGGCTTTTGAGTGTCCTTGCAAAGAAAGGTGGCTATATTGGTCACTGATTTGTTTTTGTTTGGTTTTTGAATGTCAGAAATGTATATTTGTGAATGTTGAGATGTTATATTGGTTTCACTGGTAAAAATAAATAATTGAAATGGGTATAAATTTGTTTTTTGTTAAGTTGCCTAATAATTATGCACAGTAATAGTCACCTGCACACACAGATATCCCCCTAAAATAGCTAAAACTAAAAACTACTTAAAATATTGATACAAAAATATTCAGCTTTGATATTGAGTTTTTTGTGTTCAGTGAGAACATGGTTGTTGTTCAATAATAAAATTAATCCTCAAAAATACAACTTGCCTAATAATTCTGCACTCCCTGTATTTTTGTCATGACAACTCTTTGTGTTTGGCATGGTAATGGATATGACAATGTTGGTATGTTTGGTCTTGGTAGAATGTATCTGCCGCTGTACAGGCCTTTCTACTGCCAATACATACATGACATGCTGCTGCTGTACAATATAGGAGACATTAATTATCTGTAGCTGATCTATACAGGTGGAGATGAGGAAGCTGGAGGGATTCTGAAAGTGCACAACAGGAAATGCTGACCAAGTATTTGAAGGTTTAGCAGCGAACTCATTGGCTACAGACGTGGCAGGAACCACTCAGCTGTGCCCTATAGAGAACTATGTGACTGCAAGCAGATCAGTTAAGGACGGCCTACGCCGTGACAGAACATTGTATTTATCCCAAATGCATGTTTTGCATTAAAAATACAGCTTGACTTTGCTCCTTTGCTCTTCAAAGACACTGTTGTCTCCTTGTTAACCAAATACACTTTTGAGAACATTTCATTTGGAGCAAATTTTTGGTTTGGTGGAAATGTGTGAAAGAATTTATTAATTTAATTTTTACTAATATTGAAATAGTTTTTATCATTCTTTTATTAGATTATAGTACATTTTTAGGATGTAGTAATTCATGTGTTCATGATGCATTTTCATTTTTCAAGATGGCAAATGGGAATCATAAAATGTAGCTACATAAATCATGAATGCAAAAGTTCCAAAGACCGTTTCCTCAATAAAAACAAAACAAAAAATGCATAGTTTTTGCTCATTTTACACCAAGTTCTTCTGGTAGAATTACATTAGTATACACTGTAACTCAGTGTCTTGGTTTCTTGTTTCTGTCGAACCTCAGAGGTTGAGTATGCTGATGCATGTTAAAGCGTTCAACTTGATCGTGAAGATAACACCACAACACTGTAGATTTCTGAGAAGTCTTTGTTTCCTGTCATGCTATCCACATAGCACTCTCTCCATTTTTCCATCCCATCTCTCTGTATGTTTTGCATAGGTCACTTTATCCAGTCTTTTTTAATCCTTATTTTTGCATAATCATGCATAATTCATGAAGAGCTTGTGAATATGAATGAGTGTGGCAGTGTCATGGCATAAGAGCGAGTTTTTAAGGGGAGTCATAAGGGTCACTAATGGAGCGAACACCTCTTCAGACACGACCGTCTCCAAGCATGCTGACTGAAACTCAATCTTCACTTTTGTCTGAGGGTAATCTAAGGTTCAGTCGCAATCCTCATTAAATGCACATTAATCTAAAGTGTATTAGTTTTCCTGTTCTCTCCCGGGGGTCAAACATAGGGTATACAAAGAAAAAACAGATGTGGGGCTAGAGAGGTGAATGTTGTGTGACAACATGACCTGTGTTGACTATGTATCTATAAACACTTATTTTCCAACATGCATATAAAATATACACTGCTCAATTAAAGGAACACTTAAGCATCATAGTGTTACACCAAGTCAATTCAAATTCAGGGTTATTAATATTCCCAATTATGAAGCATAAGTGGTTGTGAATCAGTTCCACCTGCCTTGGTGCAACAGGTGCACTGGAGAGGCAACTGCAAGATAACAAAAAAGGACTGGTTTTGCAGGTGGTGGTCATAGATTGTTCTCTCCTTTTTATTTGTCTTTAGTTGTGTGTTTTTCTTATGACACAGACATTGACACAGCTCAGCACCATGCAGCTCAATTGGTATTTGCCAGAGAACACCAGAATTGTGTTCTCCACCATTTGTGCCCCGTTCTCTTCACAGATGAGAGCAGGTTCACACTGAGAACACGTGATAGATGAGAAAGAGTCTGGAGATGTCGTGGGAAATTTTGTGTGCGTTGGTGGTGGGTCAGTAATGGTCTGGGGAGGAATATCCTAGGAGAGTCACACAGACCTCCACATGCTGGTTCCCTTACTGCTGTTAGATAACAGGATTAAATCCTCAGAACTTATGCTGGTTCAGTAGCTCTGGGTTCCTCCTGGTGCATGATAATGCTCAGCCTCATGTGGCTAGAGCAGGGGTCGGTAAACTTTTTGTTTCGCGGGCCACATTTGTTTCTAAAATTTGACAAAGGGGCCGGGCCAGAATAGAAGGATAGTGTGTTTGTGTGAACTAATATAAATGAAATGTAAAAACCATTACATGAAAAGATTTGGCCTTTAACATGCACCAAAATGTCAGGGTTTAATTAAATTTTTTCCAAATATATTAATTTAATAACACAGTAGGTAAACTCCCATTCAGTTTCAGTGAGAACAGTGTTGTTGATCTCCTTTATTTGCAAGAGCATCAAAGTCTGGAGTTAGTTTTGTTGTGGCGATTCTCAGGACAGATCCGAACTCCGTCCCTTCACATAACTTCTGAAACCTTACGGGATACCCGCGCGACAGTTTAAACAACGTAAGTGTGGCCATTTGATAAAATTCAAAATCATGACTGAACTCTGCCCAGCTAGACAAGCGCGAACATGCCGGTAATTTTCATGTCCTGATTCCTACTGAAAGGCAACATAGGTTACTATAGTAACCGGAGACGTTCCCTTTCGATAGCGTTGTTCAATCCCCGTAAGAGAGATGCAGATCAGCTGAAAATACAGGGAATCATATACCAATCACAGCGAAGAGGTACACAGCTCAACCAATGGTGACGCCGCCAGGTGTGCTCGCTCCTGATAGGTGCAGTTAAACCAATGAAATTAGTCACCGAAGGCTACCAAAATTTGCATACCAGAAAGCCTGAGAAATAGGTTTTGACTAGTTAACTCGGCTCTGTGACAGGCTTTGAAGATGTTCATGACACTGAATGTCTGTACACACACATAGGTTGAGCCAAATAACGTCAGCAACTTCTGTGCTGAGTCTGTACATTTGCCGTCAGAGGACGGCGAGCTCAAAGCGCAAAACATCTCACTCAAAGCTCAATGTCTTTGGAGTGTGCCATCAGGGAAAAGTAAAATGAAGGAGGTTTAATTATAATAAAATTTAAATTAATAATATAACTTCTACAAGTTCGGTGGGCCGGATTAAAAAGCCCAACGGGCCGCAGTTTGCCCACCCCTAGGCTAGAGTGTGTAGGCAGTTTTTAGATGACGAAGGCATTGATGACGAAGGCATTGACTGGCCCTCATGTTCCCCAGACCTGAATCCAGTTGAGAACCTCTGGGTGTCACAGTCCTGTCGCATCTGTCACATCCGGGTTCCTCTGTGTCTTCCAGATCCTTCCCCCTCCTGTCTTGTTAGTCATTACCCAGTTAATCATGACAGCTGTTTCCCATTTTCCTCGTGTATAAATCCCCTTCATGTTCCCCGTGTCTTTGTTGGTGATTGTCAGTGTTAGATGGAAGTTGTATGCGTGTGGATGTCTCTCCCTTGTTCCCCATCCGACAGTTTGCACCCTCGAGTGCCTTTTGTTTTCAGTTATTGAATAAAGTGTTTTTGTTGGAAGCTCCGGGTTCTCTCGTTTGCCTCCGCATCACACGCACCTTCGGTGTAACAGAATCACCGACCGGGGTTTTGTCTCCCCCAAGACAACAGGACGCGTGATCAGGACTCACGCTGCAATGGAGTACGAACGGCAGCTCCTATCACTCGCCCAAGGCCACCGGGACTTCCCCACGTTCGTAATGGACTTTGCACCCGTTGCCGCCCGAGCTCCAGTGAACAGCGAACACCTTAAAACACTGTTCTGGATCGGAGCGCTACCGCACTTCTCGGAGGATATTCCGGACCTCTCGGGTCTTCTCTGGATGGAAGCCGCGACGAAGTGCTTAAAGATCTTCACGCTCCGATCCCGACAGTCCCGGCAATCAGCGTCCGGGCAGGCGTCGCCGAGTCCCACGGCGTGTGAACCGAGTCCTGCGGCCGCTGCTGAACTGTTTCCCCGAGCGGCCGATTCACCTGAACTGCTTCCCCGAGTGGCCGATTCACCTGAACTGCTTCCCTGAGCGTCCGAGCTGCCGTGGCCCGACTCGCCGGAGAAATTATGGGAAATTATGTATCAGAGCATCCAAGTATCACCACAGACTGTCCAGGAGCTACTGATGCCCTTATCCAGGTCTGGGAGGAGATCCTCCAGGACACCATCCGTCATCTCATCAGGAGCTCAGATGGTGTTGTGAGTGCATACAGGCACGTGGAGGCCATACACACTACTGACTTACATTATTACATTATTGCTGTGATGAATTTCATGCAAATTGGATCACCCTGTAACTGTGTTGGATCATCCTGTGTTGATGATTTTGTTTTCCATTGACTGTTGTCATAATTTTGTTCTTAACAAATTATAGAATCTATATAAATAAATATTTTCAAATCGAATGTTTCATTTATTGAGACCCAAAAAAAATTTTTTGTACTTTTATTTATGTAATTTTTTCTTTTCTTTTAACTGCTCCACTTTTGGTCCTTTTTTTTCTTTTTTTGACAACTAGTCCCAGTCTCCCTTTACTTTATTTACGTATTAAGTTAGTGTTCCAGATTTCACAGTCTTCTTGCATAGTACAATGGTTTGTGGGTAATATTAGCCCAAAAACTGTGCACAGATGTACACTGAAAACCCAGAGAGAGCTGAATGCCATCTGGGCACCTTTGACATACTATTTCCAACGTATGATGGAACATACTAATCCTAATCTCACTGTCTGTCCTAGTATGTATGTAGATAGTACATACATACTAGTATGTAGATGGCATATCCCCTTCTGAAAATTACTTCACCATTTTTTGTTTCAGCATTTCTGTAGTTATCTTATATATTAACTGTGCATATGTTCTCAACATATTTTCCCAGGCTTCAGGTGCCGCCTGACCTTCAATATATTTGCAAGACTTAAGCTCGGTTTAGGCTGTCATGTATTCATCCATAACCATATTTGTGAGACACCATCAGCCACCTAGTGTGTACAATAGCCATATGCATATAAATGGGTGTTCAACTTTCAATGCAGACCATGTGTTGTTGATGTTGATTGAACTTCTTGGTGAGAGCCCACAGCATGCTGATGGGGATGTGTGAAGCTGGATGGGATGATGTGTCCCAGCTGAGCGTGAAATTAAAATTGCTCCAAACAGCAGGGGCAAAAAGAGAGTGAGAAAGAAAGAGATGATAGATAGATGGGTAGATAGATAGCACTTTTCCACTATACCAGTGATTCCCAGCCTTTTGTCCCAGACAAAAAATACTGAGGCCCTCTTTTTTGTCTGAGGGTTCAGAAGTGAGTGGAAGGAGAGCAGCACATATAAGCAGGTTGAAGAGCAGCTATTGTTAATACAGATTGGTTTGGAGAATAAAGTACACACACCTTGTAACCATATTATTTGTGGATCAGTGGTTACTTTAACATAGCTGCCGCCATATTCATATTCACCACATTGCCATATACACCTGCACCGTACCAATGCGTTCGACGTTAGAAGACTACGAATCAATGGAAGGGATTCTCAGATGGTTACGATTAGATTGTTTGGAGCATTCAAAGAAAGAAGGTTTAAGAAAATAGTAAGAAGGTTACATTGCTATTTTGAACTGATAATCAGAACAAAAAGCATTCTTACTACTGGACTATATACACAATCCTCTACAATTGCTGCCAATACCTTACTTAAACCACCATCTGTTTAACTCACCCTCTATCTCACCTTGGCACCATCAAACATCAACCATTTTTCAGTTGTTGTCTTTTGTTACATAATTATGAAATCTTGTTCATTTGAACAACCCCAAAGGTAATACCGCATTATGAAACATCAGAATTAATCATTGAAAAAATAAATGTTTAAATAAGTAAGCAATATCATAACAAATAATATAAATATGCAAATAATCACTGTTATTAGAACCACTTTTTTTTTTTTTTAATAGTTTTATAGCCCAATAGAAGTTAGTTGTTAAAGAAGCCAAAGCATCAACGCACAAAGTAACGGCCAGTCTGGAACAGTGTATGTGAGTGACAGAGACTTGACACCACCCAAAATGTTCTGCTCTACTTCACTTCCACTCAGGGTTTTTCATCTCGCATTTCCTAGCCACCTTATTTTTAATGTAAAAGTCAGTGCAGCCATTTGTTCACTTCTAGTTACAGTAATACCTCGGTTTACGAGTTTAAGAGAGCTAAGAGCTAGAGCAAGCTCGTAACTCAAAATTCTCGTACACCAAAACAATTTTCCCCATAAGAATATTTATAATTTATCTTGGTACACACAATATATATATATATGTCTTGATAATCTTCATACGCACTTTTGTCAAGCCCGTGTTGAAGCGAGCTCCAACTTCTTCCTGACAGTTAGTTACGCCATGAAATTGCAGACTTGAGGAGGTGCCATTTGGGACAGGGTCTTCCTTCTGCTCACATACTGTGGTCAGGAATGCATTGAACGATTGATTAAGCCAATCAGCTTAGAGGACAGGAAGTAACTTATATAATATCTCATATATCACTGCAGGTGGTACCAGAAACTTAAGCTACACGTGTGCTCAGTCTGGAGCTTGAACTCCAGAAACAGTGCCTTTCAAGGGATTCAGATAGGCATAAAATGAAAGCATCTCACTAGTTCTATCCTGGATAGTGTTCTCTCTCTTTCTGTCTGCCTATCACTTTCATGTTTTTACCCCTCACTTCTGTCCCTGGCGAGAGCATTTGGAAGCTGAACTGTCAGTTTGTTGCTTTGATTTTCTCAGTGTGCAAGCCTAGCCCACAGACAGCCTTCTGCTGTGCTCACAAACACACACACACATGAATACTACATGAATAAATAGAGCACCAAACCGCTGAAATTGCTAAAATGTTCAAAGGTACGTGAATTTATTCATGGTCGACTCAGCTGTGCGAACAACTTTAGGTCAATGAAAAACAACGTTGCATCATTTCCTAAGCGGAGCAAGATGTAAAAATCTAAACATTACTCTTAACATCTTATCTTTTGGTTATTCTAGTAAAAGTGTAAGCGTACACAAACATGTATAATCACACGTATTTATAATAAGGTCTTTACTACCCGCAGAGAGCCTCATAAATCATTTAATTGTTATATAAATCATTGTAATGGTCTGTGTGCAGGGGCGTAACAAATTTCTCAGAACTGAAGGGGACAGAATATGCACCAAAACTCATTTATGGCTTGTTATCTTATTTGTTATCCTACTTATGTTTTAGCCAATTAATTCGGTTTATAAATTATACTTGGAATATAGACTACAGTATACAGTAGTGTATATGGTTTTGATTAGGAATTTTTTGTTATATAGTACAAATTATTTGTTAATTGTACAGTTTCTTATGCGAGCAAGGCTGGGTATATTTGATTAAAAAAATACAGTAAAAAAGGAAATAATTTAAGTCTTTGGCCATCTTTTGAAACACCTCTTGGGCTGGTATTTCAGTCATGCAAGTACAGCTACTGTCCCTTTGAATGGGGAAACCATCAAAATATGCTGTTCATCAAGCTTACGATTAAATTTCATATTTGAAATCACCAATGGAATCTGGCAACAGATACATTTTAGCAATCGGAGCTTCTATTGGCCGCTGCAGTGACGCAATGACTTTACCAATTAGCAATTGGTTCTTTTAGTTATTCCTCCTCTTTTTCTCATTCTCAGTAATAAAAGATGCACTTTGCACATCTAAAGTCATTGTGAAATATTATGTAATGTAATTAGAATTTCAAATAACTGTTTTCTTGTTTAATATATTTGAAAATGTTGTTTATTCCTGTCATGGCAAAGGTTTCTAAAGTACAAGAGAACAAATTATTAAATTATTTGAAACATATATTTTTTGTAACTTTATAAATGTCATTTTTCTGAATGGTATTCATATTGACAAATGACGCGCAATTGCTTGCTGAAAAACATACCATGCACATTACCTGATATGATATGCAGGGGACAAATTTTAGGTTTATCAAAGGTGATAAACCTTAAATACATTTTTCTATTCTATGAGGAATATTTTTATATTTTACTTTTCACACTGAGAATCATGCATTTTGTGCTCTGTTTTTTTCAATTTCATTGTGACAGACGTCCTGCATGGAGGACATGAGGAAAGATTTAAATACAACGAGGAAAAGGATGAGTAAAAAGAGAGAATAAATCAGGTGAGTTTTTGGATGTTTCCGTCTTCTCTGAAGAGTTTATTTCCCTGAGAATCAGGCATTCTTTTCATTGTTAGACTTGATCCAGTGTACTTAAACGTTTCCTTTTTGGATATTCCCAGAATGAACTTGATATATTCACATATTATAAATGTCAGGTCTTCTCAAGGTTGCAATAGTTTGAAACTAGGAATTAAGAGGAATTAATGAGAATAAACTGAAATAGTTTATTTTATTTTTTGCAAATTTGCAGGCTAGCCTATAACAGGAAACTTAAATGTAGTTGGAAAAAACCCATCTTGCAGCAAAATCTTGGTTAAAACAAGCAGATTTAATGCAAATTCAGCTGAATTTCTACCCTGCATATTCCTCAATCATATATGCACACAGCACACTACTTACTGCAGAGCTATTGAGGCCACACATCCTGTATGTACTGCGCATTCCTCCGTCACATGCACAGATCATTTCTAGAATCCTAGGCTTCATTTAAAAAATGTGTACGCACAAATGTGAACATAGAGTGTGCATACGCTAAAATCGTAGCTAACGTTTATATTTATAAAAAATATCTTTGACAGGGAAAGGGTATTCTCAGTTGTACGCCCTTTTCCTTGCAACAGAGACTGAAAATTAAAATGTGAAAATTTAAGCAATTCTTGCCGCTCACGATTCTGAAGTGAAGAATTCGTGCATTGACTGGTGCTCTTGTATATGTGCCCTTGTATATGTCAAGTTCAAGATAATTTGCGATTTATAGATTTCACAAATGGAAGAGAGGCATACACATGTTTTTTTTGTGCTTTCTTTCATTCTCTGAATCACGCATACGCACACTGGAGAAATATTTGTAAGATTGAATATAGAATGCTTTCTATGTAATACTGTATTTTATAAATGAGGCCCCTGTTTTTTTGTGTGTGAATATTTTCAAAATTCCCTTAACTTCCCATGAAAAGTTTCCAGAAACCCTAGGTCTTCTTAACTGTCTCAAGTCTTCAAAGAATAATTTGTTTTTAATCTTTTAATTTTGCATCATTTATGTTCATGAAAGCAACATTTTTATTTTTGTTTATGTCTATTCTTTAATGTTGTAGTGATTTTTTTAAATTATTAATGTTATGTTATTTATATTATATATACATATATATACAGTTATGTTATTCATAAAAACAGCAGTGTTTTAACATGTGACGGGGATTAATTGAGTTTGGGATCTGGTCTCTGAGTTAATAATCACAATATTACAAATAATGTGTTGTACTGGGTTTCCAAGAGCAGATGTTTCTGTGATTTATTGATTTAGAAATTGGAAAGTGTGGACTAAAAACCATGATTGTGTTACAGCATGAAATTTCTTTCAGAACCCGATCTGGTCATCACGCACCACACACACGTGCACACGTTTAATAACTGCCTGGGAAACTCTAAAATGTGGTGTCAAAGCAGCTGTTCTGCCAAAGGATTCGATCAGACGACTGCAGACCTAAATGTGCTGAACTGCCTCCCACACCCACAGTCTTATTAGAGAAAGAACATCTCACATCTACCTGATGTAAGCTGAAGCACACTGAACAAGATTTTTAATTAACTGCCAACCAAAACACACACTCACACATACACTCCCAGCTGAGGGTTAAATTGACCCAGAATGTTCCATAACAGCATTCCAGCACATTCAACTGAACAAAGAAAACAAATAATAGCAGTTTGTTTGTCAATCCATTCCAGATCCTTCATGTTTTGTTTGATTATTACTAGAAAAAAAGTTATATATGCATATAGAACTCACAAAAGGATGTCAAAACTAATTGATTTTTGGTTCTGCCCACCTACAAAATCTCAATTTAACTTCTGTAAAGTGTGTCCATCCGTCCATCTGCCAAGGTCATGGGTTCTGTCCCAGGGAAAGCAAGAACTGATTCAGAGTGTTCTTTGAATGCAACGTAAGTCGCTTTGGATAAAAGTGTCTGCCAAATGCATAAATGCAAATGTAGCCAAAGGTTTTGAGTGACACAAATATTAATTTTCACAAAGTCTGCTTTCTTTTATTTTTTTAGATCTTTTTGTCAGATGTTACCATGGTCTACTTGAGGGCTACTTGTTAAGGGCTTTTATTGACAATTACATTAAGTTAATCCCAAGAGTCAATATCTGCAATGTTGACCCTTCTTTTTCAAGACCGGTGCAATTCACACTGGCATGCTATCAATCAACTTCTGGACCACATCCCGACTGATGGCAGCCCATTCTTGCATTGCCAATGCTTGGAGTTTGTCAGAATTGATGGGATCTCAAAGGGATTAAGGTCTGAAGAGTTTCCTAAAATTTCAATATTTTGTTCCTCGAGCCAGTTAGTTATAACTTTTGCCTTATGGCAAGGTGCTGGAAAACGCACTGTCCATCACCAAGCTGTCCTTTGATTGTTGGGAGAATTTGCTCACGGAGGATGTTTTTGTACTGTTCTTTATTCATGGCTGTGTTCTTGGGCAAAATTGTGAGTGAGCCAACTCCCTTGGCTGAGAAGCAACCCCACACATGAATGGTCTCAGGATGCTTTTCTGTTGGTGTGAGACATGACTGATGGTAGTGCTCACCTTTATTTCAAGCTATTTTCCGAATACCCCAAACAATCTGAACATACATCAGACAAAATGAGTTTACCCCAGTCCTCATCAGTTCAGTCCCTGTACCTTTTGCAGAATATCAGTCTCTCCCCGATGTTTTTCCTGGAGAGAAGTCGCTTCTTTGTTGTCATCCTCCAAAAGTCTTCGGCTCACTGTGCGTGCAGATACACTCACATCTGCCTGCTGCCATTCCTGCACCAGCTTTGCACTGGTGGTGCCCCAATCCTGCAACTGAATCAACTTTAGGAGATGGTCCTGGTGCTTGCTGTAGTTTCTTGGGCACCCTGAATCCTGAGTCTCTTTCTATGAAGTTCTTTGTGATCCGATAAATGGTTGATTTTGGTGCAGTCTTACTAGCAGCAATATAAGTTCTTATGAATTCCTTTTTGTGCAAAGCAATGTTCGCTTCAAGTGTTTCCTTGCAGGTAAGATCTTTTTTTGTGTGTGTGTCTGTGTGCACATGAGTCCGTCTGAAGAAGTCTCATGCTAACAGCTTCTTTCAGCATGTCTGCCATCTGTTGATAGAACTAGATGCTCGCACTGGCAGGTAGGAAGACCAGAGAACAGGATTAGAGGATACAGGAGAAGTCACACTGTGCAGTCAGCTTCACTTGATTGGCTGAGATCAGACTAACCTTTGTGCTGCCGGGTCTTTGCTTTTACAATCGCTATGGCAGTGGCCTAACTGCAGCAAGGGTTGGTAGGTTGCTGTTTTGTGAGCTATAGCAAAAGAGTCAGTGGCTTTTATGATGTCTTTAGTCACTGTTATATTGCACACAGACTCACACACACTTATAAATCCAACAATAGCTGCATGAACCCAAGCACCTCTGTCAGAGTAATACTATAAGGGAACATGTCTCTGGTGACGAGCTGTTTCTGCATTGGGTTTGATTTTTGTTTCCCATCATAATGTGAGGCCACAACCATTTTCTTAATTAAGAACTTGTTTTTTTTAAACAGTATGTAAATTAAATATATAAGTGTGTATTGTGTATGATACAACATTCAGTAAACTGTTACTTTTCACTTAATGCTTGAAGAAACTCGAACTTAGTCAATTTGAATATTTATTATGTCAATTAATCTTCAAATAATAGTTTTTTTCTTTAAAAGGAATGAAATTGAGTAAAATTTACACAAAAAAAGTGTAAATGTGTTGCCAGCATGCACTAGGGCATGTGTTGTCATTAACTAAAACTCTTAACAAAATAAAAATAAATCTGAAATAAAAATGATTACATTTATAAATATTAATAAATACTGTAGTAGTACAAACATAATAACAAAATATAGCTGCTAGCAGCCATCACGGGGCCAAGCACAAGGAGGGCATTAAATGTCATGCCGACATGGCTGGCATCATCAGACCAACGGCAGTAGGAATCTAAAGACATTTCAATATGACTTAAGTCTAAATGGCTGAAAAATCAACAATACGGTCTTTAGTAATTCGATTTAATGGTTTATCACATTCAACCAACAGGCAGCACTGAAACCAAATTGTAGTGTCAATTCATGTGGTATATTGAGAGTGTGGTGACATTGACACATGCAAAGTTTGCTTTCAATTGGGTAAACCATTGCTGACAGAGCACTAAAGTCATGTGTTTGTTAAACATAGCATCTTATAAGAAAAATCGAAATGGCAGACGCTCAAAATGGCCGATATGGGAAAATTTGGTATCACAGGACTCGGCATGACCCACTGGATCTAAAGACAGCAGTTTCATGATTTTTAGACAAAGCGTTCAGGAGTTATAATCAAATGTCAGTTTTTTTATATCTCCTGACCACTAGGGGGCAGAACGCCAAAACTCTGCAGGTAGCCTCAGACCATGATTGACATAACACACACCTAGTTTGGTCAGAAAACACTAATGCGTTGCGGAGATAAAGCCTCAATTTCATTTTTGCGACCATTACGTCGGATTCTTTCGCGAGTTATTCGTAAACGGTTTGACATATCAACTTTCTTTGGATAACTTTTTGTCATGATGGTCTGGAGATGATGTGGTTTAATTTTGGTGACAATTGGACAAACGGTCTGGGAGGAGTTCGAAAAAGTAGGTTTTTAAAGAAAAACAACATGGTGGACAAGAAGTTTGGCCGACTATGACAAATTTGGTATCTGTGTTCTTGGTTTGACCCAAGGAACGTATAAAATAATTTGTTTTACCATAGGTTAACGCACTCAAAAGTTATTACCATATTTGTAAATTTGGTTATAATTTTTGACCACAAGGGGGTGCTGCCTTGAAACTTTTTGAGTCGTATCAAGGTTAGGTGCCGAAGACACATATTGAGTTTCGTAACGATACGCCAATATCTTTGTTAAATATAGCAATTTATGACAATATTCAAAATGGCCGACGCTCAAAATGGCCGATATGGGATAATTTGGTATCGCACGACTCGGCATGATGCACTGAATCTAAAGAGACCAGTTTTATTATTTTTGGCCAAAGCGTTCAGAAGTTATAAGCAAATATTTAACTTTTTCATATCTCCTGACCACTAGGGGGCACAGCGCCAAAACTCTGCAGGTAGCCTCAGATCATGATTGACATAACACACACCTAGTTTGGTCAGAAAACGCTAATGCGTTGCGGAGATAAAGCCTCAATTTCATTTTTGCGACCATTACGTCGGATTCTTTCGCGAGTTATTCGTAAACGGTTTGACATATCAACTTTCTTTGGATAACTTTTTGTCCACATGGTCTGGAGATGATGTGGTTCAATTTTCGTTAAAATCGGAAAAACGGCCTAGGAGGAGTTCGAAAAAGTCATAGGGTGCAATCGAATCGTCTTGAGCCAAGGAATCAGTGGACATAAGCATTTTGTTTCTAGGTCATACGGTTCAAAAGTTATTAGCATAAACGTTTGTTCAACTTTGGACAGTTGGTGGCGCTAGAGATATTGAGTTATAGACTTCAAATTTGTTATGGTCAATGATTGGACTGTCTTTAATGAGTGTGCCAACTTTCATCATTTTCCCGCATACGGTTCTATGGGCTGCCATAGACTTTCATGGCAGAAGAAGAAGATGAAGAATAATAATAAGAACCGGAACAGAAACAATAGGTGCCTTCGCACCTTCGGTGCTTGGCCCCTAATAACACTGCTGAGTAATTAATAAGGTTGCCTTTTCCAGTGTACAGGTACTCTGCTATTATTATAGATATATTCTCAATATTGATTTTAATGATTAGTAATTTTAGCTGCATTATAAGTCCTATTAAGATGGGATTTGTTTTCCCAGAGGATGTTAGAGAAATTTGTACCTCACAGACATACTTTGTGATTTGAATCTGCTTAGTCAGCAAACTCAGGGGTTCTCTTTGAGAAATCTAATCTCTGTAATTGAGGCATTGAATTTTTGTGATAACTGATATTGTATAATTGTTTTGCCCTACCTGAGCTACTGTTTACACACCAATATTCTGCATGTTTTATCTTTAATATGAATGGTATCTGGTGAAAAAATGAAATGCAATTTGTAAGTAGACTGCTAAGACTTAGTTTTAACATCAGCATTAGGTAAGATTTTTCTGCTTATGTGGGTTTGAATCTCATTTAAATAAGGTTTTATAGTAAATTAAAAATATATATATATTTATATATATAATTCATTGAAATAGATACAGTGTACACTACATCATACATGGAACCACTACTGTAATGTCCACGCCTAGAAAACCTCTAATAAACACAGAAATGTTAGTGAACGTGAAATCACAGACATCGGGTAATAAGAAAACTAGTGCAATTCGAATAGGGCTATAATATCGTTTTGCCCTTTGGTAAATGTGGACCAGTCAAACATAATCCAATGTAACCAAAGACATGGAATCATCAAAGGACCTGAAAACTGATCTGTGGGTATTAAACACTTTGCAGCTCACACCATTATCCAGAGTGTTTTTCTGTAGTCGGATCTCTAAAGGCCGAGTGCCGTCTTTCCTGCCAGAAAACCAGATTTGGTGCCCCAGCTTTTTGATGTTAAAAGTATCATCGCTCGACTCTAGCTGAAGCTCTTTTTAAAGAGCTCTAATATGCTCTGAATCCGGCGCAGTGAGAAACAGACCCATCTGATGCACACACTGTGCTCTGGGAACTGGGGCTGGAGTTTAGCAAGAAGGGAACAGTACTCTGAGCTCTGCGTTCGGAATATCAATTGGTCTGGCGGGGTTAATGTTTAACACACCACTGCCAAGGAAAATTCAATTGCTTCCACAAAATGGGTGATATTTGAAAAGGAGCCTAAAGGAAGACTTCAAAGAGCACCAGCTCAGCAGTGTCTCCACGGATACGGAGTCAATGGGAGTGAATGAGAGGGATGAAGACATGGTAATTTAGGTAGATTATTATTTTGTGTGCATGTACGTGCTTCATATTAGCTATATTTTGTGCAGTAAGGACGTGTCGGGATCTTAGAATGGGAAGAACAGAAGAGTCAATAATTTGTGCATTGACGGCATCAGTCAAGACGTCATTACAATAAAATGACTAAATAAAAAATTGCATTAAGCCCAAGTTAAATGCACTTACTATTGGCCACTTAAATGGTTGCTTAATAATTATAATTAGCCGATATTGTATTATATGTACCACTATGCATTATTCAACTTAATGTTAATGACTTGCTTTCATGATTAAATTATAAATGAGTCATAATAGACCCAAAAAATATGGCAGTGTTTTAGACGGCATGGCCTCTTGGCTTTAAGCATTTCAGTCCATTAACCCAAAGTAATTACCTCATTTGCAAAAAAATTATTAGTTGTTTATTTTCTCCCCATGTTTCAGGGTGTTATCTAGGTTATGAAATGATTCTTTTCTCTGCAATGGTTGCAGTTTGAGGAGTCAATGCAAACAAGTTAAACTCAAAGTCAGCGTGTCTCTCCTAATTTGCTGTTTTGAGTTGTTTGGCAATTACAAACACAGCTCTCTGCCGTGTTTGCAACAATGAAATTAAAAAGTCATTTACCAATTTTTTTCTTTTTAATAAAGTCTTGATTTCACACCTCATTGCCAAGACTTGTGAAGCTCATTAGGCTAAGTCGCTATTCAGCGATAAAAGCATTGTGGTGCCTTCACTCTGCAATGCAACCTGGGAAGAGAATGTGCCAAACTGACATCAATTAAGACTGTATGAGGAAATAAACATATTATTCTTGGAAGAAACAGATTCTTTATTGGTTTATATTAATGAGTTTTGTTTATCTTTATGAAGTAAGTCCTGTTTCAAGGATTATACTTTTTCAATTTTACATAAACTGTGTGCCAGATTTTTGAACTGCATTACCGGTGAGTATTTTTTGTATTGAAACACTGTTACTAAAAGCAAGTTACCTGGTGTTCAATATAAATTCAATATAATTACATTGACCTGTCACTGCTGTTTGCACTTTTTGTCAGTCCTGTTTGATCAATTTCCCAATATGTTTTTTTTTATTAAATTTTAGCACATCAGTCAAACCCGCTTTAGGTTATAGTTTGATAAGTTGATGGCAAGTTTTCAGGCAACTTGATCACCAGGTAAAAAAACTAGGAAAACTGGCTGAAATGCTGTAGACTAGTGGCCAAGTTGACATATTTCTATTGTTTTCAAGATTAACATTTGCATTTCAATTTTTTTTATATAAATGTTTTCTGTATTAAACTTAATTTTCTCATCTACGGGTGAGAAAATGTTTAGCCTAAGTTGGGTGGTAGTCCTACATTACCTAGTGACATAATCTTTTTTTTTATTTTTTAGTTGAGGTCACATTTACCATTTATTCAATGAATTTTCATGGGCAAAATCTAAAGTTATTTTAATAGGAAATTTCACTGGCAGATTTTGCAATGGGTTCAAGTTGATCACACGTTTTTATGTTCTATCCAACTTGGAGACTTGAAAGTTTTCAACCCTGACTAAGTTAAAATGATGTATGGTTGTAAATGATGCAAACTTCTGTTTAATAATTCTGCTCTGCATGAACACATTCAAAATAGTTGTCTAATTCTGGATAATTTAGATTTTTATTTTCCTTTACATGGCAGAATAATCCTTAAAAAAATGCTACAGCAAATGCTTTACATTTATTCGTCTTGTGAGCATCTGACAGCAAAACTCCAAGCAATACAACATTAGAGCAATACAACATTAGAGCTACAGGCTCTCAATTGCGTTACAGGCATGCAAGAGAGTTATGTTTCTAGACTTAATTTATTGTTATGATAATATGTTCTCAGAGAATTCTTCCAAATACTCCTGCATTCTGATATTCAGTGGAGCTTTTCATGTGCTAAGGCTTTGTATTGGAACAATTCAGTTTTGGGCATTTCAGCTGCATTTCCTCTCAGGTTTTGTTCTTTGCTGTGAAGCTTTGGCGGACTAGTCATGAGAATTCAAACTCATTTGCATTTTTGAACATCTGCAGCCTTCGAAAAAAGATCCCACCATCTACCACTGCCTATTCTTTTTTCACACACCCTTTGTGCATAAGTACGTGTTAAAAAACGAGCGCAAAAGAAAGTGTGTGTGTGTTCCTGTCAGTTTGTGTCCTTGGGTTTTATGGGGCATTTGGATGCCATGATGAACGATAGAGCCGCGGGGACTGACCGGAAGGTACACAGTACAAACAGGGTAAGGATGTCACAAGAGCTGCTTTGAAGCCCAACAGCCACGGGAAACAAAAGACTATTACACCGTCTTCTCTTCCTTTATTTCACAACACATCCGTCCATCTCTTACCTCTCCTATCGTTTATCCCTTTCTCCTTATTTTCACTCTCGGTCTTCCTTTCTCTGCTGAGAGGCTTGTGTCTGTAGTCATCATACACAGGGCACAGTGGCTTTCCGAAGTGTCATAACACGTTAACAGTCCTGCCACTCAAGCTCCTCCTGCAGAGACCAAACAGAGACCAAAAGCTCTGGTTATATCACTGCAACAAAGGGACCTAATAGAAGACATATCCTCTTTTATAGAAGTGCTTCTTGGTGGGTTTTGCTTCAGGAACTCTGGCGACCAAACAATTTTTTAATATACGAAACCTATAAAAAAAGAGAGAATGTGAGTGTGAAAACCTTTGGGAGAATATGTGCATGTTTGTTCCAGTTTTGCAGATTTGATTGTACTCAGACATGCAATCTAGAGCAGCTGTTTGCTCAATAGTGTTTGGCGTTTTGGCTTCTGTTTAATCACACCACTAAAATCAGGAGAAAAGCAGGGGGATTTTTTTTAAGCCAGACTGTGGGAATTAAAGAAATACTTGTCTTAAAAATGGGAATTCTGAAATGTGCAAGGGTGAGTTATATGAAACCAACACAAAGAATATCAGAATTCATTCCAAATCGTCTTTTGATCCAATAACCGAAATATGTAAGAGAATCACAAGAGAAACTTAAACATTTTCCATACAATGTTAAATAACTCAAAAAGAAAAGCACAAACAGGGATAACAAGGGAACGGATTATACAACAGGTGAATGTAATGACAGAGAAACCAAGGAAACTTACAAGGGTGATGAGAGCACTGCACTAAAAAGATATACAGGAAACCATGACAAAGATAACTCCAAAAAACTTAAATGTACAGGTGGATCAAATCACTTAAAACGATTAAAAATATTGGTGTGGAATTTCTCCTGAACAAGTCTATGGCAGAGTAATAAAATACAGTAAGTCATACATAGTAAGTCGGCTTTTTTTCAAGGTTTTCAAATGTATTTTTAGTATGATTGTTTTAAACGCGTACAACTGCACTGCATTACCCAACCATTTTATTTGACAAATAAAGTGACACATATGAGTAGTAATTTAGCTTTAAACATTAAAGCGTCTTTTCATCAAATCTTTTCATTTGTTGTATGGTGCCTCATACACACATGCACATTTAATCTCAAATTCAGCTTGATATTCAAAAGCAGCTCTCTCATCAGAGTCTACGGTTTAACATTTAAAAAAGTTGACCTTTTCTCTCTTATTTTTAATCCACTACTGGAGATCAAATATGTCCTGACACATCTGCCCTCCTTATGTCAAAAGAGCAGAGGCAGTTCAGTCTATTAACCTGTTTTAAAAGTTAAACTGACCTGCGCATCAGCTCTAATGCTAAGAGACTGAGGAGCCGGTATAGTGTTAGAAGAAAAACACTGAAAGACTTATGTCAGTCTCATCAGATTATTCACCTTTTGACCTGAACATGCTAAGCTTCTGCTAATGCTAAATCCACACAATTGGATTTATATTGAGTGGATTGTGGTTTTATATTGCTTTGTTTCTTTACCTGTTTTATTTCCATCTCCTACCTCCTGTTTCTCCATTTTCATAATTGTTTTCATAATTTGCTAAAATGTTGTTTTAGCTTTCCTGAGAATTAGGAGCTCAACTGGTTATGTAATTTCACATTAATTGAGGCTAACGCATGTTAGACGCTCCCCTGCGAGGATGACGTTATCTGTCTCCTCCTATCTAAATGAAAAATGTATCAAGGTAATATGGCAAGATGAAACATCATGCATCTTTTCAATTCTTTTGAGCAAATGGAAAATATGGAAAGTCAAATAATGGGTACAAATAACTGTTTAACAAATGTTCAGTGTGCAATTTCAATTTTACCTTTTTCAGATTTAGAAAAAAAAACTCACTGTACAGAAAACAGTCAGAAATTCTTTATTTTGCTGTCATTCTTTGAGGCTATCAAGCTGAGAAAGAACATAATATACCTTGCAATAGGTGAAAATCCGCGAAGTAAGATTGTCCCCCCTAGGAATTTTCGTATATGTTTTTGTAGGTACCAGAAAAATATGTATATTATACTTAAAATATATTTTAATTAAATCTATTTAATTATATAAACGTAATATTATACATTTACTCTCTCTCTCATACGATACGTATTATGATGTTCTACACTCATCAATGACAGTAGTATCTTGAGACTCCAGTAATGACAACGATGACAGACCTGTGCGGTTCGATGAATGTGATGATGATGGTGTTACTGCACTGATATAATGAGGCCTTTAAAGCAGTTCGGAAAGGATCGTCAACATTTGCTTCTGAGAGAGGAGAAGAGGCTCCCACTCCACTCATGCTCTCATTCGTCGATCTCGCGCCGGGAACCAATCACGTGTCTTGTCTGAGTGCCGTGGGTGTGTACAAAGCCTATGAGAGAGTTTCTCTCTTTGTCTGGCATCCTGGGAAACCGTTTCTCTCACATCACGATGAAGCAACGCTACTTTCAGCAATATGGCTGCCAATATGGCTGGCGGTATTTTTATTATTTTAATTTTTCAATGAATATTTTTGAAAAATCCATGTCAAAATGACTGAATTGATTTTGAATGATCAATTATCAGAATTGTTAGAATTTGGTTAAAATTTGTTCAATGTTTTGGTTAATTGTTAAAGCAACATCTGGCAATGTGTAACAGTCTGTACTCTGTACCATTCATAAATCTACAATGATAGCAAGATATAATTTAAAGTAAAATGACTGAGTATGCTATATGTAATGTCATGGTCATGTAGCATTTGTCTTGTCATTGTCATGTTTTCCTTGTTGTTTCTATTCCAGATCATTCTCACCTTGTTAGCGTCTAATCATTGCCCTATTGTTGTCACCTGTGTTAATCATGTGTTTCCCCATATATACCTGCCCATGTTCCCTTGTGTTTGCGAGTCTTTGAAGTTACATGTAGTTGCCTGTCGGTGTGGATGTCTTGACGTCTGATGCCTTGCCTTGTGTCACGCCATGCCTTGTGTTATGCCATGCCATGCATTCCTCGGTTTGCACCATTGAGTGCCTTTTGTTTCTTGTCAAGTCTTTTAGTTTCTCGTTCTTTATTAAAATATATTTTCGTTGAGACCCTCGTGCTCAGTGCCTTGATTCTGCATCACGCACCCTCGCTCGCCCGTGACACTATACCATGAAGAACATAAAACCTTTATTCATTCATAATTTATAACTCTGGAAATGTCAACGATGTCTTGACCTTTGAACTGAAAACTTTTGTTCCCTTTCAGGGAACTCGAGCTGTGTCAAAGCGCTAGGGGAAATAGCCTTGCGTCAGTCACGTGAAGATCTGTGCAACCAATGAGAGATGAACGCGTGTGAATGCGTCACCGCCGGTACGTGCCGGTGACGTCATGAGGAAGAGCATAAAGCACGTCCGAAACCCGGAAGCACCAGCTCTGAATGTCTTCAGCGTGCTGTGTCTGTGTGAGAGTGATTTAGAAACGAAATCTAGTTTAAAAATCAGGGAATTGTGTGTGAAAGTATGGCTGATGAGCAGACATTTAAATCTTTTGTTTTTACACATGAAATGTGTAAAACACATGGTATGTGCGTTGAAATACACATGATACACATGAAATACACAAGATGAAATGTGCGTTGTCTGCCTGGGGGCGGAGCACGCTCGGTCAGCGCTTGAGAACGCTGGCTGTAAGGACTGTGAGAAGTTCTCTCTGCATACGCTCCGCTCCCGCCTGGCGGTCTGTAATGAGGCCGCTCAGGCTAGTGTTCCCCGTGGCTTGCAGCAGCTGAGGTTTTGCGGCGCTCGCAGTCATGGGGATCACATATGGATCTCGCTGTGGCGGCTGGGATGGGTCCTCCCTTATCTCAGCCCTCACGAGATGAGGCGGGTCCCAGTCTCTAGTTCAGATTACATGGATTTAGCTAGTGTCGACTCGGTTGGGGAGGATTCGCCACCCTCCTCACCGGCATTTGTGGAGCTAGTTGAGGTTGTGGCGCGAGCGGTCTCGCATCTGGATATTGATTTGCCGGCGGAGACCAGGAGTGCTTGCTTTAGAAAGATTATTTTGGACGAGCGCTACCTGCCTGCTCACGTCACTCCCCCGCGCCGAGCTATGCCTTTTATTTCCGATCTCCATGCCGAGGTATCTAGATCATGGAGAAGGCCAGCCTCCGAAAGAGTTCATACACCGCTAAGTGCTATGTATACGAATCTTGTCGGGGCTCAGCACTATGTACTAAAGCTCCGGCGCTCCCCACCAAGCCAATGCGCGTCACATCGTCTTTGGTGGGGAAAGCATACTCTGCTTCGAGCCAGGCTGCTGCGTGCCTGCATACTACGGCACTGCTGCAGGCCTATCAGGCAGAGTTTCTTGGGGACCTCAACGAGGGCGGTGGTATCGGTCCGGAGGCAGTGGCAGAGCTGCGCTGGACCGTGAATTTGTCTCTTCGGGCCACTAGGGAGACGGCCTACTCTGTCGGCCGCTCCATGGCAGCTCTGGTGGCCACGGAGAGACATTTATGGCTCAATTTATCGGCCATGAAGGATAAAGATAAATTTGTGCTGCTGGATACCCCTCTGTCCCCTTCGGGCTTGTTTGGCGTCGACAAGTTCAGGAGGCTTCACGACAGCAGGCGGCGTTCAGTAAAGTTCTTCCCCGCCGCCCTCCACGTGAGACCGCCGATCATTCGCGGCCTCAAAGCTCCGCACACAGGGCCGCTCAAAAGGAAAGTCTCGCTACCCGACTTCCTCCGGTAAACTCCGGAAAGTCGGGCTGACAAGTCCAGTTCAGTCTTCGGGAAAGGGTGATTTGAGGGTTTTCCTTAACACTAAGAAGGCTAAAACGAAGTGGTCCTGATGCTAAGCCGCAACAAGGTGGTGTCTCCCATGTGCAGCTCCAGTCAGCCCGCCACGGGAAAACCACCCCCTCTAAGAGGGTCTTAGAGCATTCCACCCGAGTTCCAGAAGCCCCGGCTCAGTGGTGAATATGTTCACAGTACCAGAGACCAGCCCCGGGAGGCTGGTTCCCTTAGTAGAGTCCCGGGCTGCTACGGGCTGAGGATGGAGGGTTGTGGCCCATTCTGGATTTGTGTCTCTTAAATCGCACAGTTATGCGTCTAAAATTCAAAATGAATGAGATATGACGCTCAAGCAGATCATAGTACAGATCAGGTCCTCTAACTGGTCCGGCACGGTCGACATCAGAGACGTATAATCCCTCGTCTCCATCCTTCCACAGTGGGAAGTTCCTGTGGTTCGCCTTCAGGGGGGAAGGCGTACCAGTATCGGTGCTTCCTTTTCAGTCTGGCGCTCTCTCAC
Organism: Rhodeus uyekii; assembly: GCA_037043235.1. Taxonomy (NCBI): domain Eukaryota; kingdom Metazoa; phylum Chordata; class Actinopteri; order Cypriniformes; family Acheilognathidae; genus Rhodeus; species Rhodeus uyekii. Next base: position 1,198,720 of record JAWRVZ010000078.1, read on the forward strand.
CGCACGTGGGCTGAACACCAAGAAGAGTGTACTTTCTCCCACGCAGAGAACCTTTTTCTTGGGAGTCACTTGGGACTCAGTGGCCATGTCTGCTCGGCTCTTTCCCGGGCGCATTCAGGCTTTTCGTTCAGCCGTCAAGAGTATCATGGGGCAGCCACTCACGTGAAGGGTGTTAGGGCTCATGCAGCAGCTCCAGCGTTATTCCACTGGGCCGGCTGGGCACGAGACCCCTGCAGTGGTGGCTGAAAACCAGGGGTTCTCCCCGAGGGCTAGAACTCTTGGTCCCCTTCTTATCTGGAGCAGATTTGGGAAAGATACGGAAGGCACAGGTCGACCGGTTTGCCTCAGTAGAGAACACCCACTGCCCTCTGTGGGCTGTGGTACATGCGTGGCCGAATTTACGCCTGTACGCCTTTCCCCCGATCGCTCTGTCCCGGGAGTTCTGGCTGGCCTCTGAGGGGGTCCAGCTCATAGAATTCGGTCTCTCAGCCAAGGTTGTGGAGACCATCCTTCAGTCCAGAGCTCCCTCCACGAGAAAACTCTACGCCTTAAAGTGTTAACTTTTCACGTCTTGGTGTAGTGAAGGGCAGGTGAACCCAGTAACCTGTCGAGTCGGCAAAGTGCTGGAGTTCCTGCAAGAAAGATTTGCGGCAGGGTTGTCCCCCTCCACCTTGAAGGTTTATGTGGCTGCCATATCAGCTTGCCATGTACCTCTGGGTGGGGTGTCCTTGGGCAGGGACCCCCTAGTCACTCGTTTCCTCCGTGGCACATTAAGGCTGGGACCTACGGCACAGACTAGGGTGCTTGCCTGGGACTTGTCTGTGGTACTCCAAGGCCTGTCCCAGGCACCCTTTGAACCTCTAGAGGAGCTCCCTATCAAGCTCCTCTCTCTTAAAACCCTTCTTTTGCTGGCCATCACCTCGCTCAAGAGGGTCGGGGATCTTCAGGCCCTCTCGGTGGCTCCCTCATGCCTCGAGTTCGCGCCCAGGATGGCGAAAACCTTTCTCCACCCGAGGTCAGGCTATGTCCCTAAGGTTCCCACTAATGTGGCTCGGTCTATCACGCTGCAGGCCTTTTGCCCTCCCCCATTTGACGATCATGAGCAGGAGCACAAGAACAAGGTCTGTCCAGTGCGAGCACTGGACGCTTACGTTCTCAAGACTGCCATTTGGCGTAAGTCGGACCAACTGTTCGTTTGCTTTGGGGCTCCTGAGGGGGCTCCAGCTTCCAAGCAAACCCTAAGCAGGTGGATAGTCGAGGCTATCTGTCTAGCTTATGAGTCGGCCGGACATGCTTCTCCTTTGAGGGTCCGGGCCCACTCCACTCGGAACATGGCGGCATCCAAGGCTCTCCTCTCCAGAGTGTCCTTGTCTGATGTTTGTGCTGCGGCTGGCTGGTCTGATGTTTGTGCTGCGGCTGGCTGGTCTTCGCCGCACGCATTCATGAGGTTTTACCATCTGGACCTCGATGCCGCCCCAGGAACCAGGGTGCTCTCTCAGTGAGCTGGGACACACCCGGATGCCGGCTTCGCTGAGGTGGCGTTGGTATAGCGTTCCCCCATCGCTTTGACGCAGCTCGAGATCCCTGAAAGGGAACGTCTCGTGTTACGAATGTAACCCTGGTTCCCTGAGTGGAACGAGACGCTGCGTCTTTGCCTCAGCTCCTTGCGCCTCCGTGCCCGCTTCAGACATTCTTTGCTGGCGCTTCCGGGTTTCGGACGCGCTTTATGCTCTTCCTCATGACGTCACCGGCACGTGCCGGCGGTGACGCATTCACACGCGTTCGTCTCTCATTGGTTGCACAGATCTTCACGTGACTGACGCAAGGCTATTTCCCCTAGCGCTTTGACGCAGCGTCTCGTTCCCCTCAGGGAACCAGGGTTACATTCGTAACCAGAGACGTTTTCCTTTTCTCGGTTTATTTACTAGAAATGTATAATAGTTTTTCCTTTGAACTCTGATTTACCACATTTCTTCTGTTCATCTCGTTTTCCTTGGTTATTAAGATGTATTTTGATTGGATGAAGAAAGGCAATGCTGTGCATTCTTCATTAGTGTTTGTCCAAGGAAATTTGGGTTGTTTAACATTGCACTGTGTTTTTCAGAAAAATAGGCTATTTGTGGTGTGAAATGTTTAGTCTGTAGCAGGTTTAGCATGTTGTATGCAGTGTTTAGACTGTTGTGTATATTCTGTTGGGTGACGTTTGTGTTGTGTTGGTCCCCTCGGCTGTATCTCTGCTTCACTAGTCAGTTTGATCCTGATGGTTTTCGTCAGCCCCATCAGCAGCCTGTTATTGCACTCTCAGCCAACTGTACATATCACCCACAAGACATTTCTAACACACACGCAAACAGAGATCTCACAAAGACATGCTGACATGACACACACACACACACACACACACACACACAAACACACACACACACACACATCCAAAAGTCTGACCGAATGTCCTCATTTATAATTCATGGTGGTCCAAATCATAGCCATCTTTCCTCAAAATGCCAATAATAGAATGTCCTCATCTGAGACTCTTTCCCGCATGAAGCTCCTGCCATTCCCTATTAACCCTGTTACTGAAATGGCAACTTGCATTTTCACACTAAGAATCACTTTCTCACCAACTCATGAGTTCACGAGCAATGCGCTCTCTGTTTGGTGAGGCGATGGGGGGGGGGGGGGGGGGGGGGGGAGGCTTGTTGCCATGGTGAGGAGAAAAACGACTACATTCAATTTCCCCCGTGAGATTATTTATAGTTGTCTTTATTGGGTTTTATTGAAAGAGGAAAAAAAGATAGACAGAGAAAATTGCTCACTGGTCAGAACAATATGTTGTTATGGTACAAACGGATGGGAGGTCACAGGATTCAGAATGGAAGGTCGCTTTTATTTTCATCACAGAACCAATTAGCGAGCAACCCACTTTTTTTGCTTGGGCTTAATGTGGTTTACACCTCCACGCTTGTTTATGTGCATACAGTTTTGTTGGTAGTGTTTCGTAATAGGTTGTTTATGTCTGTGAAAAGATTTTCGCTTTTGAGTTCAGTCTGTGCTGCTGTAATTATATGTCATTTAAAGCTGTGAATTTTTTTAGTAGTCCAAGTGCCACCTTTGATCGGATCAGAAAATTCGTGCCACCAGCATGTTCACTAATCTCTTTGAGCACAAACTTAATGACTGTGAGGAACAAAATGCTTATCTAGATGCATAATGCCATATTTAAGATTAACATCAATAATCATGAGTCTGATGGATACAAAATAGCTAAAAGGAAAAAAAACAAGTAGAAATGAAAAGAAAATGTTTCAAATAAAATTAAGGGGTTGGTCAAATTTGTGTATAAAATACAGTAAAAACAGTAATAATGTCAAATGGTATTGCAATTAAAATAACCATTTATATTACATTTTAAAATTGAATAATAATAATATTGAAAAAAGTTGCATTGCTTAATATTTATGTGGAAACTGATGCGAATATATATATATATATATATATATATATATATATATATATATATATATATATTCGCATCAGTTATATATATATATATATATATATATATTTTTTTTTTTTTTTTTTTTTTGGGGGGGGATTCTTTGATATATAGAATTTTAGAAAATAAATACATTTTAAACAATGTAAAAAAATTTATTCTCCAACATTGCAAACACAATTTCGCTCACAGCGTAAACAGTCATAACATATTTGTGAGGTCAACATGCTGCACTAGATTGCATACTTTCTTGCGTTTTGCCTGTCTAATGTGCTTTCTCAATAAATTTGGCTTTGTCCTGTCTTTTAACAAAGTGGATCTTCAATCCGCAGCGGTGCTGAGCAGAGTCACGTCAGAACCTAAACAGGGATGTGTGTGTGTGTGTGTGTGTGGCTGTACTAGATTGCATACTTTCTTGCGTTCTGCCTGTCTAATGTGCTTTCTCAACAAGTATGCCTGCGTATTATCACCAATAAACTGCTTTACCCAGCCTTGGAATTCAGGGTTTGATTCCCACTCTTTCCTGTATTTTTGGGTGTACAGTTTTGACTGAGACATGATAATCAAGCCAGCTAGTTAGCTTTTATCACAGAGAGGCGCACACACACAGGGGACGAGAGTACGTGACTGAGGCTGTGTGAGTCAAACAAATGCAGCGATTTAATTAATTTTTAGACAAAGAACGTTTTACATCCTGTACTGCCATTGTAATCAGCCGACGGCGGCTTGCCGGACATGCGCGATTCATTTGCACGTGGAGGAGTGATCTCCTGAGTCTCCCTGCTTCTGGGAGGGGCTGCTGTGCGAGGACCGGGCCACCTGTGAGTGCTTTGGGATGGGGATGCGGCAGCACTCGTTGCTCCTTGAGAAGAGTAAGAACAATATGTGCTTTCACTTCAGAGTCTTTCCTGTCTTTCGGATGAGACGTTAAACCGAGGTCCTGACTCTCTGCAGTCATTAAAAATCCCAGGATGTCTTTCGCAAGAGTAGGGGTGTAACCCCGGCATCCTAGCCAAATTATATATATATATATATATATATATATATGGTTACAGTATGCCAAAAAAATATATAAATATGTATACATGTGTGTATATACAGTAATATCTCGAGATACGAGCATAATCCATTCCAGGGCAGAGATCGTAACTTGAATTGATCGTATCTAGAATCATTTTTTCCCATAAGAAATAATAGAAAACTAATTCATTTGTTCCAGATCCGTAACAATGGAAGAAAACGTGTTTTTTATTGGTATAGACACACACACACACACACACACACACAATTTTATTACATGTATACAGTATAAGGATTCGTGTGATATCAAATAAAATGTGGTTTTAATTATACGTTTTTCAGACAGTAGACAGACAGGTGCGGAGGGAGGGAGGGAGGGGGTTGGTACGTCGACACTTGATTCTGTATCGTACCTTACACAAACACTACACAACTTACGTAAATTTAAATTAACATAACTAAACTTAGCTTACGTATTTTTTTTACTTTTCTATTTTATATTATTGTTTTGCTTGTTTTCTTCCCTTTTTTCACCTGACTACCCTCACTTTCACTTTCACTTGGCATAGACCTTTTAACTAAATACCTATAGAGGGAGAAGTGTTTCTGTCTCTCTTTTAAAATATATATATACATACATATATATACATATGCATCCATACATATATATGCCACACCAGATCATATAATTATATATATATATATATATATTTATTACTGTATATATACCTATGTATAATTATATGATCTGGTGTGGCATATGTATGTGTGTATGTATATGTATATATATAGATAGATAGATAGATAGATAGATAGATAGATAGATAGATAGATAGATAGATAGATAGATAGATAGGGAAATGTGCTCCTATCTATCTATCTATGTTGAAGTGGCATATTAAGATTAAGTATTTCAAAATAAGTCTTTTTTTTATTATATACCCTTTTTCCATATTTGTCAATTGTTTGTAGATAACCACTGTATAAACTCTAAAATGTGTTCAATGATACTTCTGAAGGTTTAATCAAATTAGCCAAATCAAATTAAATCAAAGTGTGTATTCATTAATAATTGGTCAATAAAAGCAAGTTGAGGTAACCTACGGTATATGCCCTAAATAGCTTGAAAAGCTAATAGACTCGTACACACATAAAACTTTGATTTTGATTTTATTAAGTTTGTCCCATGATCATCTGTTTGTGTTGCTCAATTTTAGTTGCGGTTGTTATTCTTCATGAGTAAGGGCTGTTACTCGGAAATCATTTAGCTGTGCTAAAATCTGACATAGTGATTGCTGAGCAGTTCATTGCACACATCCCCTCTCTCTGTCTTTGTGTCTCTACCTCCTGTGTTTGTTTACTTTGATCAAACAGATCTGCAGAAACACATTTTTCACAGAGTGCGTGTAACTCAAAGAGTGTGTAACTCAAAGAGTGATGTGATGCTGCTCTCATTAATGACAGACGTTTGTAATTAGTTTGGCCCAGCGAGAGAAACTTTTGGCTGTCGTTTTATCTGTCAGCATTGTTTGGTTTGTTTCAAAGTCCACTTCAATGAAACCAAAATAGACTGATGAAGATGAAGAGGAGGAATGAAAAGAGGTTCAGCTAAAGAAAAATGGAAAGATTTTCACATATTCCAGAGCAAGTAATGTAAATATTTGCTGCCCGTAAGTTTATTTACACAGTTTATTGGTGTTTTAGTGGTTCCTAAGATGTTCTGGGTGGTTGCTAGAGCATTGCAAGGATGTTGCTAATCTGTTTTGGGCTGCGTTTCCCAAAAATATCATAAGCCCAGTTCACAAAACTCATTGGCACTAATGGTCTCTATGATCTACTTACAATGCTTTAGGGAAACATAGCTGTGTGCAGTTGTTAGGTTTGCCCACTCAAAAGCTTCCACAATACTGTGTGGTATGAGGATGTTCTGATAGTTGCTAGGGGGTTTTATTGCAGTTGCTCAGGTGTTTTGGGTACTTACTAGAACATTTTATGTGGTATTCTGGGTAATTACTAGACTGCTTTCATACATTGTTTTGTGCTTTCTATGGTGTTCTGGGCTGTTACCAAAGTGTTGTCATGTGGTTACAAGGGTGTTTCGGATGGTTACCAGAGTGTCATGTGGTTCCTGTGGTGTTCTGTGCTGTTAACAAAGTGTTGTCATGTGGTTATGAGGGTGATCTAGGTCAGTGGTCCCCAACCCCCGGTACCGCGCCGCGGATCGAATTCGCGGACCGGTCCGTGAGCGCTGCAGCTTTGGCGGTGAGGAGGTGTTTAAACAATCTCGCGCCAACCTCAAAAAAGGTTCAGGACCACTGATCTAGGTGGTTACCAGAGTGTCAAGTGGTTGCTAGGGTGTTCTGACTTAAATTTACATTTATTCATTTGGCAGACGCTTTTATCTTTTGCATTCAAGACACACATTGACATTCTAATCAGTTTTTGCTTTCCCTGGGAATCGAACCCATGCTCTACTGATTGAGCTGCAAGAAAGCTTTGTTGTCATTTGGTTTAACCTCTGGGCTGTTACCAAAGTGTTGTCATGTGGTTCCTACGATGTTCTGGCTTGTTAAAGTGTTGTTAAATGGTTGCTTTTGTGTTCTGGTATCTAGGGTATTTGCTAGATGGTTGTTTACTGCCACAATTTAAAATACCCCATCCCCAAATCTCTTTCTGGTCCATAGATATAGAGTAACTCGGGTTACTTGCAATACAACTTTATTTTTTATTTTATTATCCAGCAGGAGAAAATCATAAGACTGATGGCTTAGAAAAGTACTACACATCTCTTCAACAAGCTGCATAATTTGAGGCATCATTAATGCCTATAGCACAACTGATGCAGGGTGAGTTATGAGCAGAAGTTTAATATTTAATCTTAATGGTTTGTTCATATCCCTAACCCTAAGTATGACCTTACCTTAAAAAATACCTATAATAAATTGGAGTATAGACAATTAATATAATCATTAGAGAGTGGAATATAATAGAATATAGTCTGGATGAGGAAGTGAGCAGGAAGAATTGTGAAGCTCTAGTTTAGTGAGGGCAGAGTGCAGTAGAATGTACAATATGAGCATCTTTATTTATGGATTTCCACTCAGTCTAATTTATAGCAAGTTCCACTAGGATGCATCTGAAAGGCTTCAGGGGCAATGAATGAGCTCAGCTTTACACAACTCCTATATGAGCCACGATGAGATGGATCAAACACACATACTTACACACACATGCACACACATAGATGGACATAATTAAACATTTGGTGGTCTTTATTCAATAAATCTAATTTATTCTTGTGTACATTTAAACTTGGCCCCTCAAGGCACTTTGCATCAAGTTTGACGTCAATGATTTGTTTTCTAGTGGAAGTTTTCCATTGAATTTTAGTCTGCTTCTCAAAAAAGCTATTACTTCAGAAGACTGGTGACACTTTAGATTAGAGTCCAATTGTCACTATTAACTAAGGGATTAATAGATGTAGAATAAGGTCATTCATAATTACACATTAATATATGCTTTATAAGTACTAATAAACAGTCAATATCCTAGTAATATGAATGCTAATAAGCAAGTAGTTAAAAGTGAGAATGAGAGTCTAATATTAATGTATAAATCTTAAATATGTTTTCTTTGGCTGTGTGTGTGTGTGTGTGTGTGTTTCTACTTCAACTAAGAAGTACTAATGAAGGCAACTGCACAGTTTCCTTTTTCTTTTCTTTTCAGAATTATATCGGCCTCACTAAGAAGAGAGAAAGCAGAGAAATCTAGTTCCTCTGGGAAAAGACTTAAACATCAAACTATTTTCAACCAAAACGAAGACATTTGAACACACTCACTGGCAGCTTATGCATTAATATAATGCATGCCATGACATCAGCTATGAAGATTTTATCAGAAACACAGGCGCCATGATTTATTTATCAGTCTCATGAAATAATCATACACTTTACGTTTGTTTCAGCTCTCCCATCAATCGGTTGAACTTAGATGCTCATTGATTTGCATATTTCATCAAAACAAAAAACAAAGTCGCTAGGAAATTAGTGTATTTGGATGTGTCTGTGTTAACTGTGAGAATATTAGTTTGATTTCATCTGTTATCAAAGAAAGAGATAGGAGGATGATACAATTAATTATTCTGTTTTCTTCTTCAGTTCTGTCTTGCTGTTCTTGCAAAGATAGAGAGAGATGTTAGTAATAAGGCATGCGATTTACACTCTCTCTCTCTCTCTCTCAATATCTCTCTCTCTCTCTCTCTCTCTCTCTCTCTCTCTCTCTCTCTCTCTCTCTCTCTAATATATATATATATATATATATATATATATATATATATATAGATCCTCAATGTATGTAGATCTTTATCATCTACAATTCCACACACACATTGTGCGTCTCACCCGGTCTGTCAACGGGTAAATAGGGAGTGACAAACAATAAAAATTGAGAGAGACCTTGAGGATCTCCAGCTTTCCAGTCCCAGAGCAACAAAACAACTAAACAATAAAACTTTCAAATAAAGATGGCATATCTGCCTTTTATTGTTTCATCAGATGGGGATTAAAGTAAACAAAATAAGAAAGATAAAAAAGAACAACATAAACATGCAATTACCGTAATGAATTATTATTATTATTATTATACCAGATTTTACAAACCGCGCGGGAGGGGGGGGGGAGTGCAGGCTATATAACACTTTTTTTTTAACATGTAATAATATTTCAATATATTTGTTATGTCCCTAGGGACGTAAGTTTTTTTTTTTGCTGTATTTTCCTTCTTGCGAGGGTTGTTGTATCTGGCCCGTGTACTATAACTCTGACAGCTGGCGCTGATAGGCTGTCTGACCTGTCAATCATGCAAGAAGACTCAAACAAAAAAGAAACCAAAAATGCCTCTACTTAAAGGAAAAGTAGCATTAACTTACCTGTACACAAAAATAAAGAAAACAAAAGACACATAACTTCCCTTACTCCCTAACTATTCATTAAACAAGAGAAAAGATAAGGATCCTCCATCCCACATTACCCAGGGTGGAACAACCTCAAATGTTGCGTTTGTCTCTCTGCTTCCTCAGCGTCCTCTCTGCAGCTTTATACTGATTTCCTCAAGACAAGCACCGGTTAGGAAGCAAGCAGCTCACATAGGTGAATAAACACAGGTGGTGGTCATTACCCTATCAAGCAAGAACACATTAACAAGAGAAAGCGAAAGAGAACACAATTCCAACACCACTCCTTATATAAATAAACAAACACAATATTAATACGTTTAATGTAACAACATAGACAATGTCTGGCAGGAGTCACCAGACAGCATAAGGAGGTGATGTGAGAATGTGCAAATTTGATAAATTGGAAGATTTACAGTTTTTGTTTATCATGACTGTGTGAGTGCTTGCCGCTTCCTTTAAATGCAAATTTCAGTGTGTTTACACAGCCATTACTGCGGTCTTGGGTGTCACATGATCTTTCAGAAATCATTCTAATATGCTGATTTGGTGCTCAAGAAACATTTCTTATTATTATCAAAGTTGAAAACAGATTATTAATATTATTTTTTTTTTTTTCTCTGAAAGTTCCAACGGTCAACTTTTATTTGGGATAGAATCCTCTTTAACATGATAAATGTCAGCTACAAATGCCAACTACACATCATTGTCTGTTTCATAAAAACTAAAAAAATATTGATATGAAACCTAATGCTATAGTCATGGTTGAAGCTAAACACTCTTTATTCAAGACATTACACATGCTGAATGCTCATATATTGTATAAACACCCATCGCACTGGATGTCATTGATCATAGTGTAGTCATTGATCTTTTGGTAAATGCTCTTAATGAATTCACAGCCTCACAAATGACTTCAAGCATGAACAACTGATTTCTCATTTTGACACAGTAAACAGGATATACCTGAATAAACAGCAAAATGCACCAGTTCTTTTCTTTCAGTATTAATCTGTCTTTGGCTGTATGTTTCGCTTCTCTCATCTCTGTCTTGTTCAGATTTGGAAAATCATGCCTGGAGAGGTTTTTCCTCATGCTAATGTTGGTTTTACATGATGTTAATATTTTTTTTTCAAATTATTTAATACAAAGTTCAAAAGAACTTTTCAAAATGTTCAAATGGAAATCTTTAGTAACAATTCTAGAAAAAAGTCTACTGTCTATATGTACATGCTGATAAAAAGTGTTAATTTCTCTCTCTCTCTCTCTCTCTCTCTCTCTCTCTCACTCTCTCTATATATATATAAAAAAGATAAAATCTTACTGACTCTGACCTTTTGAATGGCAGGGGTCACAATGGTCAACTGGTACCTTTTATTTGCTTTATATATACTTTTAGTGCTTATGCTTTATTTAGCATGCTAAATAATTGGCTTTTAAATTCTTCCCCTTTAAAGCTAGTACACATTCAGACAGAGATGTTTCGCCATTCTATCAAATCTCACATTGTTTTTTAAGACTGCATGTCAAGTTGAAAATAGTGCATGCCAACTTTTAAAAATGTGTCTTGAGACTGCTTTTTTAATCTGTTTTCGGTCTAGTGCACTCATTCTACTGGTTTATAAACACCATAAAACATCTTATATTCTTGATCAGGTGACTTCAACACACGTCATCAAGTTGAGGCAGTATAAGTAGTATAATCCCTAGTTAGAGTCATGTTGGTCTGGATATAACGTCACACTCTGAATTATTAAAAATGTTCTTTGAAGATCAGTCATTTATAGTGGACACTATGTTGTTTAAAATATGAGCAGAATCTTTAATGTATATTGTTTTTTTCTCTCCCTCTATTTTTGTTTCTCTCTCCTTTTGTTCCTCTTGATTTTTCCTTATTTCACATATGTTCGTCCTCTACGTTACTTTATGGCCCTCTTGTCTCTGTCCACCTGTCTTTCTGCAGTAGGCACAGTGTGTGTGGATGAGGCTGTGAGAGGGTGAGTGTATCAGGATGACGATGAAAGGCTTGTCCTCTAGCCGTAGCCACCACCACACACTCACACACTGCGACCCGTCCTACGAGTCTTTGACCCTCCGCCACGACCGACGGCCATATGTCCTCAACCCAGCCCACACGACTGACCAAGGCTTCTATGGGTGCCAGTCTGATCTGGCCAGCAGCACATTTCCACGCCGACATCACGGCTCACAGCATGAGTTTAAGGGCGAATGCGCCATTGTCCCCTATGTGGGACCTGGGGGAATAGCCGGGGGAACTGGGGGTGGGTGCGGTCCTTGTGGCTCTGCTGCTGTCCCCCCATCCCTGCTGGAGAAGTTTGACCAGCAACAACCAGTGAGGAAGGACGGGTACCACACATTGCAATATAAACGGACGGCGGCGCTGGAGCACCAGCGCAGCGACAGTCCTGGGCGAATACGCCACCTGGTACACTCTGTCCAAAAACTGTTTACCAAATCCCATTCCCTAGAAGGCCCTGGTCAGCGCAGCCTCAATGGGAATGACCCCGGCATCCCAGCTGATGCAATGGCTTCGGCTGCATCCCACCCTAACGTTTCCTCCATGACTGTAGGCACCCTACACAAGCCATCTAGCAACAAGCGGGGCAAGAGCAAGGAACGCAGTCGCTCCGAGCCCAAACCTCGTGCACGGACGCCTGGGTCGGGTTACTGGAGTTCAGACGACACTCTGGACAGAGAGATCTGCCTCTACCACCAGCATCAACCCTCTGGAGTCATGACTATGGGCCGCCATCCAGATAAATCCCAGTCCCACTACTTCTTGGGACAGAGTTACAACACACTAGGAGGGGGACGCTCGTCCCTAAAGACCTCACGCAGCAACAACGACATCGGAAGTTGTTCTTCATGCTCCAACCCCACAGCGGGCGCTCTGACTTTCGGAGGCGCAACGGCAGTTGATCAGACTGGGCCGCTCGTCAAGAAGAGCTCCTGGTCTAGTACGCTAACGGTGAGCAGGGCCCGAGAAGTGTACCAGAAGGCCACGGTCAATATCGATAAAGCCCTAGTCAAAGCACAGACCTGCCAGCAGGGACGAACCTGCCAGTTTTTACAGGTAGGAGAGAGATTTATCTTCCCTTCATCACCATGGCCATCATCATCATTGCCATCAGTGTCATTAGGTCAGCTTCCACACCTAATGCGTTTGTGCTGAGGATGCATTTGGTTTCCTGGTGTGGAAGGTGTGACATCTTCACCTTTCTTTTCGTCTTGTGCTTCATCTCTCTCCACATTTCCCATCTTTCAGCGCATGATCTTTCTGCTGTGTTTGCATGTTTGTGAAGAGTAGACATATTGCATGCATGTGCAATGATAGAAGGCTGTTCGCACAGGATCCATCTGTGTGTTTTGCCATTGTTTTTCTGATAACTTATGCATTTGTATGAATATTGCTGGGTTTTAAATTTGTCTTTGAAAATCAATGAATTTTTCTATGGCGGACTGCAATGCGCATCATTTTTAATAGTTTTTCTTGAGGTGCTTGAGGAATGTCCTTGACTATTGTGATGCGTCTCACTGATTTTGCATGGAAAAAGTGTCTGTGACCGTTACGACAAGTCTTGATTGCTACTAATAGTTTTTTATGAAAACTTGCTTGGCGGTCGTGTTTGACCACTGTAACAGACCGTGTGCTAGAAAGGTGTATCTGATTGTTGCAATGTGTCTCACTCTTTTTAATTGTTTTTCTATAAAAACCTGTTAGATGGCATATTTATACATTGCAATGTGTCTCACTGGTTTGAAATGTCTTTTGTCATGAACACGTTGTTTTTTTGCTTCTAAAGCTGCCTTTATTCTGTTTTATTCCATTTTGTTTTAGGCCTTTTTCTATCAGTTTTTTAACGCAACAACATGTCCTGTGTGAATGGCCCCTTATAATGTCAATGTGTTTGATTGTCTCAACATATGCTCAGGACTAACCTACTGTGTGTTAGCAGCACTGTGAGCGATTAAAATGAACTCAGAGACCACGGCTTGTGCTTTGTTTTCTTTGGTGTGGACTAAGGCTGTGTGATAGAGAGATCATAAACAAATAAATGAAGGAAATGAACTGAGAAAAAATTCTGCCCGCAGCCCTGGAGATCAGCGACTGTTTGTGTGAAGATTAAGAGAAAAAAAAATAGATTTTGTGTTTGTCCTTCTCCTATCTCTCTTAGTTTTATTTGTTCCCTATGTGACGCGGTAATTGAGTCACAGGAAAACGACACTGACATAAAAGGAGAAAGGGAAAAAGGAGAGCAGTGGAAAAGAGCGTTCATGAATCATGGAGAACTGGGAGAGGAAAACAGAAGAAAAGTTAAATATGGTTGTCAATGAAGTCAAATAATTTGAAGTGATAGTGTGTGACTACAGGAAATAAATAACTAATTTGTTTGTTTAGAATTTAATTATTATTACATGCGTATATTGATGGAGGCAACCCCCAAACGGGGGATGATTTTATAGATGGTGGCCATAGACAGTTGTTTTCTCCTTATTCTTCCTGACTAATTTGTTTTTTAGTTTTGTTTTGTTGGGGTCATTTTTACCGTCTGTAGCAAGAGTGAGTACCTGCAACACAATCAGGTTGCACAGGCTGTCCTGCTCCTCCAGGATGACACATCCATACGTGCCTTTGGAAAGGAGCTTTGGTGTGTCTCGCAACAGTTTCAAGAACATGGAAGAAAGTAATGGAGTGAAATTCAAAAGAATTGTACTTGCATAAAGAAGAGTGAGAAGATTATGTCCAGTTGTTAGAAGTGAGGAGACCTGTACCTCCTCCCAGACTAGCGAGGAGTGTGGGAGAAAGAGATGTAAACAAGACTCACGTGTTCTCTCTCCACTGGCAAACGCTTCTCCTATGTTGCCTAGTCTGATGAGTTTCGATTTCTGTTGAGACATTCAGATGGTAGAGTCAGAATTTGGCATAAACAGAATGAGAACATGGATCCATCATGCCTTGTTACCACTGTGCAGGCTGGTGGTGGTGGTGTAATGGTGTGGGGATGTTTTCTTGGCACACTTTAGGCCCCTTAGTGCCAATTGGGCATCGTTTAAATGCCACGGCCTACCTGAGCATTGTTTCATTGTTCACTGTACTAAAATGGCCCCCACAGTCACCAGATCTCAACCCAATAGAGCATCTTTGGGATGTGGTGGAACGGGAGCTTCTTGCCCTGGATGTGCATCCCACAAATCTCGATCAACTGCAAGATGCTTTCCCTACCAATATGGGCTAACATTTCTAAAGAATGCTTTCAGCACCTTGTTGAATCAATGCCATGTAGAATTAAGGCAGTTCTGAAGGTGGAAGAGGGCCATCAAACGCAGTATTTGTATGGTGTTCCTAATAATCCTTTAGGTGAGTGTGTGTGTATGTGTGTGTGTGTGTGTGTGTGTGTGTGTGTGTGTGTGTGTGTGTGTGTGTGTGTGTGTGTGTGTGTGTGTGTGTGTGTGTGTATGTATGTATATATATATATATATATATGTATATGTATATATATATATATAATGTATATATATATATATATATATATATGTATATATATATATATGTATATATATATATGTGTATATATGTATATATATATATGTATATATATATATATATATGTATATATGTATATATATATATGTATATATATATATATATATGTGTGTATATATATATGTGTATATATATATGTGTATATATATATATATATGTATGTATATATATATATATATGTATGTATATATATATATATATATATATGTATATGTATGTTAGAGAGTCAGTGTGCGAAAGAGAGATGAAGGGAGTCCAGAGAGATAGGGGAACTAAATAAAAAGGCACCTCCAAGGAAAACTGCCAACGTGCCCATATCTGAACTCCCATCTGCAGTAATGAGTCTGTCTGCTAATATGAGTTTGCTTGAGTGTAAGTGCGCAGACTTTCCATGGATAACTTTAGACATCTTAGTTGCCCGTATATATCTATACTTTGAGGCCACAGTCCTCTTCATTGCAAACAGAGTTTTAAAGCAGGTCCCATAAAAGTAGCATTCAGGTTTCCTTTTGTCCCACTCTCTCTGCACATTTTCCTCATTTCCATCCTCTACTTTAAAAAAACAAAAAAACAAAGTAGCATTCCGTAGAGAGTGGATCCTTTACCCTGGTCTGAACAATATCTCTCTTTGTGCTCCTTTCTCTTCTGTTTTCTGTGACGGAGGAAAGGTTGTTGGCTTCTCCCCTTAGTAGAGCGTGTGAAAAAGAGGGGAACGTGTGAAAGAATTGCGTTAGCATGCGATGCACATCACGCAGTGAGCCTGCAGCCGGGCTCACTATAGTTCCTCTTCACTGGCCACTAAAAATGGTGGAAGATTTTAAAAGAAACTGAGCCGTGGTGGATAATATGAAATGATTGTTATTCATCTCAGAGAGGTGAGAGGCTTTTGAGGTGAGGGTTTGAGAAGTGCACATTACGTGTGTTGTACATGAATAGTGCAAGTGGGTGTAAAATGTTTTCAAGATCATTTTCATATAATGATGTTGGTTGTGCAGAAGTCAATATTGTTTTTTGTAGTAGGAGCAGCAGGTGTTAGTGTGTGGGTACGGGTTGCATAAGGCCATGCATGTTATGCCAGGATTCGCTTTTAGCTTTTTAAGAGTGTATTATCTGATGTTTCAAAGAGGTTTTATGTGTTATAGAGATAATGTGGGAAGAGATTGAGAAGTCATAGTCATAGCTGCGTCATCTCAGCAGGGTGGGTTAATACTTTATAGAATAATCACACAGTTAGCATTTGTGATGTGTCAGTTAACAGTTAGTCATTCATAAAGCATGGTTTATATGTTTTTAAAACACTGATTAATTTATTTGTGGACAGTTGCAATGAAATTTTATGCAATCATGGATAAGGTTTAGGACATTATCTAGCCTGTTAAACACATCAGTGTGAAATGAGCTGCAAATGACTTATTAGAATTAGAAAAAAAGATTAAAATAATTAAATGGTATATGCAAATATTTTATATACATTTCTAAATATATTTTGAACATAAATGCATATATACTAAAATATGAACTGTATAATTTCATTACATATCATCCATTTAAATTTTACAGAATTTTTGTTTGGTTCTATGAATATTTATATTTAGTTTTATAAATTTTCTGTTTCTACATTAGAATTGAAAAGTGATCCCAATTAAACTTTAAAAGGCTTTTAAAAATGAGTTTCAACTTTAGTGGGTTAAAAAATATTCAGTGATTATTTGTATTTATATTTGTTGAATTGCATATAAACCAATTGGTTCAATGTTTTCAGAACATTTATTATTAATTCATTGTAATTCATATGATAATACCAAATAAGTCAGATCTATGCCATTATCAGATATGAAAATTGTTATGAAAGTTACCACCACCTAACCTCTTAATTAGAAATATGAATTCCTTGACAACTAACTGAAGTTGCTAATAACAGAATATTTTTTTTAAATGACAAAAGGGCATAACAAAATTACAATAACTTAAATTAAAATAAAAATGAAAAATGAAAATATACAAATAAAAGCAATTTCAAAATTAATTCATTCTTTAGTAGTATATAAATAATTCTAAAATAACCATGTTTATATCTAAACAATCATTAAAACATATTTTGCAACTGTTTATAAATGAATGTCTTGTTTATGTTTGAATGATCATATTCTCATTAATTGTCTAATACATCATTCATTGCTTTATTGCTTGTAGTTATTAAGTACACAGGCAGATCAGGGGTTTCTGAGAAGCTAACTTTCTCTCTGCCTGTGCAGGTTCCTCAGGATGAGTGGGGTGGCTTCTCGTCTGTGGGTCAGGATGACGAGATCCCGTGCAGGAGGATGAGGAGCGGCAGCTACATCAAGGCTATGGCAGAGGAGGAAAGTGGAGACTCAGACTGCAGCCCCAAACCTTCACCGAAAGTCCAGGCGCGGAGAGCCAGTTACCTGAAAGCCACCCAGCCTTCCCTCACTGAGATGACCACACTCAAGTGAGTCAGGAAAAGTATTGGATTGTGCAAGTTGCCGCTATGAAATCACATGGGAAATTAAATACATCTGCCTTGTGTGTACAGCAAGCGTGCAGGTGTGTGGGCCCACCGATCCGTTTGTAATTTCAATGAACCCTTTATTTTCTCTGGGGTCATTTTAAACATGTTATTTTACAGCCGCTCAACCTACTCCACATCTCTAAGTGCTGTTGGGATGTGTCTCTGGGGAAGGTGTAGTCCCATCCTTAAACCCTACCTCCGTTCACACTCAAACGCATGCACACACGGTGCAATTTCATATAAAATCCCTCCGTGTCCTGAGACTCTTACCACTACAGTAAAATCCTTTCACTCTCTCCTTTATTAAAAATGCAACAGAACAAAGTCATTTCAAAGGGAATTTTCCTGCACCTTTAAAGTTCCTACTAATTTTTTTTTCCAGTTGTGCATTGTTATATAATCCAAAATAGTTTTCTTAATGCAGTTACTAATATTGAGTTATTATGTTAAATGTATATTGCTATTATAGTCGTGTGCTACTATACAGTGACAAGATATCCTACTTAGACTAAATACAATGAAGTGAGTCATTTTTTATCCAACAGACTTATTCATGAGAGCAAGCTCATTAACATTATAAAGAGAGTCAACACAACACTTTTGGTTCCTTTGTGTGTGAATGTGCATAAACTTTCCAAAAATATAATTTGCATAATATGAGCCTTATCGCTGTAAAAACAGCAGATGCTCATCAGTTCAGTGCAATAATTGAAGTATATATTTTTTTTAAAGAAATTTATACTTTTATTCAGCAATGACACATTAAATTGATCAAAAAGTGACAATAAAGTTATTTATGATGTTACAAATAAATGAGACAATGGCCGCACCTGAAAACTTTAAAATGCTACCTTTAGAGAATGCATTAAAAGTTAGGAAGGCATCAGTGCATGTCCGAATCCAAAGTTAGCTTCACTTCATGTCTCCTGAGATACTTTCATCCGATCGATTTTTGAAGGCAGCACAGATGTATCCTTCACTGCTTTTGATATCCCACAGTCCTGTGCATTCCATTCAAAAATAATAATCTTGTAGTTGGTGGAAAGTTTGTGTGTAAATGATCTGTTGTTGATCAACGTTTTCCACTTTTCTAGTGAGAAATTACTATTACAGTCATTATTTATTTGCTTAGTTATCATCAAAGCTCTCTCTATTCTGCTGTTGATCATTAAAGTGTCACGCGGCCTTAGAAGTCTGTCCGGAATCAGTTTCATGATGTACCTTGCACAAATGCTGCCTACAAAGTTTGTGCCTGAAAAGTCAGTGAGGCAATAAGTCAACAGCAAAAGTTTTTGGAAGCAGCCAATAGTTTAGAATCTAGATTCAACATTTAATGAGGAATGGGAAGAGGAAGATACAGGAATCATATAGACTAACAACTCTCATACCAACAGAACCATAGCAGCACAAGAATAGACAATAAGTAAGAAGAACAGACATAATTAAATGCACAAAATGAGAGAAAGGCGTGTAACAACCAGAAGGAAACAGATTACAAAGAAGGAAAACACAGGAAAAATGCAAACTAAAATCCATGAATAATGCCATAATAGTCATGATTATTCATATTATATATTTAATGTGCATGACTCACGATGGCAGATCTTTTCATATATTCCCTGCTCAGTATATAGGGAACAGTGAACACTGCGTTGGGACTTAGTGATGGGCTCTTTATCTATTTCTGCTTGACAGGAAGTGCCACAGCATTGAATATTTATAATCGGAGCATTTTGCCTTGAACTTGAACATGGACACACACATTCAAACACGCATATACATAGTCCCATCCACACACATGCATGAAACTGATAAATAGTACATAATAAATGAAGTAGAAATGTATAAACTTATATCTACATAAGCCCACGTTCCATTAATATGCACATTAATACAGTAGGCACACACTCATGTTCATGTGTGCTTAAAAAACGGTATACATCAAGAGGAAAAAAAGTGTTATATAATGAATATGCCATCCCCTGAGGACTGTGCTCATTATAGACAGATATTTCCTTTATTTCTTCAAAACAATTCCACTGACTTGCAATGAAGCTATGAGTCATATCTATAATTTATCTTTTTTTGTGTTAGCCGAATTTTTGGCAAGACACAAAATTATGTGTAAAAACAGAAACTTCAACCAAAACTGAACATATTACAAAAATATATAATAGTTTACGTGTATATATTAAATATATATACATGATTTATCTATATAACAAAAACATATAATGTGAAAACTGTTATATCAGATCCTGAGATCCTGAAATACATTAACTTTGTTCTATTTTTCGCCACAATATTAAAATCTATCCTTCTCTCCACACTGTACACTTCAACGGATGTCTACTATGTTGTTTTTTCATTATTTGCTGCTGTAATTGATTTCATCCACCGTCATCTCTTCCTCTTAATCTATTCTTGTACTTTTGCTGCATTCTTTTGTCTTTGTTCCTCTTTTACTCTCTCTCTATCTCTCCACATTCCTCACTCCAGTGAAGAATGACTAATGTGTGTTTTTACTTGCTGTAACTGCATACTATTTTAAGAGCCGCATCCATAATTAAGATTGACTCGACCTGGAGGGATAGAATGTGTGTTTGTGTGCATTTATGTTTTGATGTATTTCTGTGCTTATATTTCAAGGATCGCCCATCCTCATGTTAATAAAAACAGTTCAATGCTAGTACTAATTGTGAGGAGCATCAGATATATGAAGAATATACTAACTCACACATATACGCATAACAAAGTAGAGTTTAGGTCAGGATGAATGATCTCTGTTGGAGGAAACCACAGGAACATGATGATGAATGAGTGTGAGTTACAAGAGTAATCTCACCTCTCATTTCATTCTCACCCCTCATTAAATTCTTGTACACCTGTTCACGCTCTCTTTCTGTTTGCAGGATCAGTACGGAGTCCCATTCCCCCAAGCTGCAGATCCGGAGTCACAGTTACCTGCGAGCGGTGAGTGAGGTTTCAATCAACCGCAGTTTGGACAGTCTGGACCCGGCCGGTCTGCTGGCCTCGCCCAAATTTCGCTCCCGAAACGAGAGCTACATGAGGGCCATGAGTACCATCAGCCAGGTTGGTCATCGCCCCCCTCTTTCTGTGGTGGAAATCGCCATTAAGATACTTATCTTAAACCAGTTGGAAAGAACAACTGGTCCTGGATTAGATCCTAAAGGTGATTTCCAGCCAGAACCTTCGTCAACATGGCCTCTTCAAAGTTTGCAGAGGGGAGGAAAACAGGAAAGGGAGAAAAACCGTTTTTACACAAGCAATCAATTTTTGCTCACGACCATGAATCATCTCATGGTCTCCATCATCTCTTCATTGATCCATTGTTCAGTATCCTATTTGCATACTATCAGTGCTATATACATAGTATGGAAGGTTAGGATTAGAGCATCAAAAATCATAGTATGTTGTGAATACTATGTTAAAGATGCTCAAGTTAGTGTGCTTTTTCAGATAAAAAAGTAGGCAAAATGGACCTGGACCTACTGCTTTCAGTGAGATTGTGAAGTGCAAATCCTATTGATAGTTTTCTGTCCCATGAGGCCATGTGAAAGAATTTGTGAATGGCAGTGAAGCAAGACGCCACAAGTCACATTACAATGCAGTATGTCTGAATTTCATTCACACTACACACATTCTTATTATATAGAGCATATCTTTTTAACAGTCATGAAGTAAACTCTTCATCAAATGTAGTTCCTACTTGGGACAGAATTCACTAGCAAGTACATACTAGAAAATGAAATTAAGTAGTATCCATCTACTCAGTCAGAGTGGGCTGTTGTAGCTAACTGGAGGGAGAATAAACTAGCAACAAAATGTTAGCATTGTGTGGAGACTGAGCTCTCATGTTTTCTGTTAGCTTAAATACTCAAAGGTCATTTTTAAGGTGAGTAGGTGTCAGTAAAGCTATGCAAGCATATTTAAGTAACGTTCTTCCTTGTTAGCATGTGTAGCTAAGAGATTTTCAAGGTGAATTTTAAGGATTAGTGTCTGTTGCCATGGGATTTTAAGGGGAGTTTTCAAGATTAGCTTCTGTAGCCTTGGGATAAGGTGATGGGCAGCGTTTACAACCGAGACAATTTTAAGGTGAGTGTTCAGAGCCTGACAGCTCAGTCAGACAGATAACAGCCATAACCTTTTAAAGAGCTGCTTCCAACCACACCCGCGAAAAAAAGACACTGCCCTCAGGCGTGTATGTGGATGTGTGTCTTTTCTGCTCCCTGAGGATATATCAATCATTTCAGTGACAAAACGCTCAGTCAGCTCACTAAAAAACACACAAAAGAACATTGTTCATTGGTGCCTCATGTGAATACTGAATGTGTGTGTGTGGGCATGCAGACATGTCTTTGCGTTGCATGTGTGTACGTACATATGTGTTGTGCAAGTGTATTTCTGTAAGGTTTTTGGAGAATTTATTGCTTGCTAGATGATTAGCAGACCTTAGTGCCTGCTGTCTATAGCCTCCTTTCACCAATTTCATTTGCTGTCTTTTCTTCCAATCACAACTCGCTATTAGACCTCCAGTTACAGAATGCTCAAACAACCTGTTTCTACTTCCTTCTGAACCACAAGACCTTTTCTGCTAAGTTTTTGTATATCCACTTCGCCTCACTGTCATCTCTTACACTGCTTTAGTATAGAAACCGCACTAGTGATGCAGCCACACCTGATATTGCTTTCACTTGAACAGATTTCTTCCCCTCTGCACTCTTTTTTTTCTGTATTAGTGTGTTTAACACTTATCATTGAAGATGCAACATGGTTATTATAAATTTACCCTAAATGATAAATGACAGCTCAGAATTCAATTCAATCATTTCCTCCAGCAACTGATTTTACAGCATTGACCAATCTATTGCTAATTTCCTAATGTGACATTTACTCATTTTGGTATTTAATGTGTCATGACTTTTCAGGCTGAAAAGTTGTAATTTAAGTTGATTAGAAGTCAATCTTTTTAAAAATCTAACTAAATAACCCTTAACAGCACAAATTTGTCTTAAACACACTAATACATTTTCCTGGATTGTGAAGTAGTTAAAAATGTTTGGGGGGTTATACACTATGTATTATATTAACAGAATCATATTAACGCAGTATGTACATTTTATTTACATTTTTAAAATAGTTTTGTGTCCTATTTTTAAGTATATTTAAAAAAAACATATATATATATATATATATATATATATAACATATAATATATATATATATATATATATATAAATCAAACATCAAACCATATATATTATTATATATAGAAATAACAATATCAATATAATGAACAATGAATCAAAATTAAATTAAAATAGTTTTGTGTCCTATTTTTAAGTATATTTAAAAAAAAACATATATATAAATCAAACATCAAACCATATATATTATTATATATAGAAATAACAATATCAATATAATGAACAATGAATCAAAATGATGTATATATTATGTTAAAATAATTTTACATTTTGGATATTTTTGACTGTAATAAAAACATTTAGGTTTGTCAAACTTCAAATTGTTTAATTACTCCGATATTTCACACTGTTCATACAATTATTCATACAGGTTTTCATAACTCTGAACTAATTGTTTCAA
The DNA here is from genome assembly GCA_037043235.1 of Rhodeus uyekii. Classification (NCBI taxonomy): domain Eukaryota; kingdom Metazoa; phylum Chordata; class Actinopteri; order Cypriniformes; family Acheilognathidae; genus Rhodeus; species Rhodeus uyekii. The sequence continues at coordinate 1,221,911 of JAWRVZ010000078.1, forward strand.
AATTTATAAAACCTTACTCTGCCTATGGTTAAAACTTGCTGTTAAGCTTGCATACTTTATTAGATCTTTAGAAAATCTGCATTTAAAATCCTATGATCTCACTAGACTCATCTGCTGCCTTAATACTTTGAACTATAATTTATATCATATCCTATATACTATGGTTGATCCCATGACAGAGGAGTGAAAGAGTAACATGACTGCATGTGGTGACATGTTGTCTCCCCCTGCAGGTGAGCGAGGTGGAAGTGAACGGGCAGATCGAGGCTGTGTGTGAGAGTGTGTTCAGTGAGATGGAGTCTCAGGCTGTGGATGCTCTGGATCTGCCGGGGTCCGGATGCTTCCGCATGAGGAGCCACAGTTATGTGCGGGCCATCGAAAAGGGCTGCTCGCAGGAGGAAGAAGAGGAAAGAGCTGCACGTCAGGTCATCACACCACCTCGAACTACAACTACTGTTAGAACCATCCAGAGCAGCACAGGTACAAGCACAAAACCTGTTAAAACTATTATTATTACAGAAGTTTATTAATGGTTATAAGGTTCTGTGATATGCCAGTCATTTCTTTTGTCCGGATGTGCAGTGCAAATACAAGTTTTTTTATAAAAGCAGTGCAATTTATACATACACTGACCTTGAATGGATGTTTTCAAGTTTATTTTTATATTTTTTGTAGGTATAAAGTTAAAACCATACTGGTGGTGTAACTACCTGATTTTGTAGCAAAGAAAATTTATTATAAAAAATACATATTTGGCCTAATATTTTCTTATTAATATATTAGTAATATTTTAAATATGACATATATATATATATATTATATAAATATTGATCCTGTTTATCAAACCTTAATGTGTTTAAAATGATAAAGATAAATAAAAGCATTACGATTTCCTAGAACTTAGCACATGCATTTTAATCTAGATACAGTGGAAACTGGTTATGTCGACAGCCTAGGGGGCTGCAAAAAAGCGTCGAGATAACCGAGGATCGAGATAACCAAGGATCGAGATAACCGAGGATCGAGATAACCAAAAGCCAATATGGCGATTTGTTTGATGAAGTGATCGGCATGCTATAACAATGTACATACACTGTATATGTTTGCTAACAACAAAAGGCATATGTGCACCAACTAACAACAGAGATTTACCAGTATACAATAAAAAACACCTTCCATTCTCGATACAAACCTTTAATCATATTCTCCAACATTGCAAACACAATTTCGCTCACAGCGTAAACACAGTCACAACACACATAAACAGTCATTTCGCTCTGACAGAGTTCTGAAAAGTATTGTACACGCGGTTACTATGGTTTGTTGCGTTTTGCCTTTAATGGTCTGCATGAAAACAAATGCTTGTATCAGAAACAACATCTTTGTCGATGTCAATGTAATCTGGGAATTCATGGAGAGTGATTGCGAACTCCTGTGCCTCCTCTTCCAAGACAGTATCTGTAAGGCTTGCTTTTTTTTCTTTTCTGCGAGTTCATCTGCAGCTGCACGGCACAAACTCAGCGCATGTGCAGTGAACTCTGTACTATCATTAGTCACGCGGATCCAGATATCTGATGTTAAGTGGAGAATATGTCCCTCTTTTGTACTCGAGATATTAGGGTTCGGTGATATAAAAAAATCGACACAACCAATAAGAAAATGCTTAGACAATGAGGGAATTTGGCGCTTCAAAAACGTTGACATAACAGTATTGGCGAATTAACCGAGCTCAAGATAAGTGGGTTCCACTGTATTTACATATTTTGTTACATCAGTTCTTGAAAATCCATACTTGACATGAAAACTTTAAATAAAGTTTAATAAAAACCATAAAAACTTTAAATGAAGTTTATGAATGCGATAGCCATATGCACTGCTCAAAAATATTAAGGGAACACTTAAATCACACATTGGGTCTCAATGAATGAAATATTCAATTTGAAAATCTTTATTTATATACATTCTGTAATTTAAGTGCACAAATATGTCACAACAGTCAATGGAATCCAAAACCATCAACACAATGAGGGCTGGATTCAAAATCATACTAGAATCTACGTAAAAACCCTGAAGTTACAGGCTGAACACAGAACTCATAATGTGAGTTAGTAGTGTGTATGATCCCCATGTGACTGTATGGACTCACAACAACATCTGGGCTGAAATGGTGGATGGTGTCCTGATGATCTCATCCCAGACATGGATCAGGGCATCAGTAGCTCCTGGACAGTTTGTGGTGCGACTTTAGATGATCCAGTACATGATGTCCTAGGTGTCAAACTCACGGCCCACGGGCCACATACAACACATACACATACACCCCTTCCCCCCCCCCCCAGTCAACAATCTGTCCGCGACCTAAAGTGTATTCTGGATTTTGGCCCCCGGTGCAATTGAGTTTGACACCCCTGTCCTAGAGGTTCTCAATTGGATTCAGGTCTGGGGATGTGAGGGCCAGTCAATGGCATCAATGCCTTTGTCATCTAAAAACTGCCTACACACTCTAGCCCAGGGGTTGTCAAACTACGGCCCGCGGGCCATATCCGGCCCGTTGGGCTTTTTAATCCAGCCCGTCGAACTTGCCAAACCTGTATTACAGGGAAATGTAAAATGAAGGAGGTTTAATGTCATTCTGTCACGGCTGCAAGCGGCAGTGGCGCTGAAGCTGTGGTGGAGAGTAGGCGTTTCGCAAACCCCTCTACACCCCCCTTTATGGCGTTAATTCCGTGCTAAAAAGGAACGAGCGCAAAACTGATGTTTGCGTGCGCGTAAATTACATCAGCGAGCGGAAAACAAAGCTACACGTAAATACGGGCCCTCATCGGGCCCTCATACCACCCTCATGAAATTCTGACAGTTTGGTCAGAAACATGCACACAAGCTCCTGCTGAAAGTCATTTTATTTGGCTCTGGCCGCTCCTCCTGTTCCTCCTGCTGTTGCCTCTCTTCTCCACCTGTTGTCCCTTTCATTTGCACCAAAGCAGGTGAAACTGATTCACAATCACTTATGCTTCCTAAATGGCCAGATCGAATCTGACTTGGTGTTATACTGTGACGATGAAGTGTTAGTATTTTGGAGCAGTGTATTATGTTGCTATAGCAAATTATAGCTGTTGTATATAACAAATTATCAAATTTTAAATGTCTTGAGAAATTCCATACATTCCTACTGCTATCATTGGAAAATGTACAATCTTTCCACTTTCCCTCCCTCCATTTTTCTCTTCCACCCATCCTTCATAATCTCTGTCACTTCATCTCCATGAATAGAGTGAGCCAAGGTCTCTTCCCTCCTTCTCTCTCATGCGCAGTGTTGTTTAATTACAGCGATTAGAGAGGCTCATTCTTTCTCTTCGTCACACGGTCATCAGGGTCGTAGTCGGCTAATTAAAAACATTTACAGATGAAGTGGAAAGAAGGAAAGCTGGAGAAAAAGTGAAAGAGCTGTTGAGACAAATTAGAATGAGAGAGAGGAAACAGACAGGAACATAATGGATAGAGATGAGATTTGGGGAATGACTTCTGCATTAAAAAAAGCTCCATTATCAACTGTGTCCCATGTGTGCTTTTAAAAAAAAAAAAAACTCTTATTCACCAAGCTTTAATCTCTGGTTTAAAAAAAATGTCAATCAGGATTAGCTAAGACATCATTGCTTTTGCAGGCCATTATTCACTTAAACAAATTTGTTAATCAATTAAATAAAATTCCAGACATGCAGTGGACTTACTGAACAAGGCTGCAAAGTCTGCTCTCTGGTATTTGAATTTTATGTAAAGCAGTTTCTGGGTTATAGTTGTGTAAGAAAAACAACTTGGTACTATTAACAACAGTTGTTTAAATTAACCATTTTCTATTTAAATATATTTTAAAATGTAATTTATTCCTGTGATGCTAAGCTCAATTTTCAGCATCATTACTCCAGTCTTCAGTGTCACATGATTCTTCAGATCAGATGATGGTTATGAAAACAGTTATGCTGCTTTGTTGAGCCCGTGATGCATTTCAGCTTTGTTTGAAAAATAGAAAGTTCAAAAGAACAACATTTATTTGAAATATATTTTTTGTAGCAATGTCACTTTAAAACATTTGATGTATCCTTGCTGAGTAAAAGTATTAATTTCTTTATAAAAGATCATTTAAAGTGCCATAGTCTTACTTTCCCAAAACTTTTGAACAGTACCATATAATAAACCAAGATTTGTTACTCTTTTTACATTTTATTAATTCATTTATTTTATTATTACCCTGTATTATACATGTCAGGCCTGTAACTGGCGAAAACAAAAATAGACTAAACACGTAATACGCATGTGCATGATGTAATTGTTTTCACAAATTCTTGTTTTTGTATTTTACGTTGAGACAATAACAGTATCGTTTTCAAAAACTTCCACTTTGAATATTTTCAAAAGTTTGTTTTCATGCACACAAAACGCCTGTTGACGTGTAAATGGATAGCCAAAGTGCATAAAAGGTTTTTAGTTGAAAATTGAAAGACAAAACACACAAGAAACAAACAACATATACATATGTGTGTACATATATAGTCTCAATAAAACATGTTATAGAAAAGCCTGTATGAAAAAAAAACACCTTAAGACGCATTTTAAAAGTCAGCAAGCACTCGCTATTGCGAACATCAAAGGGAAGAGAGTTCCATACGTGTGGGACAACATAACTAAAAGATCTGGCTCCCACATTTGTAAGTTGAATCCGAGGTACCACAAGAGAAATTGAAGATGGTGGTCTAAGTGCACTTATTTTGCACCTGTTTGAGCAATTCAGGCCTATTTTCAGACCGGTTGTGAACATGATTGGTGGCCATTATCCACTGACAGCCTATTTATCCAATCATAGTGTTAAGGAGACCTCCTATCCTATATTGTGAGCTCTCAATGGCATGGATTGAACCAATTAGATTGTGGAAAGACTTGACTTAATCAGTTAACCCAAACAAACCTGTGACAAAGACTTTTCCGCTCTTGTAAAGTGAAGAGTGTAGAGAGAGTGTGAGAATTCATTCATTTCCAATGAGAGTTGGCAATTTGAGGCAGCATGATACCAGCGTTGACTAAACGTTAAGCAGCTTCTATGCCACTTTTGGGTTTTAAAACATTAGTGATGTGAATGCAAACAGTGGTGCTCACATGATCCACCTCATAAATGCAGTTGGATACAGCTTGAATGCTGACATGGAACAAAAAATACAGTAGCTCACTGACCTCCAGCGATTAAATCACTGTCACTCTCTCCTTTCATGAGGAGTCATTGGCAGAACGCATGACCTGAAGGGAAAATGGAAACAAACAACCAAAATGTTTTATATGGATGAACACTAAATTAAACACAAGCACAACCAGTGTTTTTCTTTAGGGTCTCTGACTACACAAAAACACACATTATTGACTTATTGTCACAGAAGAAATCAATCAAGAGGAGTTAAAAGGACAAAAAAACTTGAGTGTTTGCTGAAAGCATACATCTCTTGAGTGATGAAGACACTAGTTTATTCTGTGTTCTGGGAAATGAGGGTGGTTTTATGCTCACAATATTTTTTGTAAAAATAACAATAACAGTATTGTTTTCAAA